>JALBCR010002310.1:600000-944691 GCA_030710515.1 Abscondita cerata
TGGTTTTACACTACGTAGTTTATAATTACCTTGATAGTCAATATACACTCGCATTCTAATTAAAAAATAGAATTTTATTTTGGCCGACTTCCTGTTACTTAGTTAATTATTATTAATTCTAAGATTTACGGTTGTTTATAAATATTCAATCTATAGAGGGTGTAGCACCTAAACTCCCACAGAATATAGCTCCCCTAAAAAATTACAGCGTTGGATAGCCGAAATTTCAAATTTTCCATTGGTACTACAAAAAAACACATACCCTAAAAAAATTTCACAAAAAAAATGAAGTTAAAAAAGATCCGCAGATGTCAAAATACCTAAAAAGTCAAATTAAGACTCAACTGAAGACACCAGCTGTTTGTTTTCTGATAAATGTTGCTCTCAACTCAAGGCGAAATTGTTAACATGGTTTTTATTCTTGGAGATTATTACAAGAATTGTTTATTGGCGTCACGAGTGTACGCTGAGGGATATCCTGGCAGAGCATATTCCCATCCACGGGCCTTTCAAAGAATTTTAAATAAGTTTACAAATACTCAAATGAAAACATACAACTTAAACTAAATGTTCAAAATGACGACCGTCCCTTTAGAGGCATAATCGCATCCTCGACTC
Source organism: Abscondita cerata (assembly GCA_030710515.1). Taxonomy (NCBI): domain Eukaryota; kingdom Metazoa; phylum Arthropoda; class Insecta; order Coleoptera; family Lampyridae; genus Abscondita; species Abscondita cerata. The sequence continues at coordinate 600,619 of JALBCR010002310.1, forward strand.
GTAGGAATTAGCCACCTCCCTGAGGACTACTGGTGATACACCACGGAAAGCTGCGCGAATCCTCTCCCGCATATCCTCAGCAGTAGTATCGTGTTGTATACCTCATTCTTGATGTAGCCCCATAGGAAGAAGTCAATGGGAGTGAGGTGTGGTGATCTTGGTGGTCACCTTACTGGACTCCCACGACCAATCCACAAATCCGCAAACCTTTCATCGAGATATTTCTGAATAGCACGACTAGAATGTGCAGGAGCTCCGTCGTGTTGGAAAACCATCTGTCGTCGAGTGGCTAAACGAACATCTTCCAAGAGTTCAATCAAATCGTCACGAAGGAACCTTAAATAACTGTTACCGTTCAGGTGCCCGTCGAAGAAGTACGGACCTAGAAGATGTTTGCCCATTATGCCACCCCAATCATTTAGTGACCATCTTTGCTGCTGGTTTCCAATTATCATGGCGTGCGGGCTGTTATCGGCATAATAATGACAGTTGTGGCGATTGACGACACCATTTTTATGAAAGGTCGATTCATCAGAAAATAACACACGCATTAAAAAACCATTCCTTGATGGATTTTGTTGGTAACCGACATGCAGAAGTCCTACCTGAGTTGAAAGTTTTGAGGTTGTAAATCCTGGTACAGCTGAATCTTGAACGGATGGAACTTGTACGTCTGAATACTTCGATACACAGAACGCATTGAAATGTCAGTATTCTTACTAATTTCACGCACACTGGTTTGAACATTTTCCCCAGCTGCCGCCAGAGCTTGCAATGCATTGTCTTCGGTCAAAACTGGCTTCCTTCTAATTCTTTGCTCGTTTAACACTCCCAGTAGTAAATCTATTCAACACTTTTTGAAAGGTTCGAGGATCGGGATGTGTTCTGTCAGGATATCTCTCAGCGTACACTCGTGACACCAATGAACAATTTTTGTAACATTCTCTAAAAATAAAAACCATGTCAACCATTTATTCTTGAGTTGGGAGCATTTTAGTAACGTTCTATCAGAAGACGAACAGAAGGTATCTTCAGTTGAGTATTAAATTGACTTTTTAAGTATTTTGACAACTACACATCTTTTGTTTCATCATGGCCCATTTGTATGTATTTGGGAAAGGGCGTTTATTGACAAATCTGTAAAATTTTTTCAGGGAATATGTTTTTTCGTAGTAGCAATGAAAAATTTGAAGTTTCAGCTATTCAACGCTGTAATTTTTTAGGGAAGTGTTATTTGAAATTTTCGAAAAAGATGACAATTTGCGAATGCTAATCAAAAATTATCCTTTTTCCACAAAGTAGTACAGGCCTCCGCCTGTCCCTCAATACAAAACTTACGGTCAAAAAAAAATCTCAAAAATTATCAAATTTTTCGGAAAAGCGGTTATAAAAGCGAAACCGCTAAAGTTAGTGGTATAATATGTTACATAAAAAAGAAATACTCTTCGAGTGCTTTCCAAATCTGCAAAAAAATATAAGGTATTCCATTTAAAAAAACATAAGTTTGATAACATAAGTTTGATATGCCACTGGAATACGGTACGCCGTACTAAAAATATTTTAGGGACATGGCAACGATAATTGCGAAAAATTTTGCTCCTAAGCTTTTTTCGATAACTTTTATGGAAAGGAGTTATGGTGTGAGGGAGTTTAGGTGCTACAACCTGTATACAGTGTGGAACTTATTCTGCATTTTTTTAGAAAATCTGAGATACGTCAATTTCTAATTCTAAAATAAAATCTTGCGACGTATAAATTTAAACCCCTTCAAGTGACAGTTGCAACCCCTTTTCAAGTCGGAAGTAGGGGCTTGTAATACTTCATTTGAAAGGTCTTTTATTCTGTCTTCAAAACTGCTATGGTTTAAATTTTATTGCAGAAATTAACAAAAAAATAAAAAAATAAAGCAAGAAGTTTAACACTGACAACTGTTTCCTACTGTTACAAAGACAAGTATGTTTCTAGGTAATTTCCATAAACTTGATAATGTCCAACTTCTCAAATTTCAGCTTAGTTTTTTGTGTTGCTTAGTTTTTGTCGTTCGATTGCCGAGTACATACAAGGAGTTTCCGGCCTAGAAAACAAAACAAAAGCATATCGCGTGAATAACAATTTCATTTTTCAACATAATCCCCGTCAAGTTCAATGCACTTGGTCCACCTATGTTCAAGTGCTCTTATTCCATCCTTATAAGCCCTTTCGTCCAACTGGTCAAAATACTCATTTGTGGCAGCAATCACATCTTCCTTCGACTCATACTTCTTTACTGCATGAAATTTTTTCAGAGTTTGGAAACAAACTAAAGTCCGAGGGGGCTAAATCAGGTGAGTAGGGGACATGGGGTACCAATTCAAACCGTAACTCATTCATTTTTGCCGATTTGTGGCAGGGTGCATTGTCCTGATGAAAAAAATTTTTTTTCTTTGCTAATCTGGGTTGTTTTTCTTGAATCTTGTCTTTTAGCTTGACAAGTAGGGTAGCATAATATGCTCCATTAATTGTTTCACCCTTTTTAAGATAACCCTCGAAAAGGATACCTTTAGCATTAAAAAAACTGATACCAAAATTTTTCTGTTTTGGCCTTTTTCGCAGCAGGTTTTCCTATAGCAGTACACTGTTTCAATTGCTGCTTAGTTTTTGGTGTATAGTGGTGAATTAAACAAGTCCAAACACTCTTCCGAAACAGTTTTGCACGTCAGCTTTTACTCCAGTGTGAGCAGTCGCGGCACCCATCGCGCGGATAACTTTCTCATCCCTAAAACTTGGGTTAGAATATAATATGTTCGCTCTATTGAACAGTATCCGCTATCTACATCACCTTCAATCGCCGGTAATTCAACACAACTTTATGGACTTTTTCAACAATTTCTGACGTAGTGGCTGTTTTTGGTCTTCCTGAACGCTGCACATCTTCTATACTCTTGCGACTATCTTTAAAGTCCGCAACCGAAGTTTTAATGGTGGAGTACATGGGTGAAGATTCACGCAATGTGGCATCTAGCTCAGTTTTAATTTCTTTTAGGGATAAACTTTTAATATTAAAATATATTTAATAACGGCACGATTTTGAACTGGATCCATTGTGGCAACTTTCAAAACTTTAGCAGCTTTGACAACATGTGAAACAATTATTATCTGACAGAAATTTTTGTTATTCCACAACCAGACAGATAAATGTTGAAACAATATAACTATAATAAAAAAATTTTGTGGTTTAAACACGTGTAATAATTGGTAAATTCCTTGCGGAGGATGTAACATCTCTTACTTTGGAAAAACCAATCGACATATTTCTGCGAAAAGAGAAGAACACAAGCTAGCAGTTCGAAAATGATGTTTAACTTATTCTCTAGCTGAACATCATCAAACAGGACATAAAATTGATTTTGAAAATTCAAGAATGCTAGGAAGAGAGGAATATTTATCTAACCGCCTCATTTGAGAACATATCGACATAGAAAGACGTCCTAGTTGCCTTAATAAACGAGATGATGAAAAAAGGTATACCTAACACTTGGAAACCGTTGTTAACTTTACCTCAGGATAGAAGATCTCCAAATATCCAACAAACAGTTCAACAAAATATGCAAAACAACATTACCATGAAACCGATATGTAATGCTATTGGTTACTCTGGTCCAGTGACACGTTTAAAGTCAAAATCGCATAACATAGAGGACTCGTTAATTTATGGAGGGGAAAATTAAAAACAAACTTGAGATATCGAAACAATGGCACATAGAAAAGTTGTTCATCTTGATGAGTTGGATTAGTGGTTAAAATTAATGTTCTTATTTCTGAGATACCGTGTATATAAGTAGAATATACTAATTACGTCTAGAATGCTGCCATATATTGGAGGCGTGCTCATCTGCTGCATGATAATGACTTGTTTTTTTATTTTTATATTATCATTTCGAAATGGCATTGTTTATTCATTTTTTATTGTAATGTAACAAATTTCCTTAGCTGAAGAAACTTACCTTTTTGTTTTATTAATTTCTGCAATAAAGTTTAAAATCATGATAGTTTTGAAGAGATAATCAAAAGACCTTTCAAATGAAGTATCACAAGCCCCTACTTCCAATTTGAAGATTTAGGGGTCACTTAAAAGGGTTTAAATTAAGAGATGACATTTTAGAATTAGAAATTGAAATGTCTCAGGATTTTCTAAAAAAATGCATAATAATGGAGCTACTTAATTTATTCCGAATCATATACCTAGTATTTTGTTTTGTCCGCTAGTTAACTTTAGTATTTATTTGTATAACAAACCATATATAGTTTTTTTTTTTAATTTTATAACTCACTGATTGGTGATCATTTGGTTTGAATGAATTATTGCTGAAGTTAATAACAAAATATCAACACAGTTATTTTAATAAAAATCATTAAAATAAGGTATAATTCCGGTGTATAAATTCTAGTTGAACCATTTAGTGTAATATCACGCCTTCGTGGTGGAGTTGGTTAAATTTTCGAGATTCAATTGATAAAACTTCGGGTTCTATTCCCAGTGACGTATTTTTTGTTTTCGCATCTTAAAATTGTTTACATTTCTAATTTAACCAAATCTTCTTTTTGTTATTTTGATCTTTATGTTTTACTAAACAAATTCTATTACGTAGTACTTTACCATAGGCTGCGGCTACAAAAGTTGGAATAAAACTACATTTATTCAAAAATAATTATACAATTACTTACGTTTATTTTATTAACTAGTCAACTTTCACAATAAAATAATAATAAACGTAAATTAGACTTTAACAAGAGTTTTTCACGATAGGGAAAATCTAGAATTACATTTACATAGGAATTATTATATTATGTTTATGGGGCAAGATATACTTATTTCCGTAATTTCCTTAGTTTTATTGTTATTGTTGGAACCTGAAGAATTGTATCGAGGACACAGAACATTTTTATATCTTTAGAAAAACTTTAAATGTAGTTGAGTATAGATAGAAAACGCATAAGTTTTATGTCTTCCTACATATTATATCTTCATTTCTTTTCAATTTCAATACCATTTTTTTTTTTAAATGTGAAAAAACATTCGAATTTTATAGTTTGTTTTCATTTTATATTTATGCAAAAGTATTAAAAATTTTAATGCCTAATTTAATTTGTGTAGATATAAACGTTTGTTTAATAATAACTAATTAATGCGAACTTGTGTAGGATTTTATTGTGTACCGAAAGACCACATGTTCGCAACGTTTATTTTGAAAACCATTAATTGGTTCTTGCAATAAACTTTTAAAGATTAACGACTGAAATAAAATAATGGAAACGTTTTCCAAAGCACAATTTTAATTTTTTTAAATCGATGTAGAGTTGATTTAAAAAATAACAAACTTATAAAATAAAAGATAATATTAATTGTAAGTCAAATTAACCCCACAACCAGTGTTTTTGTTAATCAACAAGAGATTTGTTAATATTTAATTTTGTAAGTTTAAAAACATAAACATCTTCTTTTTAATGTCGGACTTTGTAGAATATTTTCAAACTTTTATTTGAAACAAAATTTTAACTAAAATTTGATATTATTGGAATGACTTTCTTCCTCCTTACGGTTTAATGAATTATAATTATATATTTTTTGTTTCATAACTTCGGTATTGTGAAAAACGTATGTTTACATTCGGACAGACATCCTCTCAGCACGGTAAAATATGCGCGACTGGTGGGTACATCATCTGTGACTAATGCGACGTTTTCCGACAGCACGAGGCAGCACTAGATGTAACAACCATTTTAAAATATAAAATCTACACGTTTTTATAACATTATTTGCTCTCTTATAAAAATTTGCTTTTTTGTAGTTACGGTTTTTCTTATAATTATAATAATAATAATAATAGTAATTTTTATATAATTTAAAAACTTGTTCTTTTTATAGACCCTTCGGGGTTGGAGGGTGTGGTTTAAAATACAAAAACCTTTACGCTGAACTGGCCGACGTTTCGCCCCTCAAGCTGGAGCTTTTTCAAGGCTGAAAATTTTTTATTTGAATGAAAATTACAAGAGTATTTCTTTAAATAGATCAAAATATACGTACAAAAAAGGATTAAATGTAAATACGTCACTTCACAATTTCACAATTGTTCAATTGACCATTATTTTAATTAAATTATTCTAAGACTACTAAGTAATGTAACTTCCAACTAGTAAACAAACTATTGTTATACAGGGTGGGCACTACCAACGAATTATTCTATAGCATTAAAACTACAAATAATGTTAAAAATTTTAAGGCATACGTATGTCAAGATTATTCGAAACCACATTTTAAAAATATTTTGGATTGTACAGGGTGCTCTAGAAACACCTACCATATCAAAGTTGGGTTCTTTAACATGTTCCTATACCTACTTACTTCGTTTCTGAAATAAATCGATTTTACCTGATTTGCAGACCCTCCAACAGCAACCGTTATTTGGTACATCAAAAATCAATCATACTGTAAACATCGACAAATTTTAACCTGTTAACTAAGAATGTAATACAAATCGCTCTAATAGTAGTACGATCATTTCGAAAACCATTATTTTAAATTTTTTTTAACAAAGTTACCAGTGTTTACAGTGTCATCGATATTTGCTGATACTAATAACGGTTGCTGTTGTTTGTGACAGGTGGGCGTGATTCGACTGACTCTTAGAGCCTGGCCTAAGTCATGAGCACATTTCTGTTCTTTTGTTCTGAAAAAAATTTTTTAAGGTAAATATTTAAAGCTGGATTGGCCTATACAAAAAAATGTTTGCAAGATAATGTTTATTTTACCGATATCTCACAGGTAACTTAAATTCCAGTAAATTGCAAATTATTTAACTAGCAAATTTTAAAATATCTCAAAAAGTATCAGAGTTAAGGGTTGGTTACCCTAATACCGATTGAAAGGTAAGTAGTTCCTGATTCCAACAGGCTACAGAAATACAGGGTGTCCCATTTAAGTTAAGCAAGTTATTTAAGTTTTAAGCCGTTAGCGTTATGCGGTAGTATAAAAACACTCTGTACATCATAACATAATATTAAATATTGCTCTTAGTAAGGTGGTGTAAACCAAAGTTGCTTGTTCTTATTTATCTTGAAGTTATTGCATTTTTTTGGAGGGTTTGTAAATCAAGTAAAAATCGATTTATCTCAGAAACGGATGTAAGTTGGTATAGTGACATGTTAAAGAATATACATTATTTTTTATCGTACAATTCAAAAATAAAAAAAAATACAGGGTGTTCCATTTTAAAATAACTTAACTTTGATATAGTACGTGTTTCTGGAGCACCCTGTACAATGGAAAATATTTTTAAAATGTGGTTTCAAATAATCTCGATATACAGGGTAGCTTTTATGTATGGAACCAAGGCTCTGTAGCCAAAACGGTTGAAGGCATTATTCTGGAAATTTTAGGGATCAAATCTGAAGCTATTTCACATAATTTGACACAATCAAAAATTTCTTTGCTCGATAATTTTTGACACGGCCGCCATCTTGAATTTTTAAATAGCAAGATGGGTCATGTGATATATCATTTGAAAGCTTATTTTATTTACTTTGCAACTGACTAGAAACATTGAAGTTGTATTTGGAGGAAATACCTAAAAAATTTATTCTAATAATTATTTCTGCAATTATTTGTATTATCGCCTTTTAATTTAGGTGGCGATGCTTTTGACACGTTACCTAGGTGACGTTACCTAGGTAAAGTTATAACGTCAAAACATCAGTTATTCTCATTACTAGTTCATTATTATTCAATAATTAGAACCGTCTCGTAAAAATGAATCAGCTAACTGAATCAGAAAGATTACAAATTCTTATGATGGTTGGTTACGGCGATAGAAAACGCACGCATAAAGAAGTTTGCCAACTCTTCAATGCTGAAAACCCTGATAGGAATCCTATAGTGAGATCTACTGTGACCAAGACTTTACGACGGTATAATATCACTGGGAGTGTTAAGAACCGTCGCAGAAGTGGCCGACCAACAACAGTGGCTACAGAGGATAATTCACTGGCAGTATTAATGGATGCACTAAACCATAATATGTCTCGATATTCAGTTCAGAAAATTCTAAAGCATCACAAATATAATCCTTACAAGGTACATTTAGTACAAGAATTATCGGAAGACGATTTTGATAGACGTGATCAGTTTTGCGAGAACATTATGGAAGCAATTGCGGAGAATAACAATTTTGCAAGTTCCATTTTGTTCTCTAATGAGGCCACATTTACTCTCAATGGCGCCGTAAATAGACACAACTGCCGATATTATTCCGACACGAATCCACATTGGATGGAAACAGTGCACACCCAGTATCCTCAAAAATAAATGTATGGTGTGGCATAATTGAGGTAGAATTATTGGACCATTTTTCATAGAAGGGAATCTCAATGCCAACAGTTACCTCAACATCCTACAGGAGAATGTTATCCCTAGGATTGTGGAACTTTTTCCAAACGTGGACGACCCAAATGCTGTTAGGGGCGATATCTGGTTTCAGCAGGACGGTGCCCCACCCCATTATGGGATAAACGTTCGAAATTATTTAGATGAAACTTTTCCAAGACGCTAGATAGGGAGAAGGGAACTCTCGAGTGGCCAGCCCGGTCACCTGATTTGACCCTCTGGACTTTTTTCTTGTGGGGCCATTTGAAAAGCTGTGTATACAAGAACAGACCCTACGATTTAAATGAATTGAGAAACCGTATTGAAGCTGAGATTGCAGCTATTCCAGAAAATTGGTTGATAAATTCGATTAATTCTTTCCTAAATCGTATACATTACTGTCAGGAGGTAAATGGTTCACATTTTGAGCATTTAATTCGCTAAAGTATTTCAGTTTTCTTAAGAACATTGACTTTCTACATACGATGTTATTTAAATCTAATGATTCTTGTTTCTCCATGTAAGTCTTATTGTTCTTTTTTTTCTCGATAATTATTTCGTGAGCAGTAAATTAATTTGTATTTTTCTGAGCGTATTTTACAATCCAACTCAAATATTCAAACTCAGTTACAAAGTAAATAAAATAAGCTTTCAAATGATATATCACATGACCCATCTTGCTATTTAAAAAATTCAAGATGGCGGCCGTGTCAAAAAATTATCGAGCAAAGAAATTTTTGATTGTGTCAAATTATGTGAAATAGCTTCAGATTTGATCCCTAAAATTTTCAGAATGATGCCTTCAACCGTTTTGGCTACAGAGCCTTGGTTCCATACATAAAAGCTACCCTGTATGTATGCCTTAAGATTTCATACATTATTTGTCGTTTTAGTGGTACAGAATAATTCGTTGATAGTGCCCCACCTTTTATTACTTTATTTTTAATTATTGTGACGTCTATCTATTTATTTATGGATGTTAAATGTAATTTTTTTGTAATGTTGTGACTATTAACTTTATTGAACAAAGGTGAGTGTTTTTAAAAAGTTTTATATAATTTGATAAACATTTTCAATTTTGCAAGTTTGTTCAATGTTGTTTACTAGTTGAAAGTTACATTACATTAGTAGTATTAGAATAATTTAATTAAAATAATGGTCAATTGAACAATTGTGAAATTGTGAAGTGACGTATTTACATTTAATCTTTTTTGTACGTATATTTTGATCTATTTAAAGAAATACTCTTGTAATTTTCATAAATAAAAAAAATTCAGCCTTGAAAAAGCTCCCGCTTGAGGGGCGAAACGTCGGCCAGTTCAACGTAAAAGTTTTGTATTCTAAACCACACCCTCCAACCCCGAAGGGTCTCTAAAAAGGACAAGTTTTTAAATTAAATCAAAAATTAGAGGAAACAACTTAAGTTAATAATTTTATTTTGCTCAACAGAAATAAAAGCTTCCCAATTTCCAATTTCTGAGCATTTCCAAGAGTACAATATTCAGGGTTCCCGATATTCCGTGTACATAGACCTACTGTAGACTTCTGGGACTAAAATATGACGATTTAAGCCAAATTACCTTAGTAACCAAAAAATCCAAGAAAATCTCAGAAACTGTTTCGGAGCGACATTTATTAAGTACATCTTTTGGAGTAGAAGAAGTGGGACTAAAAAATATTCAAGTAAAAATTTTATACAGGAAGTCACAAAAAATTAGGACATGTTAAATGCAAAAAAGTGCTGTATGTGGCGCCCCTGCATTTTACCTCAAAAATGATTTCGAATTCACATCCCAAAAAACCACGCAGTACCGAATTTCGTGCAAATAGTACTACTATTAAGAAAATTATCCAAGAAAAACTAATAAAAAATAATAACTTGGAGGCACAATATTTCGGAAACTATCAACTTTGGATTAAGGTAAATTATTTTAAATCGGCATATTTTAGTCTCAGAAGTCTACAATAGCTCTATGTGCACGGAATATATGAAGCGATAAAAAAAGATAAACATATATAAAAAACAACATTAATTTCTAACTTCAAGCAGTAAACCCGAAATTACAAGTTCTTATTTACTGACATAAATGAACATTCTTGTAATGTGATGTAGTAATTAACAGCTATGTATGTATAAATTGACAAAATTGTGTTGGTTAATAATACAGATGAGATAAAAGTCTTAATGGTAATCAACTCATAACATTGTTAATGATTAAACGCAACATTTGAGGAAGAGAACTGTGATGTAGATCGCAGTGTTGTGAAATAGAGAAAAGCGAGGCTCAACGGGGTAGTGATGCACAACGGGGTACCACCCTTTGTTATGTTATGTAGTGCTGAATTCTGTTGGTCAATGGCGGACCAGTAGTAATAAGCTTGCCGCTGAAACAACTGATGTCATTTTAAATGTAGTTCAAATCCCCATAAATAATGTCGACACGTCAGAGCAAATAGGTACATTCATGAAATTTAAAACTTGGACACCACAATTTCTGTAAACAAAAGTTTGCACATTGTGAAGCGGGCTTAAGGGTATCATTTACAATTCTAACAGCAGGTAGTCTCAGCAGGGGTTATCTTATAGAAGGACTGTAGAATGAATCATTACACTAAGCACGTTTTAGAAAATAGGTAATTTACGTTGCTTACTTAATTTTTTCTTTAAAGAATATATTTGAAGGTATCGCTAATTAAACACCATAGCTCGATTAATTATCGAATCAAAATTTTGTTTAGGAAATGTTTACAAAATTAAAATTAGAAATAATTTTGATTTAAACAACGTCTACAAGCAATAACTTTTAAATTAAATCAAAAAACTAAACATGGTTATTTGGGTTGACTGATTATTACTTATTTTTAAATAAATCTAACCTACTAATTATTGGTAAGTTATTAAAAAAATCATTAAACTCTCTATTCATAATATTTAGTCCTTACAAAATGTATATTTTATGACGTTTCATTTTTTCTGTAGTTAATATAAAAGTGAAAATAAAAACTAAGGCAATTCTTATTATCAACGTATATATTTAGTTTTTGACAAGAATTTATTACATAATTATAATTAAGATACCAAGTTATAGTTTAAAATTAAATGAAAACGTTTTTTTTAAAATAAAGGTATTACTATATAAATAAAATATAAGAAATCAATAATGGGTGTGACCTCCATTATTATTGATACATTCTGGAGGCGTCTGCTCATTGACGCTATCAAGGTATCAATATAATTAATATTAATCGTTTCCCATGCGGTATCAATGGCTGCAATTAGTGCATTACGGTTTACTGGTATAAAATTTGGCCCTTGTTGTCTTCGGATAACAGCAAGTATTCGAGCCCAAACATTTTCGATAATGTTAAAATCTGGGCTTTTGCTGGCCAGGGTAACAGCTCCAAGTTATTTTCTCGTATCCAATTGCGCACAACCCGCGAAGTATGAATAGGGGCGTTGTCCTTTAACAACAAAAATACATTATGAAAATGTTAATTCAACAGATCCCGAACTATTTTTGGAGAAAGTATAGTGAAATAAGAATACTTACTTGTTGGAAAATATAATCTTCGTCTGGATAAAACACTTCGACTGAAGGTTTCATAATAGTTTCCAAAATATCTAAATACGCAGCAGAATCAAGACGTCCATCGATAGCCCAACAAACTCCTGGACCCCGCGCGCTAACCCAACCCCACACATTCACAGAAAAATAACCACTTGGTTTTTAAGACATATGTGATTTTCGTAACGAGTTCCTTTCATTCTAAAAACTTTTAGTGGTCCATCGCTGCGGCTATTGAACGTTTTTTCGTCGCTAAAAATCACTCTATTTCAAAATTCCAAAGGTTCGTTCACATATCGCCTTGCAAATTCCAGACGACGTCTTATATTTTCGTCACTGAGAACTTCTTTCGCAGCACATTATACTTCTTTATTCCCATCTCCTTTAATCTTTTTTGTGCAGTTATACGGCATCCAGGAAAATGTGTATCTGCTATAGCCCTGGAGTATGTAGCAAATGGTTGTTCTGTTACGTAATGAAACAACTCGAGATCTTGAGCACGTGTAGATACTTTAGGTCTACCACTTCCGATGGCTCTTTCCAAAGTGTGTTCAAGATTCCATTTTACTCCATAATGCCCTACGGTGCTTTTTGGTATATCTAACATACGTGAAATTTCACGCACGCTACGGCCCGCCGCTAATTCCGAAACAATCCGCGCTTTCAAATCAGCACCGAGATGAGGTGGCATTTTCACAACACTTGAAATTTTAAACTAAAACGGAATTTACATTTCTTACTTTATTTATTGGTTCACACTACCCCTTCTCAAACAGTAGGTAATTGTTTATTTATTACATACTTCTAATGACCAATGTAACAACCCTTAGAGCAATATGACTCAAAGGAAGTAAATTAAACAAGCAAGGATATTCTATTGTTATTGAAACTTATTCATAAAGTAAAAGCCATTTCCTTATAATGCTAATGGACAGGATTTTCTTTTAAGTATTAAGATTACAATAGAGGACTTATAAACTTTCGAAAATATCTAATTATAAATATTTACACTGCAATTGCGCTTTTCCTTAATAATTTCTTAGCAATAACATACACGTTCTTGGTTTTAAGTTGTCATAAATTTGATATGATATAAATTTGTGTTTCTAATATTACATCACAAACTAATCTTTATTCGCCAAAAATCCGAACAACAAACGGAACGTTTGTGCTGTTCCCATAATTATTTTCAGTAGTTTTCAGTTCATATATATTTATTATTAAGAAGAGAAAATCGCGGAAAACAAAAAATAGTGCCAACCAAATTTTTACGCACAAAGAAGAGTAAAAAATTATAATTTACTTCGCTTTTTTTTATTTGGAAATTTCCCGTTCAAATGATGCTAATATGGACATCATTTTTTCTTGCATTCTTAAACACTGATTAGGGAGCGTGGGGGAATGACGACCATCTAAGCAAAATTGTTCGTAATTTCAAAATCTTTTTTACTTTTACTTTGCATGACATGCATTTAATTCGTTGTTAAGTTTTTTTTTCTATATTTGCCTATAAATCTCATAAAAGGTTTACGTTTTTAAGAAAAAAATTCAAACTTTATATATGCCTTTGGTTGTGATTACCCGCATGTATGGGGTAATTACGACCAAGGTGTAAGTAGTTACAAACACAATACAAATTTACTTAAAATACTTTTTATTAATAGGTAACATGAAACCAAAATAAACAAATTATCAAAAATTAAAATTTAAACGTCGAACATTTGGTTTTGGCCATGAGCAGAAGTCACAGCAGTAGTTTGTTGGTGAGTTAGCACCACTACATTCGTGAAGTGCCCAACGACCGCAACTTCTGCATCGGTACCATGTTTCAGTTTTGCCATATTCTTCACACACTAAGCATGGTACCTCATCGTTTATCTTCCATGTCATCAAGGCTATCATCATCAACAAGTTGGTTTTCGTCAAAATCTTCTGATTCTGATGAATCAAAGGATTCTCTTCTGACTTTCTTCGGTTTGGTGTATGCCTTCGTTTTAGCTTCTTTCGCAGTTCTTTTGGATTGTCTCTTTGTCTTTCTATCTTCTTTATCAGTAATACTTGCTTCATGGGAGTTGCAATTAGAATTTCTGAATGCTGTTTTCGACGAAGAATTTTTTAAGTTTTTGGACGTTGACGGTGTTGGTAGTAGAGAGATATCTTGAAATGAGGCCGGCGTGGAAGGTACTGCTGGGTCTTCAACTGGTATGGGTGCTGTTGTATTTAAATGAATGTCATTAATGTTATTTTTGTTAGGATTTTCTTGTTCCTGTTCAGCAACACATCAGCTGGAAGGAAGTCTTCTTCACCAAACACACCAGGTTTTATTGGATGGATACCTGTTGCCTTAAATCCCGAAATAGCCTTTTCAATTGTTGCCACATTGGAGTAGGCCCGATTAAATAATAATGCCATGTCGTAGTGTGTAATTTTTGAAACTTATTAGATTTAAGAAATAAATCGCATTCCTTTTTAAATGCTTTTTAAAGGTCCAAAAATGTTACGTCAAAGGTTGGACCCTGTGGGACGTATGAGGAGGAATTGATAACATCGATTTTCGCCCCATTCTTGGCTTTGCTGTATTATTTTCTCTTTTCCGCAATCTGGTTTGTAAAGAGCCATAAGGTATGCCAAACCTTCCCCTAGCTGCAGAACGGTTTGTGTGCCAGATTGTACATCAGCAATAGCCTGTTCTAGATTATCTTGAGTCCATTGCGCTTTTGGGTCTTACGCGTGTAGTGACGGCATCCTGGAAATCAAAAATGAAAAACAAACCTAGTGATAATAGTACTATGATGCTAATGCTGTAAGGGTAATTGCGACCAATACGGTCGCCGTTGCTAACGCATTTAGTTGCAATTACCCGCAGTCACATAAACTATTTCTTGTAGTTAGAATTTTCCATTAAAAGAATTGAAAAGTTTTATTCTATAATTCGTAAAATACATTGTTTACATACCTTTAATATAACTTCTCATCAATAAAACACTTGTACTTTTGTTTCTATGCCTTCGGCGATTCAGTAAGAAGAAATTAGAAGCACTAACATCAACACACACCAACCGATTTTTTTTGTAGTAGTATTAAGTTACCAATACAAACAATATTGTAATTATATTACATATCCGTCCACTAGAGGGTGATCATATCACTAATTTGAGATTCAAGCCGGAAAGTTAAAAAATTGTGTGGTCGCAACGCAATTACCCGCTGGTTGTCATTCCCCCACGCTCCCCTAACTTAAAACATTTTTCTTCTGTCAACTCCATAATATTACTAAAACACAACAAACCCACAAAATGGAGAACAAGAATAAATAATTTAATTCCCCCGCATAAGTTTGTTCGCCGTTTTGTTTAGATTCGTCCAAACCTGCAAACGCATTCGCGCGCATTTTCTTTGATGTCGGAGAAAAAACCGACAAGTTGCGGGAACGCCGCAAACCGTTCGTGGAACAATCAGTTCCGTTCGTTGTTCTGTTTGTTCCTCGGTTTGTTGTTCAGGTGTGTACGAAGCTTTACAATAAGCATATTAATATGAACTATATCTTATGAAAGGAGAGTTATGTAACTATAATTAACGACTTAACGTTACGTTAGTAGATTCCATTTACTATTTACACATATTTTCTTGGAACACTCGATAATTAACTATCGGGATATGATCACCCTATGCTTCGCAGGTTGTGCGCAACTGGATACAAGCAAATAACTTGGAGCTGTTACCCTGGCCAGCAAAAAGCCCAAATTTTAACATTATGGAAATTGTTTGGGCTCGAAACTTGCTGTTATCCGAAGACAACAAGGGCCAAATTTTATACCAGTAAACCGTAATGCACTAATTGCAGCCATTGATACCGCATGGGAAACGATTAATATTAATTATATTGATACCTTCATAGCGTCAATGAGCAGACGCCTCCAAGAATGTATCAATAATAATGGAGGTCACACCCATTATTGATTTCTTATATTTATTTATATAGTAATACCTTTATTTAAAAAAAAAAAAACGTTTTCATTTAATTTTAAACTATAACTTGGTATCTTAATTATAATTATGTAATAAATTCTTGTCAAAAAACTAAATATATACGTTGACAATAAGAATTGCCTTAGTTTTTATTTTCACTTTTTATATTAACTACAGAAAAAATGAAACGTCATAAAATATACATTTTGTAAGGACTAAATATTATGAATAGAGAGTTTAATGATTTTTTTTTAATAACTTACAATAATTAGTAGGTTAGATTTATTTAAAAATAAGTAATAATCAGTCAACCCAAATAACCATGTTTAGTTTTTTGATTTAATTTAAAAGTTATTGCTTGTAGACGTTTTTTAAATCAAAATTATTTCTAATTTTATTTTGTAAACATTTCCTAAACAAAATTTTGATTCGATAATTAATCGAGCTATGATGTTTAATTAGCGATACCTTCAAATATATTCTTTAAAGAAAAAAATTAAGTAAGCAACGTAAATTACCTATTTTCTAAAACGTGCTTAGTGTAATGATTCATTCTACAGTCTTTCTATAAGATAACCCCTGCTGAGACTACCTGTTGTTAGAGTTGTAAATGATACCCTTAAGCCCGCTTCACAATGTACAAACTTTTGTTTACAGAAATTTTGGTGTCCAAGTTTTAAATTTCATGAGTGTACTTGTGACAAATACATGCTCATATTTTCTTTTTCTGCTGAATGACATTGCTTTGCACTTAGGTCCAATGAATTAAGTTTACACCAATTATAAAGATAATTAAGTTGTTGTTGTAAATTGGCACATTCCGCAAGACTATCTATTTGTATGTATATCCTAAAACAAACCAACAAACAAAAGAAAGTCCAAGGTAGACAACTAAAAGTAAGGTAATCAACTTGTCAACCAAGCCAGATTCTAGACTAAAAGAAGTTTGAGTATTAGGGAAATACCTCCGTAATGAAAGCGTCACGGGTCGTTAACCTCGACCCTGCTTGGTTCAAAATAGGAGAGGGGTTGGGGTTAACGATGGGAATCCACAAAGGTGAATATTCGAAACCACGGTCGCGATCGAAATTGTTCGGAAGCTTAATGATTTCTATGTAAGGGATAAAACTGGAATTGTTTCTGAAGTGGTAGAAGAAATCTCTTTTAAACTTTGAGGGCGAGAATGGGAGTGACGTTTAATGACTTTTATAGATAACTTGTTTGCTATAACCGTTTACAATGAGAGTATTGTATTAAATTAATGTTTACTAACTCGTAACATGTCTTGAGAAGGAAAAATAAATTATGAAATTGTCGCACAATTTATAAAAATGTAGGATAATATTATATGTAGAATTCGACATCATATTCTGCTTTTAAAATTTACCCTGCATTTATGAAACTCGATATCTAATTTAATGTTAACCAAATATGAATCAAATATTAACCCAAAATAAATTAGTGTATTTATTATAAATGAAATTTGTGGTTCAGTAATTTGTTTGTTAAATTTAGCTATTTGATCAATTTCGTAAAGGTTGTTTTTCTTTTCAAAAGTAGTAAGTGAAAACTTAGAGTTAACCGTGTAAAATCAAAACTTCTAAGAGCAAAATAAGTGAATGTGATTCGAATTAGAATGCGTTTAATTAGTGGTAGTTAACTAAACCTTATTTTTCACTTAGAGTTTTTGTTTATTTTATGCTGATTTTAGCTTTAAAGATCGTTAAACAACGAACAAATAAAAACTGCGTGTATTATTTTTTAAACCTAAATTCAAGTAATACAACTCTTAATTTTTTCTACAATTGTCGGAAAAGATAATATTTACGCATTAATCTTAATGTGTAAAGTACAATCTACTTTAACCGTAAAAAAAGATTGTTTTTCATACTGTGTGAAGTTAGCTCCGCACTTTACAAATTTTGTTATTTTATTGATTCTGCTATAATTGTGCCGTTTTGTGCCGCAAATCGCATTCCCATATCTTACAGCGTTTTTTCAATAAATTGAAACAACCAAAATTTTCGTAGCCCCGCACTTTTCGAATTTTGTTATTTTATTGATTGTGCCATATTGTGCCGCAAATTGCATGTTCATATCTTCAAGCGTTTTTTAAATAAATTTAAAAAAACAAATTTTCGTAGCCCCACACTTTAAAATTTTGTTATTTTATTGATTGTGCTATATTATGCTAAAATTGTGCCGTATTGTGCCGCAAATCGCATCTCCATATCTTAAAACGTATTGTGCACTATTAAATAGACAACAATCAATAGAATAACAAAATTCGAAAAATGCGGGGCTACGAAAATTTTGTTTTTCAATTTATTTAAAAAACGCTTTAAGATATGGACATGCAATTTGCGGCGCAATATAGGCACAATTGTAGCACAATACAGCACAATCAATAAAATGACAAAATTCAAAAGTGCAGGGCTACGAAAATTTTGTTTTTTCAATTTATTGAAAAAGCGCTTTAAGATATGGAGATGCGATTTGCGCCACAATACGGCACAATTATAGCACAATATAGCACAATCAATAAAATAACAAAATTCGAAAAATGCGGGGCTACGAAAATTTGTTTTTTTCAATTTATTTAAAAAACGCTTTAAGATATGGACATGCAATTTGCGACACAATATGGCACAATTGTAGCATAATACAGCACAATCAATAAAATGACAAAATTCTAAAAGTGCAGGGCTACGATAATTTTTGTTTTTTCAATTTGATGAAAAAGCGCTTTAAGATATGGAGATGCAACTTGCGGCACAATACGGCACAATTATAGCACAATTAATAAAATAACAAAATTCGAAAAATGCGGGGCTACGAAAATTTGTTTTTTTCAATTTATTTAAAAAACGCTTTAAGATATGGACATGCAATTTGCGGCACAATATGGCACAATTGTAACACCATACAGCACAATCAATAAAATCACAAAATTCAAAAAGTGCAGGGCTACGAAAATTTTTGTTTTTTCAATTGATTGAAAAAGCACTTTAAGATATGGAGATGCGATTTGCGGCACAATACGGCACAATTATAGCACAATATAGCACAATCAATAAAGTAACAAAATTCGTAAAGTGCGGGGCCAACTTCACACAGGTTGTTTTCACTGTGAAAAAAATCTTTTTTTAACTAGAGCGTAAATGGATCTTCGAGGTTCAAAATTCCCATCGTGGTCCCGAATATCGGTGTGAATTTGATTAATTAACCCAACATTCTCAAACTCGAAAAACCTATGCTCTGCACCCTTAATACAAGAATTACTATTTTTGCAAATTGTTACCTTATGAAACAAGTATTGAAATTTCTGTAACTAATATAACGTTAACAATATTAAAACGTTAATAACACTTTCAGGCCCTAGGGTTGAAAATAGTGGTCGTGCTTCTGTTCAGTAGGGTAAAACCAAAAAAGTAGATAAATCGGAAATAAGTACTACAAAAAGTTTTATTGTTTTAAATGCTTCAATTGGGGCTCAATATGCCTATTCTAGGTTTTCCCCCTCGACAAAGTTGTGATTAAGTGGTGGGAAGGTTAAAATGTACTCACAAAAGTGATATTTCTGCGGTTTTACGGTTATATCTCGTAAAAAACTCACAATATCAAAAACATTGTTCTGTTAGAAGTTGTACGTTATCAAATTCTGCATTGAATGAGACGAGGTGCATATTTTTTGCTTTACCTGTTTCTATACTAGTGGGCATCAAAGTTAAACAAAAAAAAATAGGAAAGGTGATAACTTTAAAAATTAGTCCCAATTGGAGAACGGTTCTAGTTACCGAGCTGATATTTCTGATATAGTTTTTTGGTATCTTTCTTGGTTTTTGCACAACCACAAAATCAATCTGATAATTGCGGCAATATGGTAACTTTTTTGATTCACAAACACTGATACAGTATAAAAGATATTATTGTTACGGAACTGATTTTAGCCTCATATTGAAAGAAATTAAATGTTTTACTAACATGTTTAATATAGTTTTTGTATATATGTTATAGTTTTTACATAAACGTAGAAAATTTTACAACGAAAATCGCTTGTTTGATAACTTTAAAAACCTTATGGTTCATAAGAACTATTAGAGTCAGAAATCGGTTCCAGTTATAGACTTGGTTTTATCTAAATTTTATAGCAAATTTAATGCCCTATTAATTATACCCAATTTAGTTTTTTGGTAGTTTTTATCGTTTACATACAGTACGCGGCGCGTAAGAAGACGAAGCCGGCGCATCCCGAAGAACTACGGTGGGTGCCGATTATAATAAAAATACCAAGCAGTGGCCAATCCCACTTATATGTTTAATTTTATTATATTGTAAGAATGTGTATTATGAATAATTACAATATTTCTATTAGTAACAGTTTTGTTTATCATGTTTGCACAATAACTCTCTCTATTATTGAAAGTATGTAGGAAATTCACTCATTTGTCTAATAGATAATTTTAATGTATTTTAATATCACTCATGCATGTGTTAACAACCCATTAGAAAATTATTTTAAAATACAACTAAAGAAAAACATACTTTATAAGCGATTAACATAATGATTTCAATTGCATGTTTAATATATAAATATCCTGCTTCTTGTGGCATGCATATTAGTTATTGCAAATTAATAATACGGTGTAGACATATACTGATTCCTAATTGGTTATACCAAAATGTATAAGTCTGAAAAAATCTTAAACGGTCAAACGCGAGAAGTATTGCATAACGTGTTTCAATATTTTAACACAAAAGAAGAAACCAAAACCCTACGGAGCATCAAGGAGAAAACTGCAAATGCAACAAAGGTGTCAGTCACAACAATAGAACGGATCGTAAAAGAAGCAAAGAATCATCCGAAAAGATAATAGTACAATTGTATTTGAATCTCCGGAGAAGAAGCGTAAAAAAAGTCATCCGGTAACAGATGTTGCTCAATACGATCTGAATATAATAAGACGAATCATTTATATCTTCCATAAAACGGAAGACGGTCGTGCGTCCGTAAAATCCTTACGGAATAAATTAATAGAAGATTTGGGTTGGAGTGGTTCAGAGAAATCGCTGAGAATAATCCTTCACAAACTTAACTTCAAGTGGAAGAAAACGGTGGACAACAGAAAAATTTTAATGGAAAAAAGCGATATTCGGGAAAAAAGGATAGTGTACCTTCAAAACATTAAACAATATCGTCAAGAAAACAGACCGATCGTCTTTTTGGATGAAAGCTATATTCACAATAGACATACCCAATCACGATGCTGGAATGACAACAGTAACGAAGGATTATTCGCTCCTATTTCAAAAGGCCAGCGATTAATTATGGTTTACGCAGGGGGCCATATGGGTTTCATACCTCACTGTTTATAACATTTAAATCTGGCACAAAAAGTGGAGATTACCAGACGACATGGATTACACCAATTACGAAAAGTGGACTAAACAACGTCTTCTGCCAAATTTGCCAAACAACTCCGTCATTGTTATTGATAACGCGCCATACCACAATATTCTACTGAATCCTGCACCTACGTCAAACAGTAGAAAAAGCGAAATGTTAGAGTGGTTACATAAAAAAGGAATTCAAGATCCTTCAGGCTTATATAAACCACAACTTTACAAAATAATACTAGAAAGTAAAAATCGGTATAAGACCTATAAATTCGACAAATTAATGAACGATCATGGGCACATTGTGTTACGACTTCCGCCGTATCATCCGGATCTAAATCCCATAGAATTAATTTGGGCAAAAATAAAAATGAAGTAGCACAAAAAAATACCAGATTTAATTTAAATGATGTCATGGAATTGGCCAACACAGCATTTGAAACGACAACAACAGAAGATTGGAAAAGTCGATGTAATAAAGTAATTGCTATAGAAGACAAATATCTTGAAAGTGAACAAGCTTTGGATATAGAAAGTTTAGTGATTTGAGTGACAGTGAAGATGAAACATTTTAGACCATTATTTTATTAATAAGTGTAAATTCTGTCTTTTATATATAAATGTAACATATTGATTTTATTAATTTAATTATAGTATAAGGTTGTCAGTTGTAGTACGGCTTTCAATTATGATAAATTGTGTATTTAAATACAACGTTCTTTGAATTGCTTTGAATATACCATTAAAATTAAGATATAATTTAAAAGGAACTGCTAAATACTGATGTAGCTTATTACATGAATTTAATATTGGATATAATTGTATAATCACTTTGCAGTATTTATTTGATTGCGTTTTTGTTTATAATTGTAGTTAATATATCTTTAATTACCGTTTTCAACATTTTCTAATAAGTTATGTAAAAATTGTTTTTAGACGGCTTGTCACGAAAGTGACACATATCAAAGTAGCAACCTGAGATCGAAACTTCAAAATATCACTGACCAGTGTGGAAATAATTCATATCATTCACGGTGCATGATATGAATTCGGCCAATGGATGAAGTCCTATTCCGATCGTCAATTTTCTAGTTTTATAGTTTATACACAAATTCGGATTATTAGGATTTAAATAATTGTACACAATTATTATTTGAATGCAATCTTTATTAATAGAACTAGAAAGTTACATTATTAAATGTGCAGTTATTGAAATGTATTACTTTTTATTTGAATTTTCAAACATTTTTGCCAAATTTGATGATTTTACAATTGTTGAAGAAGTTGTCATGATGGATGATTCTGCTTCATTGTTCAAGTTATCAGTTATTGGATTAGTTTCTGACGAGGTTTCTGACGACGTTTCTGACGAATTTTTAACGGCCGAAGTGATTGTTTTAGCAACTTTCATTTTGTGCCCAATAGACTCTGCTATGTAACCTTCCGCCACTGATGAAGAATCCCATCCACCGTGGCGTTTCAGATCTTCAATCGTAGCACCAGCATCCACAAAAATGGTGGAAGATGATCGCCTCATACAGTGGCTCGTGTAAGATGCGGGTTCCTCTAAACCAAGGTAGGTAGCAATCAATTTTGGGATGCTACCTATCTTGTTAATTCAATTGCATTTGGCTTGCTGATAATTAAAAAAGCGACGTTCAGACGTATTTGGTGGTCGAAGAGCAGCATATTTCCGATAGATACCGTAAAACTAGTCAACTATCGTGAAAACACGATCTTTTTTATTTTTGGTGGCACCTAATTTTACAATTACGGCCGAACCGACATCAGTTAAATCGTCAATTTTTAATTGGACCAATTCGTTCCTTCGTATGGCTTCACTAATTCCGAACACCAAAATTACCTAAAATTGAAACTTCAATTGATGAAGGGTTTTTGTTTATAGGGATGTACTTACTTTCTGTAACAAATATTTGCCGTCTGGCGCTTCTTTTATGAATTTTTAACTTCTTCAGCAGTTTTTTTTCGGTTCGTATCCTTGCGATATTCTTTTCAGAAAGTCTTTGAATTTAGGATATTGACTAATATTAGTATTCTGGTAAACAATAAGCGTGCTTCTTATCATAGAAAATTGCGTCCATAATGTGCTTGGCGCAATTTTTTTCGACAGGTCTCCAAAATACGCAAGCAGGACGTTTTGCGAAATCGAAGAATTTACCCTGTTTTGCTTTTGCCACTCCATAAACTTGCTATAAGCTTCCTCATAGCGTTGCCGGGATTTAGGGGGCAACAACTTGAGGCTGGTTTCATTTGCTACTTCCAAAATACTATCTTCATCATTATCCATATTTCAGAGTTTACAGATCACTATCAATATTTTATCGTTTACAGTTTAGAGGAGATAACACACTTTTTAGAAATTCAGAAATTCACAGCGAGAATAAGAAACAATTTAAAATAATAAACAACATGACCATAGCAACGGTTTAAGGTATCCAGATTATAGGAATTTGTCTCCGATGGAATTGGAAATTAATAATTAGTTTCAGTTATGTTGTTCAAACCGTCTAAAAAATATTGTTCCTAACTCGTGCGAAAGTGCAAATATCGTGCTACTTTCGACACTCGGTAGGAAAATAACTATATTGTATAAATTTTAATTTCAGTTGTACGCTTTTTGTATTTTGTTTAAGTGGGGTTATACTGTAAATAAATAAAATAAAATATACAAACTCAGCATTGTGCGACGCCGCTGCAGTAAACGAACGCGGGAACTTGAGAAAAACTCGTTGTTTGCGCATTAGGCGGGCTCGTCTTCTTACGCTCCGCTACTGTAAACAGATAAAATTGTGTAATCTGAAAAAAATGTAACAACGTTGAAAAAATTAGGGTTCATAAAATCCATGTTTGTGCAGAAACAACAAACGATACCAAAATTTAAACTCTAGATAATTAGTTGAGCATTAAATTAGATACGAGGATATATTGAAAAATTCTTAGCCTACTATAGAACCAAACAAAATTTCAATGTCAAAATATTTTATTACTCAACATATTCTCCTATTAATTGGATACATTTATTACAGCGAACCTGCAACGTCTCTAGACCTTTCAAAAATAATGTTTCTTCTTGCTCTGCAAACCAGACCTCCACAGCTTCTATTACCTCCTTGTTGGAAGAAAATGTACGACCTTTTAAACTTTTTTTTCAGTTGAGGAAAGAGGTGATAGTCGGACGGAGCCAAATCGGGTGAATAAGGGGCGTTGTGCTGCAAAACAAAACACCTTTGGATAGCTTTCCGCGTCTTTTCTCTTTAATATTTTCCCGTAGAGTGGTCAGTAATGTCGAATAGTAATCTCCAGTTATTGTTCTACCCTTATCCAAAAATCAATCATGATTACTCCATGGCAATCCCAAAAACTGAAGCAAGAACTTTTCCAGCAGATTTTTGGACACGAAACTTCTTAGGTCTTGGAGAACCAGAGTGTCGCCATTCCATCGATTGTTGCTTTGTTTCTGGATCGTAGAAATGTACCCAAGTCTCATCCATAGTAACAATTCGGTTTAAGAAGTCTACATCGTTTTCAAATCGAGCACAGATCGAACGCGATGCTTCTACCCTTGCACGCTTTTGGTCAACATTCAAACATTTGGGGATCCATTTTGCAGCAATTTTTCTCATGTCCAAATTGACGTGAACCATATGATGAACGCGTTCGTATCAAATATTCAGTGCTTCAGATATCCGTTTTAGCCCAATTCGACGGTCTGATAAAATCATGTCATGAACTGCATCGATATTTTCGGGGACTGACACAGAAACTGGCCTTCCCGATCGATCATCATCTTCAATGAAAAATTTACCTCTTTTGCATTTCAATTTTTGACGGTCGCATACAAAGGACATTGATCACCAAGGGTATTAAGCATATCTTCGTAAATCTGCTTACCTCTTAACCCTTTTAAATACTTGATGATGGCTCGATACTCCAATTTTTCGATTTTCACAATTTCGGTGGACATATTTTTTCATTTAATTTCTTGCGTGACTCTGGTTTACTTTTTGACGTCAAACTTTACACTGGCACTTCTAATAAGTTATTGTTCGTTGCTATGGTAACGCAATATTTTGTTTATGCAAGGAACTGGTCTAGACTAACTAGATATCAATACATCCTCGTATATAATGAGACCAAACCAACTCTATAGCTCTAACCGTTTTCTTATTGGAACTGTTTTCGTGAGGTTTAATGTTCTTAAAGTTATCTATCTTTATGTAAGACTTATAAGAGATATAAAATGGAATTAATGGAATTGTTGTTAAGCATTAATTTTTTTAATTAGGCTAAAATTAGCCCCCAACAGTAATATCTTTTTTATTATATTAGTTTTTGTGGATCAAAACGCTTATCAGATTGCTACGATTATCAGATTAATTTTATGTTTGGGCAAAAACGAAGAAAGGTACCAAAAAACTAAACTACACAAGATATAATTGGTAGAGCCTTAAATTTTCTTTAAAATAAGCGCAAAGTCAGCTGAGTAATTATGTGTTCCAATTGTAATAGTTCTTTGTGAACATCAATTGTTAATGTTATCACCTTACTTATTTTTTCGGTGTTGTTTTTTTATTCAATTTTGATGTGCACTAGCTTAGAAACGGGTAAAGCAAAAAATATGCATCTGGTCTCATTCTATACAGAATTTGATACCATACAAATTTTAACAGTACAATGTTTTTGATATTGTGAGTTCTTTACAAAATATAAGCGTAAAACCGCAAAAATACCCCCCCCCCCAACACTTAAGCACAACTCCCCCGAGGGGGAAAACCTAGGACATTCATAGTGGCCCACAATTGAAGCCATTAAAACTATAAAATCTTTGTAGCAATTATTTCCGATTTCCATTTTAATTCTACTGGCCTATTGTATAATGGGCCCACGAAATATGTCAATCCATTATCCAATGTATAAATCCTTATTGAAGTGTTTGCCCGATCAGACTTAATATTCATTAGGGGCTAAGAAGATATGTCCTTGAATGAATCCGCAGGCCTACACACCCTTGGTACTCATACTTTTTTTTATATAATATAGTTATAAATAGTTAGAACGTTATTGAACAAATGAAACAGAAACTGTATAAGAGCATTTTCTCTAGATTATTGCATATAAGTACATTAAAAAAATGGAAGGTAATGTCAGAACTTATAAGAAAAATAGTTAGTGTGTATTTCGGGGTAGGGTTAAACATGAATATGAGTCTAGAACATCGGGAAAATGCTTTTGCATTACACAAAATATTACAAACTGATAAAAATGCTTAATGTGTGAGAACAGATTTGTTTGACATGGAAGAGCAGTAAAATAAAAAACTTGCGTATATTTTGTTTTTTTTTGGTTGACATTTTTCAATGGAATTTTTTATATACCGTCTGTTTTCTCACTTTCTTAACAATATATTTTGTGGCTGCTTTAAAATTACCAGTTTTACTGGTACTGCTGTTATTTCCTGCAACATTTTGATCAGAAGCATCTGGTTTCAAGCTTCAGATTCAGGGCTCTGTTATCTGCACCGAGTTTCAGACAGACCGTTGACGTTATGCCTGAAACTACATAGAAATGTTCGGGAATTGCATTAGGATCTAAAGAAAAAATTGTAGTTCCTGCCTTCGTTGGTGTAGCACTACGAACCCACGTTTTCCCTCAGATATCTGGATAGATTACGAACGGGATAGTTTACCATCTAAGATTTGACTTCTTGATTCTAATTTGCCTTAACGGAACTAAAAAAAGGATGGTTGAGTTCAATGACTAGGTAATAATATCAAAATGATATCGTTATATTCTCAAGTATTTTAACATCTGACCTATGAGAAGAATGTCCACCAATAATTAACATGGTTATTCCAACTGGCTTCCTATTAGTACAGTAAATATAGCATCTTTCAAGGGTGTAACGTAGAACAAATTAGAGACAAGCTACTTTTTTTTAATGTGTAGGGAAGAACCTCCTGATTAACATACTGAAAGTCCCATTCGATCCCACTATGACAAATATGAAAAAAATGTCCGCCATCTTGTTTTTTTCTATTTTTATAGAATAACTTTTCTATTTTTGTATTTTCAGAAAAATATGTAGATACTTAATTTTAGAGCTTAAAGAAACACATCTTTTGGTAGCAAAATGAAAATTTTAACACAAAAATAAAAAGTTACAGGTTTTAAAATAATTGTACATTAAATACTGTTGTAAATATAGCAGCTTATAAGGTGGTGACCTAAAACAAATTAGAGACAGGCTAGTTTTAACTAATATTGATATACAGTCACTTATATACTAAAAGTCCCGTTTGGTAAATCTAGGGCAAATAAGAAAAAATGGCAGTCATCTTCGATTTTTTGTTATTTATAATATCTCAGTAAATTAAATTTCAATGCAAAACACATAAAGTACTCTTTTGTTCAGAAATGAAAATATATACGAAGTTATCAAATTTAAGTGCATATTAATGTATATAAATCATTTTCTAGTTGTTATTTGTTAATATGTTAAACATACCAAAGAAAATTGGCTACACCACTGTGTGTGTAACCAAGGCAACGAGACGCGACTTTAACTTGTCGCAACAAGTGAGTTACTATGAAACTAATAGTTTAGTCTTATAGATCACTTGTAAGCGAAAATACGTGTGAATTTGTGATTGCTGTGTTATTGAGCGTGTTTTTAATAAATTTATGTCTGTTATTAAAATGGAGAAAACCAAATGTGCAATATGCAGTGAAGAAGGTACTTCTAAGACCTTAGTGGTGGTAGGCAAAAAAGGTTTTCCAACGCTTGTAAACGCCAGCAAACTTCGCAATGACTACAAATGGCAAATATTTGAATCTGTAAGTTGTTTAACAGTACACAAAGATTGCAGAAAGAAATACACTCATCCATCAAACATTAAAAAATCGCAAAGAAATTGTGATAATGCACCTGAGGCTCCACAATGCTCAAAATCAGTGCTGCGATCCGCTTTAAACCAATCTTTTGATTTTAAAAGTCACTGTTTATTTTGCTCTGAGGTATTAAATGCAAAGCAGGATCATTTTCGCGTAGTTTCTACAATTGATTTTAAAACATCGGTATCCGAACAAGCTTGTGAAAGAAATGATGATTGGGGAAGGGCCGTTTATAAAAGAATATGCACGGAAAATGATCTTGTCGCAGCTGAAGCACGGTACCATGTGTCTTGCTACTGGAGATTTAAAAAAACACCACCCAACAAAAAACCTGGAAGGCCAATAAATAATATGGTGCAGACGGCATTCGAAAACGTTTGTTTAGATATTGAAAATGATTTTGAAAACTGCCAATTTTCCTTTAAAGAAATATTTGAAAAGTTAGTCCATGCCTTACCTCCACAAACAGAGCCTTGGTCTGAAAAATATTTGAAGAACAAAATAATTGAAAAGTATGGAAATAATGTAGTCATTTCAGATATAACGGGTAAAAATAGCGTGTTTTGTTTTCGCGACAACTGTGAAAAATTTCTTAGTGATGAATGGAGCAAACAAAAAAGTGTGCCAGCCCAAGAAGAACGTGCAAGAATTTTAAAAACTGCAGCACAAATTTTGAGAGACGATATTAGATCTATGGTATGTAAAACCGAGGAATACCCTTCTCTTGATGAAATTAAAACAGGTGGACAAGACGCGGTTCCTGAATCATTGAATGCGTTCCTGAATGAGTTAATTCTTAATAATAAGAAAAAATCTTCAGCATATCAAACAAAAATGACAGCCTTACAGAACTTTATTATTTCATTAGTAAGAGTTAAATCATTCGTTTCGCCCGTAATGTTTGGATTAGGTGTACAGCTACACAGAAAATTTGGCTCAAGATATTTAATTGATTTACTTTCGGCTCTTGGAGTTTGTGTTTCCTATTCTGAGTGTTTACAATTTGAAAATTCAGCTACACAAGACTACACAGATGAAATATCAAATGGATGTCTTCTTCAGTTTGTGTTTGATAATGTAGACTTTAACATTAGAACTTTAGATGGACTTGGAACATTTCATGCAATGGGAGGGATAATCTGTGTTTCACCTGACAATGTTCAAAGTTCCACCAGTATTCCTAGAAGAAGAGGACGATTTTCAGCAAATAAAATAGGAACGTTTGGACATATTCCCATACAGGTAAATAAAATAAACATAAACTTTTTTTCAACTTTTTTTCCTTTTGGAATACACAATTATATATATTTTTAAAGGGTATAGATTTTATCAATGTTTTTTATTGGCATGACCCTTACCATATTTTTATCTATTTCTTCCAGACCTACAACCGAACATCAAAACTTGGGCTAAGTAAAATAACAATGAAGCCTTTACAAATTGATATAAATATACCCGGTGAAAAACTAGCATTTGCCTTGGAAACTCTTTGGATTACTAAAAAGTTTCTACAAGTTCTTTAAATCCTTCCTGGAGTGGTTACATGTCAACAGTAGAATATGATGGCTTGAAAAAACAGCAATATATTACCCCTGCCATTTATAAACCTCGATCCAAGCAATATGAGTACGATTTATACGTCGCTATTATTTGCTGCAGAAAAATGTAAGTACGGGAAAACTTGCATAACAACATTTGACCAACCACTGTTTTTAAAGGCAGTTGATATTGTGGAATCCTCTAGCTCAAATCACATTTTATCCTCAGTAGTAGTTCGGCTGGGAGGTTTTCACACGCTTATGTCCTT
The DNA here is from genome assembly GCA_030710515.1 of Abscondita cerata. Taxonomy (NCBI): domain Eukaryota; kingdom Metazoa; phylum Arthropoda; class Insecta; order Coleoptera; family Lampyridae; genus Abscondita; species Abscondita cerata. The sequence goes on from JALBCR010002310.1 coordinate 630,668, forward strand.
TTGGGTAGTCTTGGACACTTAATGAGTGGCACTGGGATCGAGGAATTATGGCAGACTGTTTATGCAAAACATACCATTACACACATGATATCTGGACATGCTTATGCCAGATCACTTCGGGCACATTTTTTATCTCATCAGGCTCTAAGCACACTAATTTTTAAAATCTTTCATTGGACGAAGCTGAAAATGAAACCTTAAGAAATCTTTATGAAAATCCTGTAACTGAAGAGGTAAAAAATAACGAGACTTTGGCAAACATTTCGGAAAATTGGCTCAAAAAAATCGACGAAATCAACAATAAAAGTAGAACAGCAGAACTATGGATACTTTACTGGAAAATGGTTTTTCTAATAAAATTGTACGTACGAGCTGAAAGAGAAGGTAATTGGTCACTCCATCTGGACTGTACCAAACGTATGATTCCAATTTTTTACGCCGCGGGCCACAATAATTATGCTAAATCTGCTCATTTATATGTTTTGCAAATGGAAAAGTTAAAAATGCTTGCTTCAGATGAATATAACAAATTTGTTGTTCAAGGAATGTTTGCCATAAAAAGAACTGAAGAGTTTTGGTGTGGAACATGGACCGACATGGTTATAGAACAGCACTTGATGAGGTCAATAAAAACACAAGGAGGTTTAACGCAAGGAAGAGGTTTTAAAGAAGCTACGGTAGCACGGTGGATAGCTAGTATGGCGCCATGTAGTTCTGTATCAAATATGCTTGAAGAATTTTCGGGTGTTAAGTCTTGCTCGTCAGAACAACATGTTGAACTCAGACATTCTCGACAACAACGCGATGAAAGGGATTTCAACAAGTTTTTAGAATGGTTAGAAACTTACAATCCTTTTACGTGTAAACAGTTTATATCTCTGTATTCTCAAGTTGTGGCACATGATACCGTAAATTGTGATAAGGCACAATTGGTAGGTGAAAGAATATTAAAAGAAAATTTTGGAAAGAAGTGCACAGAAATTAAGTGTCTGAAAAAAAATCAGGTTATCACATTTGCTCAAATAAACAACACAGTTACTGTTAATAAACGTGAAGTGGTTATAAACCCAATGCAGCTTTTAACCGAATTGTATGTTCCAATAAGTCTCCTGAAGAACTCAAACAATGTTTCACTTTTGAGCTAGCTCCATATCCTCCCTCAATGTTTAAGGATGGTCAATTAAGAAGTGGTACAAAATCACAACTGTTAAAAGAATTTGATTCTATCTCGCCACCAGAACAACATCCGCCTGAGAACACTGTGTATGTTTTAGACGGTGGACTACTTCTACATAAAGTAGTTTGGCAAAAGCCAGCCACCTATAGGGACATATGTACACAATACATAAGTTACGCAATACATTGTTATGGTACAAACTGCGTTGTCGTTTTTGATGGATATGACGAAACACATTTTTCGACTAAAGGTCAGCTGCAAAATTACGTTCAAAGCAAAGTCATAGTGTTGATAACATCAATCTAGATACCATAATACCTTGCACGCAGGAAGATTTTTTAAGAAATAGTGAAAACAAGAAAAAAATTATAAACCTGCTTAAGACATTTTTTATGAAAAAGGAGTAACTATTTATCAGGCTGAAAGAGATGCGGATGTTCTAGTTTGCTTGACAGCTCTAGAATTATGCTCTAAACATAAGTTTGTGACTCTTGTTTCGGAAGATACCGACATAATGGTTTTGGCACTACACTATTGTAACCAAAGCAATTTGTATTTGCTTCGTCCTGGCAAATCTGGTACAAATAATAGATATACAAATGTATCAAAATTACAAAATTGCCTTGGTCCAGTTAAAGACAAAATTTTGTTTTTGCACGCAGTTTCAGGATGCGACACAACATCGTTTCTCTTCAGCAAAAGCAAGAAGGCATGTCTGTCTACTTTAAGGAAAAATCCTCAATTGTTCGAAGCACTAACTTCATTTTATACCAAAGACACGTTAAAACCAGATATTTTCAAAGCCGGCATCGAGTTTCTACTGAAATTATATAATGCCAAAAATACTAGAAGTTTAAACGAACTTCGGTACTTTATGTATCATAGAATAACTTCAAGGCAGGTACTGTCAAGTCAATTTAATCTAGCTATGTTGCCTCCTACTGAAAAGTCTGCAGAATTACATTTACTAAGAGTATATTACCAGGTAAATCAACGAAACTCATGTAAAAATGAACACTTTACTTTATTTATGAATTTTTAAGGTTCAAGAATGGCTTTGTAATCATATGGATCCTACGGCATGGGGTTGGATAAAAAGTCCCAATAGTGACCTAATTCCCGTCAAGACAAAGGAACAAATAGCACCCCCAGATCTATTGAAACAAGTTTTTTGTAATTGCAAAGAAAGTGCGTGTGGACGGAATTGTTCTTGTAAAAAGTTGGGCATTAGGTGTTCTCCAAAGTGTGGTCAATGTTACGGAATTACTTGTACTAATGCTATATTTGAAGTGGAAGACGAAGAAATAACAGAGTTTTTGTGATTTTTTTTTTGATATAATTAATGAGTTAAATTTATTTATAAAAGTCAAAATATGTTTATAAGTCATTTTCAATGGAAAAATTCAATTTATTTTTAATGTACAATTATTTTAAAAGTTTGAAACTTTTTATTTTTAGAGCAAAATTTGATTTTTTGATATCAAAAGATGCGTATTTTTAAGCTCTAAAATTTAGGTATCTGCATAATTTCTGGTAAAAATAGAAATAAAAAAGTTATTCTACAAAATTTAAAAAAAACAAGATGGCGGACATTTTTTCATATTTGCCGTAGTGGGATCGATTGGGACTTTTAGTATATTAATCGGGAGGTTTATCCCTACACATTAAAATAAAAAGTAGCTTGTCTCTAATTTGTTCTACCCCAAGATGCAGTTTGCCTGTACTATATAGGTATGAAATGCTCTTGGTTTTCGGTTTTCGGTTTACGCCTTTCATAATTAAAACTAGAGGTAGAAGTATTGATCGATTGTACTATTATAGAATTTTAAAAAAAAACTGATTTCCAAAGGAAACTGGTTATGTTGGGAAACGTAGATTTACACTCTATTAATATTTTGATATTGCAATAAATCATTCGGATTTTTTTAATGTTTATTACAATTTTTAGTTATTACTTAATCTTGGAAATCAGTCTGTGTTGATAATTTTAATAGTGTTTAATGTAAATGCCTTGAATATTATTAATATTGAAAAGAAATGTTCAAACTAAATAAAGTCGTATTTAATAAATTTTCTATTATGTGGTTAAAGAAAGAAAAATGAAATTGAAATTTAAAACTTTCAAGTATTTACTGAAACCCAATTAAATTTCATTGTTTTAATTTCGTTGGACTGCATTTTCTATATAAAGTTAGATTTTTAACTGACGTATATTGGTTACTTGTAGAATGGTATTTGGCCAGGATATATTTTACTGGTAACCATTTCACCATTAATTCATGAATTGCTTATTTAGACAAAATGAAAATGAACACTATATGGGGCGTAATCTATACCATAACGAAAATTTTCAGTGTTACATTATTCAAAGCACCCTTAGCATACATGTCTGTTATCACAAGGAGCATTACGCATTCTATTGTTTTATATACCCCACTGTTGATTTAAAAGAAGCATATAACGTTCAGGCAGAAAACACTTAAATTTAAAATTCTTTTTACGTCCAAAATTATAAATTTCTTTTAATGCTTTTAAAAGATTTAAATAATTTAGTAGAAATTAACGTCACTGTAAATTTGTATTCCATTAAGTACAGAGAAATGTACGTTTAAACCCAGCAGTTTCAACCTTTGTTAATTTTTCTACGTACGCTTTTGAAATATCAGGATTTTGCATGGTTTAGTTAATTCTTGTTAGTAGCATTAATATAATTATGTAAATGAATCGTATCGTATACCGGCTAAAATCTTGAATTCTGTAACGAAATTTATACTAAAGATGCACAGTTATACAGGCTGATCTGCGTAGAGTTTGCTTTAAAAGTTTTTTAACTTGCAGATAAATCAGGAACTTGAAATTCGGTACGCGGCCATAATCGATCATTTTCGTTCTACCTAAAATACAAGGTGTCCATCTATAAATTGACACATTTTAACAACTTATAACTCGAGAACGGAGAAAGATATCGGCAGTTTTCACTAAACTTCATAAATATACTTCAAGTTTCTGTTGACATTGTTGCCACATGTAATTTTTTTATGGAAATTGACGAAAAAAAAATTAAGTTTTTGAACCAAAATTGTGAGCGTAGTTTTAATAGACACCCTATTCTTAACAGCATTGGAAAGGCTATTTCTTGTCCTCTTCAAATATGAATACATTGTGGGCATTAGGGCCGTTAACTTACACATATTTTCGATTGGGGATTATGCGGTAAACGCTTGTTTTTATTACTTTTGTTGCAATTTCAATTTCTGTGAAGTGATAAGATCAGGTGATAAACCATCAGATAGGCGAAGTGTGGTCTTTTTGGAATGTTCTTGTATATTTTTCACACATTTGCTGTAATCTACGCAGTATGGGTCCAAAGAAAATAAACCACACTTTCGAAAGCAATTTTTGATGCATCCCTCCATATTAGCATTGTCTAGAGTGTGCTGGAACACATTACAGAAATTTATTTTAGTGACGGACATGTGACAGAATTTTTCTGGCCGTTTTGCCATTTTCCTATAGTGCTCTTCCATTAGTGTTTCATTGAACGGAACCCACTAACATCTGCAGCCTGTAAAATTTAATAAAATCATTACACACGGATTCCAAAATCACATCTTTCATCCAACCGGAAACTGATAGTCCCAAACTCAGTTTTTAGGCATTATTCACTAACGCTTTTGGAGGAAATACCACAGTGGGCAGACTTCTCCATTGCAGTTAAATACAATTAATACCGTAATTAACTTTTTTTCATTTCCCAGCTTTATTGCATACAATTTTTTACAACCTCGAAAAGCTAGAACTTTCCCAGTTTTTGACCATATTGAGATGCCAGATTCATCCCCATTAAATAACCTTCGCGGGTCGGTCATTACCTCTTTACAATTTTTATCCTTTAAAAATGTTGACAATTCTTGAAACCAAGATCTAATCGATTCCTCGGTGATCATTGCCCTTGCTATATTTATACTTTTGGCCTCTCTAATCGAAACCACGCATTTTTCACTTGGGGTACTGTTTTTAAATTTATTTCCATTTTCTTTCGTAATTTTCGACACAGCATCAAGCAGAGTGGCTTTTTTGATCTGGAGTTTAGCAATATTATACTACTCGTGCTCCACCTTTAACTGTTAAAAGCAGAGGAGGGCCAGTTTTTCGAATGTTGTCCGGACATTTTCCGGATAATCTATCTTGGGCCGTACTTTTTGGCACTCCAAATTCGCGGCTTGCTTCTCTTAGTCTTAAGGTACTATTGCGGATATTAGATAGGGCTAACTTTAAAGATTGTTCGAAATAAGTGACTAATTGTCTGCGAATCGTTTCTTTTGTTTTACTAATATTTTGTGCTGTTTTCTTGTACGAGGCATCTAGAAAAAATAACACAAAAACGATGTTTAAAATTGCATTTAAAATAGATGGACGAAAATAAGTCAACGGTAGCACGTTTCTCTGACACCACAAACATAATTTCAAATTTCGCGCTCTTTAATTGTAATGTAATACTGTCCGTAAATAGGACCCAGAAATATATGGTTTATAATTAATTAAACTTAAAAAGATTGAATGTATAGAAGAAACCAAATAATCAAAAAGAGACAACAATACAATACTTTATTTAAACCAGTTCTCGGACACAGAGGCTGCGAACTGAGAATATGGGTTTTAGTTTAACCAGGTTTCCGGCCAGATAATAATTTACCAAAGTAACAGCATTTTGGAATTGTTCTATCTTTATAATAAAGTTTTAATTGTACTTTCGATGAAATTTAAAAGAATATATACTTAAAACATATTAGATTGAAAAATACTTACTATTTTACTATTTCCGTTGAACTGTAGCACTACTTCCGGTCAGCAACATTTAAAAATTTTGTGGAAGTATTTGTAGCGGTCAGTAGATGGCAATATTTTAATACAACGTAGCCTTGATGTCTCCGAATACACGGACCACTTTAAAGATCTCTTATTTTTTTAAATTAATGAAGTTTGTCGGACAACCGGATCTGGCCATCTAACCGGTGCATTTACCTCATCTCTACCGGCAAAAATGTGAACTTAAAAATAGTACTATAATGAATTACTTTATTGCTGATTTTATTTACCTTACTGCCGATTTTTTGCTACTTTAGTGTTGATTTCGGAGAAAATAGAATTAAGTTTGATTCAATTTTATGAAAAATAGTTTTCATTAATATAATTATTAACAATAAAAAGTACGAAAGGAACAACTAGGTCTGATGATAGCACGAGATTACTCTTACGCACATGTGGCATTTTTTCTACAACCAAACGTTTCACAATTTTTACCAATCCAATCCCAGAAGATGTTTTTGTATCTAACATGGATAATTGTATTACAAGTGCATTTATCTCTGTTAAGTCACACTACTTACAGCACACCAACTATCAATGGCAAAGTACAATATTGTGATGAGGAGATGAAGTTTAATGTGATTGTCGAAGAGAACATGCTGAACATTGACAACCCTGACTGCGTTGAAGAAAATGACCCAAGATAAGAGTCTTTTAGGACTGAATATGTTACTGTGATGATTCTTATGTTTCAGCCGTACCTTATAATAGCCTGTTGGAGAAGGTTTGGAGAAGGATTTATTTTTTTATCACCAAAAGTTGACCATTGTAGGCAAGATTGTCGGCAATGGGCTACGATAACCTCAATAGAACCAGAAGATTTTTAGTTTGAGAAGATAAATAAAAATTCAGAAAATTCAGATCAGGTGACCGAGGTCACCATTATATTGAACCTCCTTCACCTATATGTTTATTCGAGAAATGTTCATTTAACCTAACAGCAACTTGTCTTCTTCTAAGTGGTTGCATTTTAATTTGTAAATCTACTTTTGATTGAAGTAGCATTTTCTGACACGCTAAATAAGTTTGTGTCATTTCCTGGTTCACTGGAAAAAGTGTGATTCTTTAAACGCTTGTAACCCAAACAATGTTTGCAATATTATCAGCTATCATCTGCCAAAGTTTGTCATAGAGCTTGTAGAACACTCTGTATGTAATTCTTTTCTCAATTTTTATCAACCCCACAAAAAACGTATTAATGTTCAAACTTGCAAATTACGTCATTATTCAACAGCTTTCAACCATAAAGCAAAATAATCTAACCCCAACGTTGACAATCTATGAAGATGTAAACGTCCACAATTTTTTTAAAGCTGTGTTCTTTTATGCTTGAATCTCAGATTGTTTCAGTTCTTCAGTTTCATATACGTTCCTTTTTAACCACTCACTTCAAAGAGGAAGTGAGATTTTTTAACTCTCCTTTTCTTCCATTGCACGAAATCCACGCTAAGTACAGAAAGTTGTTAGTTGTTGAGATTGGATTCCGTGATGAACTTCAGATACTACGATTTAATAGAAGAACGCATCTTAAAACACATAGTTCGTTAATATTTAAAAATATTACATTTTTGGATTGAAAGTATGATGTCATAAAATAAAGAACCTTACTATCATGTACAGAACCAGGAAATCCTACCATTATGCTGGTAATTATTTTATTACAAATTAGCATTTTGTTGTTGTTCTAATGGTGCCTTGAAGGGGATATTGCAACCTTCCAAGGCTCCAATTACACTTATATATGGTTTTACTCTCTTAAAACAATTATTTTAAATCCAATATGTATCAGGAAAGTGACGCTCTCTTGTAATTTTCTTTATTTTTTCAGTATCTGGCAAAACAATGCAACTTGCGGCAAGTTGTATAATTCTATCAAGCATAAAAGAGTTACTTTCATAGACAGTTAATTACGCAACATTAAATTTATCAGAAATTGAGAGAATAACTTCTCCTTTGTCCAGCCACCATGAGGTCATTAACAGGTATTGGAAAACCTCCTTCATTATAAATCACCGCAGTTTAGACACATTAAGAAATTGTAAAATGTTAGCTTAGTGATATAAAATAATAAAAAAAAATCCACATCCGAATACCTTGGTAACCAATGGCGATACTAATCATTCAGTCTTATATGACGCTCCACTTGGTTGTATTTTACTAGTAGCAATTGAACTGCTACGTCTGCATCTCTGCTTGTTATAGTAACTACAATAGCATAAGCAACAAATTTTCATTTTCAGAAATGATTATACTACTAGACAAAGCCAGCATGCTACGCATGCGGTTAGTCTAAAAATGAATTAGCTTCTAAACAGCAGACAGTCATGAACAATAATTAGCACTTACATTAACATTCATCAGTTGAGTAATCAATATGAATGCAGAGTATGTACTCCATGTAAATTCGTAAAATGAATCGAGAGTATTCGTGTTTGCGCTCTCAAAGAATCGAGAGTAAGTGAGGACGCACAAACGACATAACACATTAATATAGAAGATATAGATGTAGTACGAATAGAAATTATTTATTAAAAAATATTTAGAACCGGATTTTTTGGCTCGACCGCTTTAACGTAATTCAACAAAGTTTATTTAGGTGAGATTGAATTCTCTACAGTTAAACCATTCAAAAATTTGCAAAATTACAAATATTTAGATTTTTTATTCGTGTTTTTACGTAATATGGTTCCGGAGTTATAAAAATTACAGTATTCGTATAACAATGTAAAATTGCTTGAAAAAAATTTTTAAAAATGATAAATTTTATTAAACATTATGTGATAGGGTCATAAAAGGAACGTTTTTCTTAAATAATTTTTTTTATCTGTTATAATTTAGAAATTATGGCCGTTTTAGTTTTCGAATGAAATTTTGTCGGAAACGTTTTCGCTTATAACTTTTGAAAACACGCGAGGTCTAACAAAACTGAAACGGCCAAAAATTTTATTTCTTTATCCGCGTATGATGCTTTTTGAATTTTGAAAATCGGTCCGTAAATAAGCGAGTTGTGGTCAACTTACGGCTCAATTTGTTTGAAATTTTGTTGACTATTTTTTTAACCTCGAAGATGCCCTCGTACAAAAAAAATCTAAATCGAAAAATAAAGACACATCTTTCGTAAACTCGAAACTTTTTTCGAAACGAAAATATCTTAAGCCGTTCTAATGTGAGACGAATTTGAAAAAAGGTTGATTTTCGTATAGATTTGAAAATGAATCGAGAGTAGGTGTGCGTTTACACTAACGACATAACATATTAATATAGAAAACAAAAAAATTTCCTTTTTTTATATACAGGGTCAAAAAATATATGTTCCAGGCTTAAATGGTACATAGAGGACACCTTTTTTTAGTAAAAAAACGTTTATGTTAGGGAGATACAAAAAGTACAAAAAGTATCTTATGGTATGTTTTTAACTATGTCCAATTCAAATTTGACAAAATTTTTGATCTATCAAAATTCAAAATGGATGGTCCATTATATGTCGTCCTGCAATGGCTGTGCTGTTATATTTTTTGTTCTTATTTAACTACTATAATGTTTACACACTTAATTAATATTATTACATATAAATACTAAGGTGGGTAAGGGTTGGCAATTTTACAAATAAAAATTTTATAGAACATTGATGTGGAAAAAATAAAAAAATAATGTCGTTTCGAATACTATGAAATTTTGTAGGAATGGTCAATAAGCCCTCCTAAATACAAATTAAATATCAAACTTAAAGTTTATTTTTTTTGTAGGCTAAACATTTATCAATGACTAAATCAATACTAAATAAACAACCTTAAATAATAGTAATTACAAAGGCGACCACGATGTAGTGAAAATTGCACTAATATTTGCTTATTACGTAGATATTAATTATTATTATTACTGTATAATATAATATAACTTTAGTATAATATATACAGTAATGGAGTAAAAGAAGAATAGATGTTCCACAAAATTTACTAGGAAAACTACTAAGATTAAAGATCTAAATATTATCTTAAGTAATTTTTTAAGTAACAAGTAATGTGTGGTTTAAAGTTAAATGTACATCTTTTTCTGACTAAACAATTAAACATGTTCAAACTGTTGAAATGCAAATGAGCAATCAATTCTTAAACGTGCAAGCTTTAGTTATTTATTATTTAAGTAACGCCGCTGATAGAATCTTCATTCTCATTATCCTTTATTTTATTGCGAACTATTATCAAAGCTTCATCAAAATATATAGTGCAAACTTTGTGGTAAAGTTTTGCAGCACTTTGAAAATAGTACGAAAGTATCGATACTCATAAATATAGAATGTACGATTCAGTAGTATTTCGAGTAAACAAAAAGCGAAAGGTAAAGTTTTTAAAGGTTTTATGCGAATACAACGTAACTCTGATCTTGCATGTCGATAAGCAGTGAACGCAAAGAAAATTCCACGTTCTATCATAAACTACCCTCAAGGTATAAAATATATAATATGGTATGCAAACAGGACGTAGATTGTAAACGTGTGTTTTGGTAACATTGATTATCATTAAATATTAAACTTCTGCAAAGTATACAAAGAACACGTTTCTAATTATATTTAATATTTTAGAAGCAGTTTAGATAAAATCCTATAAAACTTTCGGATTACTGTGGATTATATAGTCAACAAGACCAAGTCGTTTGTAATATTTTAGCTTAAGTATAGGAATGATTATTTTCATTTTCAGAATAGATTCTAATTAGTTTTGCTATGCATTGAAACTATGTGGTTTGGTAGAATAAATCATTAAAGTACTACATACAGTCATGTCAATAATATGGTGATTATAGAATTCAACATTAATGTGACTAACTACAGATGTACGAGGTGTCAATGATTTTCATCTAGTTACCTTTCTAATGTTGAACTGACAGTATAAGCTTGCAATCAGTGTCAATTTTGTGGTTATTTAGTAAATTGTTCTTATTAAAAAGTTGACTTTAATTAGAAGAGTTGTTTTGTAACCAGTAATGGCTTAAACTTTAAACTTCACGAAATAGACTTGCGCCATGGAGTTTGAGTTGAAATAGAAAAATTACATACTTTGACATACTTTCAAAGCGCAAAATCGTCTCTATAAGGCATGGCTATTTTTATAGACTGGTTTTCTCCATTTTACATGGAAAAGTCTCATATCACTAATGAAAATCACTAATTAACACACGAAGTTATGGAAGACAGAGTCTTGAAATTACTCCAGTAGTGTTTTCCGAGAAGGTTAAGTTGAAATATAATAATATCATGAATGAGACACTTCCAGTTATACAGGAAGTGGAGTCCCTCTTCTTATTTAAAATGAAAACTAGTGTTTTTTATTTCATTTTAGAATTCTGCTATAAAGTTTAGGGTTTAGGTTTCTGTACCATATGCATCCCTAAAATTAATAATTTTTGGAATATTTTTGTATTCTTAAAATTTTATTTAAATTAAGAGTTCTCAAGAAATAAAGATATTTTAATTATTAATAAATTTACTGAGTTGAAACTGTAACCAGTAGATAACCAGGCATTGCAAATTAATCCTTGACGTCAACTTAATCGATAACTCCTACAGGGTGTTTTTTTTCAATATTTATGTAAATAAACAATAATCACACAAGTACTAAATATTTCTAAAACTTAGATTTCCGTTATTTTCATAAAACAAATGCTCCAGAAATCATCATAAAATACTGGGTGTTCTATTTAAAATAAGAAACTTATAAATGATTTCAGTTAGGCATTACGCTTCTTAGTTTAGAACACCCTGTAAGGGTTATCGATTAAGTTAATGTCAAGGATTAATTTGCAAGATCTGCATATTTAGTGGTTACAGTTTCATCTCAGTAACTTTAATAATAACGGAAACATCGTTATTTCTTGAGAACTCGGTATTTGGATAAAATTTTAAAAATATGAAAATATTTTAATAATGGATAATTTTAGATATAGCATATGGTACACAGAATCTATCTAAAATTTATCACAGAATTCTAAAATCAAATAACAAAATATTAAATTCCAATTAAGATAAGCAAGATACACTACACTTCCGGTTAATTCATAGTATTATTATATTTGAACTTAACGTTCTTGGAAACCACTACTGGTGTAATTTCAAAACTCTCATAAAATTATGTTTTTCACAACTTATAATCAAAACTTTTCGTGTTGCATCCTGTAGGTAGGGCCAAATAGGCAAAATTAAATCAAAAAAATCCAATTCGTAATTATTATGTTTGATGAAGATTTTCATGTATAGTGCCAACCTTGAACTTATTGATTAATTACAATTCAACTAAATTGTTCAATTCACTAGAAGTTATTCGCATGACAATATACAAATTTTTGAAATTGGTCTCTTCACAATATGTTTGTGCAATTCAAAGACACTACACGTACGTTTCCGTCGGTGCCTAGATGTACTATGCTAATACGTGCAATGGGCGATTGCAATGACAATGAATTCTCGTCTTCAAATTGATTCCATTTTTAAGCCATTTATTATTTGATGGATAGGTTGGTTTGGATTATATATATTTTTCAAATTTGTGACGGCGCCTTCACACGTGGTCGTTTTGACTCCGTGCCACCAGGTGCTAAATAGTTTTTCCAGCATCATTAGGAGGCCTTTAGGTGCATTTTTGTTGCTGATTTTCTCGCAGTCCGTATATATTACGATGGCATCGATGAATGCTTCCACATCCCCTATTTCGTCGTACCTCGTTGTGAATTTTGAAAACAAGCCTGATCAATTCTATTGTGTCACCTACCGCATTGTTTGACATTTGTTGAATCAACATCTGTAATTGTTCCATACTCATTTGTATTTCCATTTTTCTTGCTTTCCTTTTCGTTATAGGCGCCGTTTTGAAAAACAAATTTGCCCACATTGGGCGTCACTGTAAGTCTCGCTTCCGGAATGAAACAGAGGTTTCAATTAAAGATTTATTTACAGGTTCGTAACTAATATAGTTTTACACATAACACTGTAACTACTAAGAAGTAAACTCTAAGAAGCACTAATTAATTCGCGAGAGAATTGTCTTAATATAATTATGGGTCTTTCGCAACTAATTTGACACAAGCACTACACTGTTTCCTGAGTCGACGGCGGTTGACGATAAGTATTTTTATTTATTTATTTATTTACGGGAATCCCCACTATACATAAAACATAATGCACAAAAGAAATACTTAATGCAATATATCCCACTAATTAAATCACAATAAAAACTATAATTTAAAAATCTAAATAAATACATCATTTATATAAATTAATATTCCGTCCTAACACAATTTCAAATTTTTAATATTTGAATTAAATAATTCAAACCAATTATGTTTATTAAACATATTAGCAAAACATAATATTCTATCAATTGATTGAAACCGACTTGTTTAAGAAATCATTACAACAAATTTTGTTATTAACTAAGTTGTGTAAAAAACTTAAATCTGATATTATGCGACGATCCTCTAAAGATAAAATGTCGAGTTTGTTCATAATAACACTATAGTTGCCAGGTACATGTTTTATATTTAGTTTATATTCAATAAATCGTAAAAAAAATCGTCATTGCACTTTTTCCAAAGCCTTGATGTCACAACACAAATATGGCGACCAAACGGGAGACATATATTCTAAATGACACCGTACTAAAGTAAAATAAAGTGCACGTAAACAATCAACATTAAATGAACAACATATGCGGGAAATAAACCCCCACATTCGAGTAGCCTTATTACATAACATTAATATATTATTTCTAAAATTTAATTTGGTATCGAATACAATGCCAAGGTCTTTCATATTTTCCACTCTATTTACTGCAATATTGTTAATTTTGAATACAAAATTAATGTTCTTTTTGGCCTCTATAAAACGAAATACATTGACATTTCTTAACGTTTAAGTATAATTTGTTTTCAACGTACCAAGTGTATAAACGATCTATATCACTTTGAAAACGGATACAATCATCAATCGAATTAATTTTACAGTACATTTTCAGATCATCAGCAAAAGAAGGAGTATATATACAGGGTGTCCCAAGAATGAAAGGTCAAAACTTGGGAATGAGTAGTTGGCATTAAAATAATGTCAGTGGTTTATACAACTTTTTTTTCTCCGGCCCTTATTTTCAAAGTTATAGGGCTGTGAAGTTGGAAATTAAAAACACAATTTTATTTATAACTCTAAAACTATATTTTAGAATTTAATGAGATTTTGATGGATTGTCAATCTCATTGATGCATCTATTTTCGGGGTACCATTAATTTTACCGGGGTTCTAGAAAGTCTGGAACATAATTAGCTCACTGGTTAAACGGACAAAACTTTTTCAGAGATAAAGCAACAGATTTAAAAATACTGTCAGTTTATTCCCCAACTATTTTCCTAAAAAAAAGGTGCTCTTGGTTGAATTCGATAAAGCAAGTAGTTTTTGAGAAATTTCAAATTTTCTTAGACTCATCAGAGCACGTACAATTTCCATTATTATCTATTAAATGAATTTTTACCAAGTAGGCCGCTGTCAATTATTTATTATAGTAGCCTGTCGATTTATTTGCACGCTGAAATACTTGTTATGGCAGAATACACTTTTCGAGAATATGCAGATATGCATTTAATGTATGGAAAAGCTTCGGGCAATTCTCGCAAAGCCAGAAGACTTTATTCTGAAAACTTCCATAATAGAGTGTTACCAGACAGAAAAACTTTTGAACGTGTTGACAGAAACTTACGAGAAAATGGTACGGTTTTACGAAAATTGCGATTATTCTTTTGAAAACTATTTTATTTTATTTTTAGGTAAATTTAAGCAGATAGCAGGTGGCGTGGGTCCCGCAAGAAATGTTCGTACAGCCGTTTTAGAGCAAGAAATCTTAAATGAAGTAGATAACAATCCTACATCTAGTATTAGAAAATTAGCGGCCCAACAAAATATTTCAAAGAACAGCGTCCACCGAATACTTCGAGAACAATTATTACATACGTACCATTTTCAAAAAGTACAGGGTTTAACTCCAGAAGATTATCCAGCACGCCTTCAATATGCGCGCTGGTTTTTAGAAAAAACAGAGACAAGCTCCTGATTTTATTTCGTCAGTACTGTTTACTGATGAAGCCGGATTTACGAGAAATGGTACAATTAATTCCCATAACTTACATTTGTGGGCTGATGAAAATCCACATGGTATAATTCAGACAAAACATCAGCAAAGATTCATAGTCAATGTGTGGGCTGGAATTATTGGAAATCACTTAATTGGCCCATTTATCATTGATGGCCGTTTAAATGGACAATCGTATCTAGATTTTCTTCAGAATAATTTAAATTTACTGTTAGATGACATTTCTTTACAAACCAGACTTAATATGTGGTACATGCACGACGGCGCTCCACCTCACTTTAGTGTTATGGTACGAAATCACTTAAACACTGAGTACCCCGAAAAATGGATTGGAAGAGGAGGTCCAATTGCATGGCCCCACGTACTCCAGAATTAAATCCACTAGATTCATTCTTCTGGGGTTACCTCAAAAGTTTGGTATATGCAACACCCATACAAACAAGGAATGAATTATTGGATAGAATTCACTTCCATTGCGATAATATCAAAAACAATGCAGGAATGTTGTTTCAAGTACAACGAAATAATTTACGTAGACTCCAAAAATGTGTAGATGTAGCAGGTGCACATTTTGAACATTTGCTCTAAAGTTTTTTTTAATTTCGTAATTCGTTATTAATGGCATTGATTATAATACTTTTAATGGTAATCCCGTAAAATTGTTCTTTTTATATCAATAACATTGAAAACATTTACTTTAAGTGTTTTCTGGTTTTAGTTCTTAATTCAGTAACTTTGTTATTTTTTAATAATATTCCCTATACGTATGTGTTTTTTCTATTTGTAGAACTTGAAAAGATGTACTCTTGACACTTCTTTATCAAACGTTATTCTGCCATAACAAGTATTTCAGCGTGCAAATAAATCGTACAGGCTACTATAATAAATAATTGCCAGCGGCTTACTTGATAAAATTCATTTAATAGATAATAGTGGAAATTGCACGTGCTCTGATGAGTCTAAGAAAATTTGAAATTTCTCAAAAACTACTTGTTTTATCGAATTCAACCAAGAGCACCTTTTTTAGGAAAATAGTTGGGGAATAAACTGACAGTATTTTTAAGTCTGTTGCATTATCTCTGAAAAAGTTTTGTCCGTTTAACCAGTGAGCTAATTATGTTCCAGACTTTCTAGAACCCCGGTAAAATTAATGGTACCCCGAAAATAGATGCATCAATGAGATTGGCAATCCATCAAAATTTCATTAAATTCTAAAATATAGTTTTAGAGTTATAAATAAAATTGTGTTTTAATTTCCAACTTCACAGCCCTATAACTTTGAAAATAAGGGCCGGAGAAAAAAAGTTGTATAAACCACTGACATTATTTTAATGCCAACTACTCATTCCCAAGTTTTGACCTTTCATTCTTGGGACACCCTATATATATACAGGGTGTCTCAGATAAGGGTGGCAATATTTCAAGGGTACATAGAGAAACTCCAGATTAGAGATTTGAGATAATAAATCTATGTCCGGAAATGCGTTGCTTCCGATATACAGGGCCTTGAAAAATTCAAAAATTAATATGTTTTGTCTGTATTTTGAAAACGCGTTGATCGATTTTCTTAAAATTTCCAGAGTATGTCAAGCAAAGTATTGGTCATATTTATGTGCCAATCCGACTCTTCTAAAAATTTCCAGGACCGGACTTTCGGTTTTCTCACTTAGTTTTAAGAGAAAAATGTAGCACGCCACTGGTTTTTCCAAATATTGGAATCATTTTCACATTCCCAATCAATTTGGAAAAGAAACGCTCTCTTGTTTTTTCTTCTCCGACGCGTCGTTTCCGCGAAAAAATAAAATCCATTTGGATGTCTTTCAAAGAGCTCATTATCGAAAAACTTCAGGTGACAATAAAAACGTAGTGAACAATGAATATTGTCATGGCGACAACGAAAACAAAATTAATACCGCAACTGGCAAGAGGTTTGAGTATCGTTGTCTTCACCTGAACTTCAAAAACACTTGACTACCATATTAATTTTTGAATTTTTCAAGGCCCTGTATATCGGAAGCAACGCATTTCCGGACATAGATTTATTATCTCAAATCTCTAATCTGGAGTTTCTCTATGTACCCTTGAAATATTGCCACCCTTATCTGAGACACCCTGTATATATATATATATATATATATATATATATATATATATATGTATCATTTATAAACAATAAAAATAATATGGGACCAATATGCGAACCTTGAGGAACGCCAGAATAAATATTAAACGAATAAGATACGCAATCATGAATTTTCACACACTGACTTCGATTACACATGAATGACGAAATCCAGTTCACAGTACACTTTGAAAAACCAATTGTGCATAATTTACGTAGTAGAACTGCATGGTTAACTCGATCAAACGCTTTAGCAAAGTCCGTGTATAATGCATCAGCTTGATTACAGTCTTCCAAAGTTTTAGACAAGAATTCCTTAAACACCATTAAATTTGTTAGAGTAGATTTCCCTTGCACAAAACCATGTTGTTGATCACAAATTAAACCTTTGGATATCCACATTATTTGATCTGCAACTAATTTGTCTAATAACTTTGGAATAGTAGATTGAATAGAAATTCCACGATAGTTCTCGATTACACTTTTTACCAGATTTGAAAATTGGAGTTACGTAACTCAATTTCCATTGATCGAGGAAGGACCCTCCTTTAAGGATCGATCGAACAGCATATATATTGGAGTAACAAGAGTTGACACGCAATTGATACGTATACACGAGGGAATACGGTCAGGACCACTTTTTTTAGTTTTCATTGACGTTATTGATTCAAACACTTCTTTTCGTAACACATAATCTAGTGTTTATCAAATTAGAAATAGATGTTTCCATAAAGAAATCATTAAGATTATCAACATTTTGTGAATCAGAATAAACGGACGAGAAAAAGTCAGCGAACGAATTTACTATACCATCATTTGAAGAGATGTGATTATTTTTAAATTGCATTAAAGTAGGTATACCCTCTTCTTCACGCAGATCTTTGACATATTTCCAGAAATAGTTGGGATCTTTTCTCAAACTGGTTTTAACCTTTTAATATAATTAGTGTGAAGTTCTTTATTTAATATCTTGCACTTTTACGAAATTCATTGAATACATTATAGTCACCTATATAATTGCTTCGTTTATACTGAGAATGGGCAGCTTTTTTATGGATTAGTTTGATTAATTCACTGTTCATCCATTAGGGAACTTATTATTTGTCTGAGTTATACATTTTTTAGGTACAAACATGTCAATACCTTGGAGTAAATAGTTGTAAAAATTTGAAACAGCTGTATTAATACTACCAGAAACCAGAATGTCATTCCAATCAATAGTGGCTAAGAAATTGTTTAAACCAATATAGTCCCCCCAGTCGTATAAATAGATAGATTTAAAAATAGTCATATTTGAAAACTTAAATTTATTTTGAAGTCAATTATGTAAGCTTTGTGATGAACTGAAGTATTTAATAACGGATCATGACATTCAAATACATCATACTCTTCATTATTAGTAAAAAATAAGTTCAGAAACACCTCACGAGCATTCGGGATTGAGTTAATCTGACGACATCCGGCATATGAATATGAGTCCACTACTATTTCACTGTTAACATCGGAGGGTTTTAATGAATCGTATATTAAGTTATTATTATTCCACGTAAGTGCCGGAAGATAAATCGCCACAAACCAAAAGCTGCATATTACTAAAGTTATCATAAATATATTCAACAGTAGTGGCGTTTTCTTCATAACATGTCGAAGGTGAACCAGGTGTAATGTAAACTCCATCAATGATAAGGGACCGACTTCCGAAAAATATCTGCACAAAAATGTGTTCGATCTCATCATTAATAAATAATAGTGATGACTTGTATGATTTCTTTACAGCAATAAGGGTGCCTCCACCTCGTGTTTCGCCACTAATTGTTCTATTAGTTCCAAAAACATTGTAATTTTTTATACCTAGCATAGAATTGGTTAATTCGCTAAAGAGCCATGTTTCAACAATTATAATGATATCGTAATCATTAGTACAGAAAACATAAATTCCTTTAATTTACTTCTCATTCCACCAACATTTTGTAAATATATATTTAGTTTTTGATGATGCAGTAGTAGACTTGGGATTAAAAATGTAAGGAACATCGTTGTTGTATCTTATTGAGGCTGTAGTTACCTTTGGCTCTTAGATCATTTAATTCGGTTCTGATTTTGTTAAAGTAATTTCTTTGAATTATAGTTTTATCAGAATAGAATCTGAAATTAGATTTGTTTACATTTGATTTCAAAACGGATCTAGCATCATCCACATTATCAAAAATAAGTTTAGACACGTTTCTGGGTTTGGGTTAACACGGCAGCCGCGTCGTTACCTAATAGCTGGTGCGGACTTCCGGGCAATGATTGACGCCGGTTAACGGTATATCGGAAGTCGTAGCAAGCTGGAATGCGAAACGGCGTAAGTTAAGCCTGGTGTGCGCTATGGGCGTCGGGCGAAACTAGTTCTCCGGGACGAAATGCACGTTATACCGCTGTTTGAACTACGATTGTACTTCTTTCCAAATTTGGTTAAATGGGACAAAAGTTGCTTAATCAAATGCCTAAGAAAATGGAGTTTAGAAATCCCCAAATATTTTGTAGTTTTTGAGGCTTGTGAAAAAATTGGAGTTTTTGATTATACGACTATTTTTTTCTGACGTTAATATTTGACCTAGAACAAAACCAATGACACTTCTCAAGCAACTTCTCACAAATCTCAAAAACTAAAAAAATTTTCGGGGATTTCTAAACACCATTTTCTTAGGCATTTGATTGCGAATTTTTTTGTCCCATTTAACCAAATCTGTATCTCTTATAAGACCCCATAGTGTCCCTCCTTATCTCGGACACAGTGTATACACAGATTCGCTTCGTCTTTTTGGCAAAACATGTATCTACATCTTCTATTTCACCTGGTATATAGATATCAGTTTAGACAGAACTGGTCTGTTGGTCTTTTTGGAATTATACGGTCGAACTAAAAATTATTTATATACAGGGTGAGCCAATAAGAATGGACGTCAGTCATTCAGAATTCTATTAAAACTATTTTGAATACTCTCTAAATACGCAAAAGGCGGAGAAAACTCTAATTTTCTATTTAGCCATGACTATTACGCCTCCTACCTAAGTTTTAGAAACTTAAAACTATTTTCTAGAGCTTTTTCACGGTCACTTTTCTAATAATTTTTTTTTTCAATTGTGTACAATAAACCGGCGTCTTTTCTTATTGGCTCTCCCTGTACATGTTTATTATTTGATAGCCACTATCGCAATTCAAAACGGTATCGTGACAGAATAGTATAAACATTATTGTGAATGATTATCAATTCGTCTAAATTATCAGACTCTGTTAATAGATCGTCCATATAGAAATTTTTAAAATGATCTGACTAATTATTGGCGACTATGTTTTTATTTCGGAAGCAATTTCTTGTATACAACGTAATGCTAAGAATGTTGCCGATGATGTTCCGTAGGTCACCGTGTTTAACTTATAAGTTTTTATTGGTTCATCTGTATTGAAACGTCATAAAAAATTTTGAAAATATTTTTTTTTCATTTACATAAATTTTCGGTATATTTTAGAAGTACCAGCCAAAATTATACATTTAAATTGTCTGAAATAATTTAAAATTAACTTTAAATTGTTTTTCAAATTTGAACCCGAATATTGTACGTCGTTTAAGTCACCCTGACGTTGTTTCTTGTATTGAATCACATACATGAGGGAATGTAGCAATTCCGATGTAATCCAAGCAGGGCGACAGCGTTGAGGGTAGTCTGAAGCCGGGGGTCTGACATAGAAGTTGAAATAAAGAAGTCGGGATTGAAGTGCGTGCGTTATTTTAAATTAAAATAAGTTTGTATTGAAATAATAAAAGTGTATTTTGTAAAATAAAGACAATAAGATCTACAATTTTGGGGGCTCGGCCGGAATTTCAATACGTTTATCTAAATTTGTCCCAGACATTTCGACCAATCTTACACCAATTTTCAATTACATTATAAAAAACTCATTTCATATAGTTAGCCATTATATAAACTTAAACAAAAAAAGATTCCACGTAATTATATGTAATTATATGAATTAAGCGTGTAAACATTATAGAAGGTAAATAAGAACATAAAATATAACAGCACAGCCATTGCATGACGACATATAATGGACTGGTTCAACGACAATTACGAAAAAAATAGTAGGTTAAAGAAATAATGAAAAAAGAGATAATCAGGACAAAGAATAAAAAAATATTGCTGAACTGCAGATGTCCTTCTGATTCGTAAGCCATAATATAGCATCATCCGTTAAATTATTAATGTCTACAAACCCTCTTTTAAACTTTGTTAATTGACAATCCTCTACAATATGTGTAACGGTCTCTGGTTCGTTTCCACAGTCACAATTTGGATTAGAAATCGCATCCCATTTAAACAACATAGAGTTGAATTGGAATGACCTGTTCTTATGCGATTGAATTTTGACAAATTTTTCTTTTTTGATCAAAGCCCGGGACATCTATTGTTGAATCATCAATGAGATGTTTATTGAAAACATCAACTCCAGACCATAATTTTTTCCACTCTTCAACTTCAGAAAAAGCCGTACTTAAGTAGTTTTGCAACCATATAGGACTTCGAGATTTAAGTCTTTTAGCAGGAGGGTTGTCAATGTAATTCCAAATTGGCAACTTTTTGTTAAGTTGGCATTTATCCGATTCTCGTTTTAACGCAGCTTTTCGTCGAATGTTCGATAGAGTAATATTACAAAGAACAGGAAGCCAATCGAGAGTAGATTTCATGGTTCCACTAATTATACGCATAGTGCAATTCAACTGGGCATCTATTTTTTTGTATGATAACTATTCAACCAGACAGGAGCACAATATTCTGCTGTAGGATAAACTAATGCCAATGCAGCTGTACGAAGTGTCTTTGCATCTGCTCTCCAAGTTGTTCCAGCTAATTTTTGAATGACATTATTTCTTGTTTTCGTTTTTTGTTTGACTTTTTTTAAATGATGTTTGTAAATTAAAAACGTATCTATAGTTACTCCCAGATAAACTGGGTTTAAATTATGATTTAACTTTGTATTATTAAAGGTAATATTAAGTTTTCTACTTTTCTCTATTATTTAAATGAAAACAAGAAACCTCTGTCTTTTTAAGATTGGGGCATAATCGCCATTTTGTGAAATAATTTTCCATAATATCCAAATCATCAGATAGCTTTCTTTCAATTTAAGAAACTCAATGTTGAAATGAAATTGTCATATCATCGGCGTAGACGAATTTTCGACATTGTAAATAAGGAAGATCAGAAATATATACATTAAAAAGAATAGGTGCAAGAACCGATCCCTGTCGAAGACCATTATTTAAAAATCTAAATTTACTACTTTTATCTCCAACAAAAACTCTAAACTACCGATTAGACAACATGTTTTCAATAAAAGAAATAATTTTGTAACAAGGAATAACGTTAAACAATTTAAAAAGTAAACCTTCTTTCAACACGGTACCGTATGTAGCAGTTAAATCTAAAAAGGCAACTCCAGTTTTAAGTTTCTTCTGAAATCCAGCTTCGATATCCGTTGTTAATTGATATAATATATATATATAAAAAAGTACAACACTTCTGGACCTTCTTTAGTGGAAGATTTCAAGTTACTTATTAAGTGGACAAACAACTGATTCCAGTTGTTGGCGACGTTTCGCATCCTAATGTTGCGGGTGCTTCT
Organism: Abscondita cerata; assembly: GCA_030710515.1. Taxonomy (NCBI): domain Eukaryota; kingdom Metazoa; phylum Arthropoda; class Insecta; order Coleoptera; family Lampyridae; genus Abscondita; species Abscondita cerata. The sequence continues at coordinate 653,632 of JALBCR010002310.1, forward strand.
TCGGGTCAGTGCCAGATCAGATTGTTATGGTTATTGCATAAGTTGGTTAAAATAACTGTAAAAAATAAAATTAATTATTTATTTAAATCAGAGGAAGTTTTGCGCAAGACGTCTTTTCAGAGTTATTTAAACCAACTTAAATACGGAAGTTGAATACGACATTCTGAAGCTCGCCATTCTTCTCTTAATCTCTAGCAAACTTTACAAACAAAAAGAACTAATATTAAGGCGCCAAATTCAAATATAAACCCCACAATTCGGTCAACCCTGACACATGTCTGTCCTCTGGCATTTTTATTTAATTGAATGTAATCTCTACTCCTTCAATTTTCGATGCGCTCAAATTGTGTTAGTTTTAAGGTGAGCCTGAACACTAATTGCTTGTTCGTTATTTTTATGGTTGTATGTAAAACCCACCATTCATAAAAGATACATTTTGAAACTTAACCTTCTATACTAGAATCCTACGTATGAATGAAATTCAATAAAACCTTGGATAATGTGTAAATATGCCATTTGTTACCTGCTCGGAAATATACTTTGATTCTCAAATTTAGAAAGGAGCCATTTCATTACTTCTTCAATAATTTCTATTATCAGTTTTGTTGGAATGTGCACACTGGGGTGTTAAATTTTTTGAATTTGTCGCTCAATTCCAATTTATTTTTTTAATAGACGACTTTATACGCTTTAGTCTAAGATCATAAGAAAGTTCAAAAAATCACATACAGTCTATTAAAACTACAATATAATGTTATCTTCTTAATGTGCCGATGTGTTTGCCCGTTTCGTTATCACAGTTTAAAACACAATTTATTATCTGATTGAAGCAAACTTATGAATGCACTGTTCCATTCAAATAAACACTATCAACATTTCTGTTAGAAATTCTCTGTTAATCAATAAACTTGTTACAGGTGCAAAATTATATTTAGCACTGAAAGTTAAATTTTCAAAAGTTCGTGTTGATTGTGCAACAATTAAAAACGAAGACAAAAGATACAGCGATAAACGCTTCATCAGTTTATATTTTCCTTTACATTTTCCGATTTTAATAGATTGCATGTTCACTCTCGCTGAAATATTGAAATATATTGTGTAGAATTTTTTAAGCATAATAAAATAAAATGTTTTTTTCACGAAAATGGCAGAAACAATATTTTTGAATCTAAAGGAAATCTTTAATTTTCGTAACTGAAATGCATACGTACCTACTATATCGTATGTTTATAAGTTTGCCTTCTAATTTTTTATTTATTATTCATACATATAATTTTGTAATTACAATACAAATATTTGTAGCAGCCCATTGTGGTACGCCTTCAAAGTATGTAGACAAAAAATGATATTTATCGGTTTGGCATGGAAGTTGTTTAAATTTTTGTTTACTACTTTCACCCCTCCATTGACTTTCTAAAACGGTGGATTCAATTATTAGTGTAAATTACTACTTAATTTTTCATATGACTTTTAGAATTTTTAAATAATATCAACTTAATTCAATAATTACGTATAAAGGGACATTCCTAAAAAAATACATTTAAATTGTTTTACAATGTAATATGTAATTCAATAAAATCCTAGATCTACATAAACATACATAATTAATCAAACATTTCAATTTGTAAATTAAGTAATGGAATAGGAATACATGCAATCAATTATTGTAAGTGGAGGTAAGTGTTTAATTAACAGGCGAGGTTTTCATATTCAAAATATAATTTATAATAAATGTAACAATCATTAAATACACATTTTCTGTAGCAAATTAAATAAATATACAAAATTTTATTTTACAAAATTCAAAATAATTTCACAATTAAAAACAAGCGTTTACCGCAGAACTCCACGTCGTCCCGATACTAATAAACGTCAAAGAACGAATTTTTTTCGGAAAGTAAGCAAAAGCTTTATTTTAAATAAATGTACTTAATCAATACAAATTTTAATGTAAAAATAACGAGAAATGGATATAACAAAAATCAGTCTTAAAAAAACGGGTTGTTAATTCCTGTTTTTGTAAAGACATTTTTCATGGCACTGCCTTGACATTTCTAAGACAATCTAAAACATTTAAACCACACAATGTCTAACCTGGGAGGTCACATGTATAAAATGTAGAGTTTCGAATGTACTAATTCCAGAGGACACAATTGTGGTTTTACGAAAAGGATAAACTAAAAGTGTAAAAAGATCTTTAGTGTATAACTTACGAAATCTAACACAGTACATCCATACAGAAGTATTTTTTATTTGCACAAAAACTTATTTTCCTCGCTAAGACTGGCATATCTTTACTTTAATCAATTGTTCAAATCGTTTTGCAACCTTCGTTAACGCTTAACAAATGAGGGTATGGTTACTTAACTTGAATTAAAAAGTTATACACAGACGCCCTTCGGGAATTGAATTGAGTCAGGCAAATTTTTTACAATGTCTGATATGTGAGAAGCGCAACGTCATTTCTCTTCAAACGTTACTTTTGTATTTATTGTTATTTACTGCAGCACTGCATTAATATTTCTAACGTGCTTCTTGTGGTTGTTATGTTGTGTAATGATACGTCTTTAATTTCAAACTAACACTTGAAGTTACGGGTGGGGAGGGGTAATTACACACGTCATTTAACTTTAAAGTAGTATAGTTGTTAATAATTATTGATAAAACTCTTTGGGAGGCTATGAGAACTCTTTGGGAGGCTATGAGAAATCAACAAAACCGCTGATAGGAACATTCGTTCTGATAGCAGCCGAATACTTCTATCAAAAATTATCACCACTTATAACAGTGCGACGCAAAGAAAGAAATTCTCGTTGCTCAAAGTTGCCGATGGCATGCGCAGACGTATGCGCATAGGCTACAATATCAAACATATCCAAATTACATCCGAACATATCCGCAATAACTAAATTATCCAATATATACAATTATATTCACTCTATCTGTACTATATCGTGATATACATCCAAGAACGTGTGTCCTCGCAAATATCAAGAGACCGCCACTGTTTCATTCAAGTTTAAAGTAGCTGATTAAAAATTAATGAATACGAGCACCATGACTTTCTAAATACTTCCGGGATATTGATATTAAAGAAACAAATCTGATTTGTTCTGAAAAGAAGTTTTGTATAAAAAATTTCATCAATACAATAATCAGAATTTTATTTTTACAATTTTGAGGTGCTATGCATTTGACGTCATTGATGACGTGCAACGAAAGTAAGTTTGCCAGACCTATATAGCGTCAATTTAATTGTCATGTAATTTGTAGCTGTACGATAGGCTCATTTATTAGATTAGAATGTTGTAATTGAAATGATACACATAAAGTACAATATCATTGCAAATTAATAAATGAAACGTAGAATATGCACAATTCTGTTGAAATGCACCTACACTAAGCATATTTGGGTTTTCATTCGTTTTTAACGATAGATGTGGACTTACCGAAGATGCACGTTGACATTGCATCATTAGTATCGTAAGCCATCATCTCCCCCAGCTTTGGTGGTAGTTACAATAGTCTAATTGAATGTGACCGTGAAATATGAGGTTGTTACACCAATAATAAGACATACAAAAAATTTTTATCAGTAGCAATACAGAATATCGTGCTCTCTCGTTGATATTTCACACATATAAATATAAATTAATTAGCGACACATCAAACAAGTAATAGTCAAACCTAGATAGCCGTTGCTATCGACTCAGACGGGTCCTTATCCTCCTTGAGCGACGAACTTATCCCGCTAGCTAAGCACACAGAGCGTGTGGACTCAAATGTAACAAGGAGTAAAGTATTTATAAGCGCCATCTTGACTTATAACGTAATTCATCCAAGTAGTCACGGTCACTTTGATAACAATACGAAAAGGATAAGAAACCGTCGAGTACAAGTAATTTGTCTAGCGACGTAAAGTTCTTCAACATTAAACATTGGGGTAAGTTACTTAAGCTATGATCACATACGTGTATCAGTCATTAAGGCGTCCTTTGGAGCGTTCGACATAGTTACAGTTATAGTTAAAAAACGGTTTGGTACTGGTAATTGGATTGTTCGGACACACACGCTAAAATTAAATTAGCTGTAAAGCAAAGCACTGGTGGCGAATTACGTCTGCGATACAGTATTGGAGGAAAGCCTTTTCCGGTATCGAGACACACCAACGTCGGTGGTCCCCGCTATCTTGCGTGACAGAATTCTAACCGGCACCTCCGAACAGCATAGGTTTTATTTCCGAATACCACTTCTTCGAGTACAAGTAAAGGTCGAGAGGTTAATCCTTCCAATTACAACAGCATAAGGCAGTAACGGTTCCAGAAGATAACACACAAATTCTGGACGTAATCAAATCCCAACATACATCAAGCAAGATAATCCCAGAAAATACGATCGGACACAGAAACTGTAATAATTAGAGAAACCCAATGCAGCAAACTATTCGCCACGTGGTGAAATATAGGTCAGTAAGCTCACCTGCAAACGTTCATTCTAAACAACATTCCGCTTCATTTCTCATTACATATCCAATGTACTTTGCATTCCACAACAGGCGGATGGTTATAACAACTTCAGATTAATCCATCAATCGTGTTTAGAATTTCGTTTCATAGTTCCTTTTTACAAACACGTTGCCAGTCAAACACAAAGAGAAAGAACGTAAAATGAGCGCAATTGAGTTTAGACGTTGACCATGTCCACTTAAACTTGCAGTGAAACTAGGCAGGGCCGTAATAAGAAAAGTAACACGTATGCAGGAAAATTTTAACGTTAGAAAAGTTAAAGGTAGTAAACGTGAATTTTTATCGTAACACGCTGCTAGAACATTCGTCTCATATAATCAAAATTTTGTCAATATATGATTACCCTGTTGCCAGTTCTGATAACCTCCCGAATAGTTCTAACAATAATTAACACTTGTAATAGACGAAATGCAAAAAAGTTTCGTTACTCAAAGTTGCAAGATTGAAACATTTGTTAAATTCGATAAGGGCAAATTTTTTTCTTCGTAATTGATTATTTTGTTGACAGTTCTGATAGCACCCGAATAGTTCTATCGAAATTGATTACCACTTATAACAGTACGACGCAAAAGAAAGAAATTCTCGCTGCTCAAAGTTGCCGATGGCATGCGCAAACGTATGCGCATAGGCTTTAATATCCAAACATATCCAAATTACATCCGAACATATCCGCAATATCTAAATATACCCAATATATACAATTATATCCACTATATCTGTACTATATCGTCATATACATCCAAGAACGTGTGTCCTCGCAGATATCAAGAGGCCGCTGTTCTTTCGTTCAAGTTTAAAGTAGCTGATTAAAGAAGCAACGAAGACGAGCACCACGACTTCCTAAATACTTATCAAAGAAAAAAACAGTTTTGTATAAAAATTTCATACAACAAACGAAACACAATTATGTAGAAATGTCTATTCAATTTAAATGGTCCGATTTATTACAATCATAATTGGAGATAAAATAACAAAGTGTGGAAAACATTTTTATAAACATCCAATTGATAAACTCACTTTCGTCATAAGCACTGGCCCGAGGAAGCATTGGCTCACAATGCGAAACGTCGCCAAAAACTAAAATCGAAGTTGTTACTCTAATCATCCTCAATTAGAAGGACCCGCTTAGAAAAGAGAAAATCTTTTTCTTTCCGGCAAAAAATATCCATAAAAATTATTCAGAGGGAAGTTTTCACCGAACATAAATAATAGTATAAACTAAGAAATGCCAAAACTGTAACATCAATTGTCGTTACTATTGGCATTTTTTAGTTGTTATCTTTGAACTTTCTTTGAAATGCTTTTACAAGGAAACTGAATAGCAGTGATTCTTACAAAAGCTTGATGGAACACTCATTTAGGACGATACAAGGACAAACTCAAATTCCCAAAAACTGTTACTTGCAATACTTTGACAAAAAGTTATAAATATGTAGATAACCGCGAATGGTTCCCGGTTTCCAAACCTTAACTTAAGTAAGTCAAGAGCTAGTAATTCCTACTTTTTTCTATCGATTCTTATTTTAGTTGGTAACGATTGGTGCATTCAGAGAACGTGAGCGGATACCGCTACGCTACCGATACTCTACTGAAGCAGTTGTGACGTCGTCTGACATACTGCTTAGAATCGAACCGATCACCGTGTGCTCACCTCAAGTAGCGTAAGCAAAATGCGCTACCAAAAATGGCCACCGCTCCGCAAAATGTTGTGAAAGTAGCGGTACCAAAATTAGACGTTTTCACAACAGTTCCGCAACTGTTACGTTCACGGTGTACAGCACCATTTACTACTACAGAAGTTGCAATACTTCAGAATTCACGTCAAGTTTCTTTTGTTACTGCGAAGTTATTTAACTGGGAGGCAGCAACTTTTATTGTAAAAAGAGGAGTTGCACATGGTTCAAACATTGGTCCTTTGTTATTCATTTTATTTATAAATGAGGTATGTGGTGCAATTAACTCTGAATGTTTACTTTACGCAGACGATTTCGAAATATTCCGTGTAATTAATACCATTGAGGATTGTAATATTTCTCAAGCTCAGTTGCATTTATTATATAATTGGTGTCAGAAACATTGTATAAATCTTAACATAGATAAATGTCAGGTAATGACATTCAACCGTAAAGCTATGAACTTGGATTATAATTATGATATCAATGATGCAAAACTTCAAAAATATAGTATATAGTGACAGATTTAGGGATATTATTTGATAGTAAATTAACATCCATCCATATTAATAATTGAGTTAATTCTCCTGGTGTTCTCCTTCTATACACACCGTGGAGGTGTGCCTGACCTCAAGTTGTGATAGCTAGATTTCTTGGGCATGTCCCGCGCCGAACGACGTCTAATAAAAAAACACTTTTCTCCACTCATGTGAGTGGGGCCTGGGGGGCGCCTGTTTTTTAAATACGACCACCCTAGAGTGATACCTTAAAGTGACGGACTGACCAAGACGGTTTCAAATATGCATGACAACATTTTTACAAAAATCCTTATCCTTAAATAATTCAGTTAATTCTCCTGGTGTTCTCCTTCTATACACACCGTGGGGTGTGCTTGACCTCAAGTTGTGATATCTAGATTTCTTGGGCATGCCCCCGGGCCGAACGACGTCTAATAAAAAAACACTTTTTCCCACACATTTGGTGGGGCCTGGGCGGGGGGGGGGGCTGCGCTTGTTTTTTAAATACGACCACCCATCGAGTGATACCTTAAAATGACGGGCTAACCAAGACAGTTTCAAATATGTATGACAAAATTTTTTCAAAAATACCTCAAAAGGTGTAGTCGTAAAAAAAGACGTTCCCCTGCCCTGGGTTTTATATGACTTAATCCAGCAGACGCCTCTGACTTTTCATATACTAATTTATATGAAAGGATATTTTTATTAACATATTCTTAATCAAGTCGTCCGCCTGTCTGTAGACCGGCTTTTAATCTAGTTTAACAATCATATTGTTACCGTATATGCTTACTGTTGTAAGTTATTAGGATTTATTATGAAATGTTGTAAAGACTTTGCAAATATTGACACTGTTATTACTTTATCTTTATCGTTAATTCTTAGTAGGTTAGAATATTGTTGTGTAGTTTTTAACCTAATTAATTTTCAAAGTTTGTTTAATCACAAATTAATACATTAAGTTATTGATGACTCTACATTTTTGTCTTGGCTAATGTTTTATGTTCCTCGTTTGAACAGTAGAAATTCAATTACATTTTTAAATAAAATAGTTGCCAAAAAATTATACATAAATTCTCCGTTATATAAAATGTTTCTTGTACAACTCATCTTATTGGCGAGAGTTATAAAAATTTATTCTTCCGTTCAAAGAATGTATTTACTTTAATTAGTCTTAGGTATACCAATATTTGTTTAAATTAGTTTCATTCAATTAATTTTCTTTTACGCTAAGGTCAAGGTTGTTTAATTATTATTATATTGATATGTATAACCCAATAATAGGATTTATCTGTTGGGTTAATAAATGGATTCATAAAATAGAAAAAAAAAATTTAATGGAATGTGAAAATGAAATCTTACTACGAATAAAATTATTGTAGCTTTTTCTTTATTTTTTTAAATAACACCGATCTTTATGTAGTAAATTAAAATAACTTTATTTTGTTTAACATTAAGCGTAAACCTTTTGTAAAGTATATGCGTCGCAATATTACGTAACAAATGTAAATACTTAAAAGTGTTGTTTTATCACTAACGATGACAGTTCCAATTTAAATGTGCGGAAATATCTTTGAAGTACAATTTTCTATCTTGAAGAGGCCATTGAAACACGGTCGTTGAAAAGTCAAATGGAGATTTTTAATCGTGCTAAACTTTTTTCAATTTTCTGTTTTATTTATTTTTTTTAAATTAAAGCTTGTAACATCATAAAACATGGTTTTTATAGCCTTCAGTGTAATCAGAATGAAAAATAATTTTTGTAAAAATAATTCGTTGATGAAATTTTCTTTGATTCAGTAATTATGTATGACGGGGCCCAACAAATTTATTGCACAATACGATGAACTCTTTTAAGTTAATAATAGAAGTATTAACGATCAACGTGCATTAAACCATTTCAAAATGTATATTACATTTGTTAATCGCAAACATTGAAATTAGATTACATTACAATCGCGGGCACGAGTGGAAATTTTCATCGAGTTGGAAAGCGTTTATTTCATAAATAATATACATTTCTCGTAGATCTGTTTGCAACAAAAATGTATGAACTTTTGCGATTGCAATTCAGCAATATATTATTTAACTTAATGATTTGAAGACCAATGCGTATTCTTACAAAATCGTGAATACTTTATTAAACCAATTCAGGTCTGGATTATTTAAATCAAACTTAAAATGAAAAATACAGTGACGAAGCACTTACTAATAAAGTCTGTATACTATTGGCGCGGAGTAATAAATCATAATTGCATGAAATAATTCTTTATTTTCTTGTGGAAGCGGTACTTCTACGGTTAAGTAAAACCAATAAATTCTAACCAAAATACGATCATTGTGCCGCTCTTGCAGCATATCGACCCATCTAGGGTCTGAAAACAATAGTTTAATCTGTATAAACACGTTGCCATCAGCCCAGGTACTGACGAAACGAGAATCATAGCCGTAGATGTGGGTATTATACCAAGATACAAAAATAATGGTATATAATACGTAAGAAGTAAAATTTGTAATGTGATCTACTATACAAATAAAATAAATAACATATAAACAATATATGACATAAATATAAAATAAAATAGTAATGAAGATATCGTCAGTACATTTATTACAATTACAATTAATTTGCGGGGACCGATTTTTAGGCTTTTAGGATTGAAACAATAAAAGAAACCACATAATAATTCAAATCAAGGTAGATTTTACTATTATAATATATTTACCTACTAAAAATATGATTTTCCAAACGTATCAGGTACCTACGCCACTGCAATACGGGAGATTCGATAATTCTGACAGGTTTATTACTCTGCGCCAATAGTATACTGAGTATAGTTATGTTTAAAACTAGATTTTATTATTGTTGATTACATGCGTTAAACGTAACATTATGTATATATCTGCTGAAGTGTCGCATGTCCCGTGTGTATCGGAAACATGACATCATCTCCCCCGTAAATTAAAAAATCGTTCGCTCGGGAGCTTTTCTTTTGAGTCCTGACGCCCACGTACCTTCTCTATGCAATGGAAGGCCCAAGGAAAAACCCAGGGGGTCCTTTAGATTTTGACCTCCTGAATTCGAAAATGTTGGTTATTTTCTTATCAAAGTGGTATCACACATTGTTATTAACAAATTAGTTGCTTAAATCGATATATCGAAAAATTTCAGAGAAATAAAATGTTCCTCTATTCAAGCTAAACAAAAGTTGTTATTATCATTTTTTCCGTATCTGTCAATCTAAATGACTTATTGGAAGCTAAGCGATTTTAGAGGCGGTTGATGCAATATCCGCGTCGTGAGGCCGCGGCTGGCGCGCTTCCACTCCTGGTCCCATAACTTTTGTCTATTCGGCACAGACAGATTGAATGGGTGTGTTTTAGAAACGTATAAGTTGTAAAATGGTGGGAAAAATATCGAGAAATTTCGAAAAATAACAAAATGGCAGCCGTTTAAATATTGAAAACGTTCAAAAATGTTTTTTAAAATATCTCGGACCCCAATCGACCGATCTCAATTTGTAAAAAATCAATTTAAAGAGATATTCTGAACGAATCGAACGGATCGTAGCGTCACATATAGAAACTTTGAAGTTATAGCGCTTGGAAATGACGGAATTATAAGCGCGCGGACGCATGGATAACGCGCTTCGCCCGGCCTGTGTTACGCTTGTTATAAGGCGTATACGCTTTTATTCATGTAAATTCATGAATAAAAGCTAAAATGCATACCCGAATGAATTAATCAACGTGTAATATTCTTTCGTAGATACTCTTTTCTATCGACGATCTGTTTCTCTTACATCGTCCAAAGCGTATCCAAATAAATTCGGATCCAGTATGAGCGTTGGGGTACGTAAGCGATTGGTACGTCACATTGTTAGCCCTGAGTATATGCAAGTTTATTGTAGCACTCGTTGGAGCAAGTCTCGAACACTCATACATTCGAATGATGATACAGATTGTATCGAATATCGTCAAAAGACTTGGGATTTGTCTTTCCATAGTACTTGGACAAGATATTCTTCTGCATTTGATACTGCAGCTTTCACCAATGGTTCTGCTGAAACTAGAAAAGAATAGTATTTGCTAATAAAAAATATGCTCTTTTCGAGACAAAGAATCAATCGTTAAGAGCGAAGACCACTAAGCTTTTTTCCAATTTTACTAGTATAATCACTACCTGTGAGATGATGAAGTTCTACAACAGAAGAGCTATTTTTTTTTGCCAACTACACATTTTTTCAACGTTTTCAACATTGTTATTTTTCGAAATTTTTCGTTATTTTTTCCACTACTGTTCAGCTTATACTTTCTGGTTTACAAAACAACCCTATTCAATCTGCCTGTGCCGAATAGTTGGGAAGTTATGGGACCAGGAGTCCGAGCGCGCCGACCTCACGACGCTAAAATCGCACCAACCGCGTCTGAAATCGCTTAGCTTCCAATAAGTCACTTAGATTGACAGATACGAAAAAAATTATAATAACAACTTTTGTTTAGCTTGAATAGAGGAACATTTTATTACTGGGAAATAACCAACATTTTCGGATTCAGGAGATTGAAATTCAAAGGACCCCCTAGGTTTTCCCTTGGACCTTCCATTACATACAGAAGGTACGTGGGCGCCTGGATTATACTTTCGTCGACCTCCTCGGTTGTATTGTTGTGCTTTTTCTTGGTGAATCAGGTATAGGTACACAGTTTGGAGATTCTTGCCGTGTAGTCCCACATTGGATGTAGTTTTTTTTTCGATTATTGGCTTCACCGTCGTTCTGGACCTTCTTTTCGGAATTTCACCGTCGAATGGCAATAACTGATCGGCATGCTTCTTTGTAGGTTTTCTTCTATCTAAACTTTGTAGTGCCGATTTCCGTCTTAGCTGATGATTGTCCTTAATTTGCATTTTTTAGTTGGATTCATGTAACTTCTGGCTTGGACTTTATCTCCAATATTAAATTTTCTTTCTCTGCCTATAGCAATTAGGTTTTCTTGTATTTTCCGGATCGAACCAAATCCAACAGGTTCCTTATATTTCGTTTAAACAACAGTTCGGCAGGACTACTCGAAATTGTGTGTTAGGTGTTATAGTCGATTGAATTTGATTAGAAAACGGAACAAACTCTCCTCCCTATGCCAATTGGTTTCTCAAGCTATTTTTGACGGTTTGCACAAAATTTTCCATCTGCCCATTTGTAACAAGATGGTACGGAGCTGTAACTTTATGTATTATTCCATTGTTTCTAAGAAAACTCTCGAATTCTTGGGACTTGAAATTTGTTCCGTTATCTGAGATTTCCCGATTATCGTTGTTCAAGTTGTTGACTTAGTAGGAATGACCTCTATCCATTTTGAGAATGAGTCGATGGCTATGAGCAGATACGTTACATGGGATGGCCTCGCGTCATCGATGTGTAATCGCTGCCACTGCGTATTCGTTTGATCCCAAGGGTGCGTTGGTGGACTGTTCCGCGTTTTGCTGCACTGCAAACATTTCTTGGTCATTGCTTCTATATCTGCATCAATTCCTGGCCACCATACGTAACTTCTTGCGAGCGATTTTATTTGAACGATTCCCGCATGGGCCAGATGAAGTTCCTCCAGGATTCGAGTGCGTAGATTTTTCGGGATTGCCACTCCAATACTTTTCATTAAACAACCATTTTGCGAACTAAATTACTCTAATTTGTAAGGTTTCGGCATCTACGTAAGGTGTTGATCGCCCGGAAGAAATTCGCGTAATTGGCATCCTTCAATGTTTCTTTGTTTTACAATCTTATGTAACTGTTAACTGTTCAATTTGGTTGGTTTTGAGCATGTCCGCTACATCTTTCTGTTCTTCGCGTTTCTGGTTTTCTAAAGACGTTCTTGACAAATAATCAACATTTGTATGTGCTTTCGTTTGTCTGTAAATGGTTTCATAATTAAAAGCAGGATACGTAATGTGGTTAGATGTATGTTATGAGAGAGAATTTTTGTCCATAATAGTAATGGAAGAATTTCTCCAAAACCCAAACGATCCAGTTGGATATAATTTGTTTCCGCTTTACTAAGCGTTCTGGATGCACAAGCTATTAGCCGTTCTGCTGAATCTGGCATAATATGGGAAATAGCTGCTCCTACGCCTGTAGGCGAAACATCTGTTGCTAATGTTAATGGCAGCTTTGGATTAAATAATGTAAGAACCTGTGTACTTGTAAGATCGTTCCTAATCTGTCGGAATGCTTCCTCACATTCCGTGCTCCAAGTGTAAGGTACATCTTTTTTGAGCAGTTGATACATTGGGTGTAACTTCGATAAAAGATTTAGTAGAAATTTTTGGGAGTAGTTAACAAATCTCAAAAATGTTCTGACACATTTTAGCGTTTTTTACACTAAGTGACGGCATCGATTGTTCTGGCTCATTGTGTAGTCCCTTGCTGTCAATTACATGCCCTAAGTATTTTATACTTGTTGTAAATTGATACTTCTGTTTTTAACATGTAGTTTATTCTCAAGGAACTTTTTGAGGACTCCCCGTAATCGGTCGTAAAGTTCCGCTTTAGTTTTCCCTTGTACCGCAATGTCATCAGCGAAGCAAATAATTCCGTCTAAGTTGTGTAACAACTGATCCATGTACCTTTACTAAACTGAGCAAGCTATAGACTCCGATGTGTGTAGATATTGCTTGTAACCGAGAGCTTGGTTCATCGACCCTCATGTGTGAATACGCATTACTGATGTCGAGTGTGCAAAAATGCTTTCCGCTGAAGACATTCTCTACTCTGGGGATGGGATACTGGTCGTCCTGGATGTTCCCCAGGATGAGTCTATTTCCTTTTCGATTACCCCAATTTTCTCCAGTCACTCGAATTCCTCTTCAACTTTTAGTTTCACTAGTAGATGGCCCCATCAGTTAAAAAATAATTTGAATATTACATTTTGCCTCGATGGTCCACTTTCCCTTACTAATTTAATACATATGTATATACAACATTCTATTTCTGTTTTCGCTTACTGAAAACAAAAGAAAAATTTAATTTTATTTACTACTTTAAATAAAGAATTAAAATTTACATAATCACTTTGTTATTTAGGATAAGACAAAATACTTTCTTTTACATTTTTTGTAGTATCTCCAAAATTATTTAATGATTAAGATAGTAAGACCTTAATATGTAAGTGCAGCAAGTAAAAATTGTCAATTTGTTGGACTATACGATATATTATAGTACAATTTAGTGTAAAAAATGAAAGTTCCATGAAATTTGCTCACGAGCGACAGCTACTGAGCAATCTCTGGGACGACAAAAAGGAATTCATCTGAAGCAGTAAATTCAATTTTTTCTAGAGAAATGAGAATAAATCTTAAAAACAAGAAAGTAATAAAATAACAATTAGTTTTCATATATGTCGAGACCACTATTTGTGAATTGATATATTTGTCATTCGAGTATAGCAACAAAGTATTATTAAATTGACAAGTTATTCAAACATTCCAATAGACAATAAAAACCGTTTAATAATGGTTTCCGCCTCGGCTACGCAATACTACTCGCACTCGCAAGAATATAATTTTATTAACAGAAAGAAAAAGTTCTAGTCCTGGAAATAAAATATTTATTCTAAAACATTTGATTCTTATGGGTTTTGGATGTATTTTCATCCAATAACTAGTAACAGAATGAATATTCTGTAAGACTCAACAAAATAATTAGACAGCAATGATTTTCTGTACTGTCAGTGTCAAATGCAATGTGTTAGATGTTTTGAGGCAAGTATTAATTTAAATTTTATAAAATGAATGAAAAATCGAGTGAATCAGATATGATCGTGAAAAAAAAACACGGTCTGTTACTCGATTAGAATGAAAATTCGACCTACTCGTGGTTCCTCACTTGCTCTTTCGGAATCTTCCACTCGTATCGAATTTTCATTCTGACCTTGTTACAGAACCTACTATTCTGGACGTGTAACCCACAAAATTTATCATGCTGACAAATTTAAAATAAAAAAAATATTCATAATAATAATTAATTTAATCAAAGGCACTGGAGATTAATTTTTTTGGTTGGCACCCACATAACATATTTGACCTTGACAATCTAGGGAATTTTAACAGTTTTACAAGTACTAGGTCTGGAACTTAATGTTGCAGTCGGCATGCAAAAATATTTGTTTTGTAAAATTTTAGTAATTAAAGTTTTTTAATTAATTTAAAACTTTAAAATTCAAAAATTTGTTAATTATTCGATAGTTTTTTAATGTGCCAAATAGGGGTTTTTGACTAATTTGTGCATAATTCCTATTAATTTTACCCCATATACTGAAAGACCATCATTTTTTAAGCAAAAGTGTTTGTTTGATTTTGATATCTATCGTCGTTTTCCTGGTTTTTCAGATAGTATCAGAGATTGTTACTGTATAAAAGTTATATTTTATGTAGGGGATAGGTTCTTTTAAAGCAGTGGTTCTTAACCTGTGGTCCACGGACTACTGGTGGTCCGCGAAAGCACCCGAGGTGGTCCGCAAGACAATCCTGAAAAAAAATATTTGTCACCTAATAATAATAATACGATTTAAAAAAAATAAAAGTAAAAACAAGCACGTGTACCGGTATTATATACGAGACCAGAGACACGAGACTGACGCGAGGTGAACTGCAGGCACAGTGGTAGTAATTCGACATGCGTGTAGTGCGACATTAGTGCATTAGTCACTGCCTCTGCCTACGCCCTACGAGAAGCGTGTTATTTTTCTTTGTGGTGCCTACTTACTGCCTTTCAGTGCTTGCTTTTGTTTTAATAATTTTATTATTATTGAATTTATATCCTTCAGCTAATAATTATTTTATTAGTTGTTTCGTTGTGCTTCAAATTGTAATACGTAAGTAAGCTAAACCTTAAGTTTAAGCCACACGTCAATTCTACGTTCACACATCGACAAAAAAAAATACAGGATATACCGCTTTCCAACGACACAGTATTCAAAAAATGTCAAATGACATTGAAGAACAAGTTATTGACAAGATAAAATGTTGACCTTATTTTGCACTTCAATGTGATGAATCTACCGACGTTTCACAATGTTGTCAATTACTTGTCTTTATTCGATTTTTGAATGACAATCAAACGTTTCAAGAGGAGTTACTATTTTTTTAAGAACTGGTAACGACTTCTCAAGGTGCAGATGTTATGAATTTAATAAACCAGTATTTCGAGAAGCATGGACTTAAGTGGCAAAACCTTGCGGGAGTTTGTACAGATAGTGCTCCAGCTATGCTTGGTTTCCGCTCAGTTCTTACAACGTTGATAAAAAAGAAAAATCCATCTGCAATTACGACGCACTGTATTATTCATCGCCAAGCATTGTCTGCCAAAACCCTGCCTGAATGCTTTGCTATTGCAATGAAAATAGCTATAAAAGTAGTTAATTTCATAAAAAATAGCGCACTTAATACTCGCCTCTTCAAACAATTATGCGTTGATATGAAATTTGAACACGAAATTCTTCTTTCCACACGGAGGCACGTTGGCTATCAAAAGGTAACATGCTGTCGAGGTTGTATGAACTGAGAGAGGAAGTTCAAATATTCCTAATTAACAAGAAGAACATGGAGTTGCTGGATCAGTTCTGTGAGTCCAAATTTCAATTACGTTTAGCTTATTTGGTTGATTTTTTCACACAATTAAATAAATTGAATCTTCAACTGCAAGGGCCAGGAAATTTCAAGTTGCAAGACACGAGCAATATTTTTGCATATGCAGATAAAATCATTTATTGCTAAAATCGACCTTTGGATTGCCAAAGTCGATAATGAAAACTTTTCTGCGTTTGAAAAACTGAATGAAATTGTAGACGGGCATTGTGCTGACCTTAAAAGAGAAATGCAAAACAATATTTCACTGCATATATAAAACTTAAAAAGTGAATTCAATCGCTATTTTCCTGACTGCGAAGACAAAGGTATTCGGAAACTGATTCGCATTCCTTTCACTGTCAACGTCTTTGATTTGCCAGATGAAATTCAAGAAGAATTTTCGGAATTGCAATAGTAACCCGAAAGATACATTCGAGGCAAAAATTAATCTTGAAGATTTTTGGAGCCAAAAGGCAATTTCTTTTCCTAAGATTCGAGACATTGCAATACGTTACCTAACTTGGTTTTCATCAACATATCTATGTGAGCAAGGGTTCTCAGCACTTCTCACAATCAAAAACAAACACAGAAATCGATTAAATGCAAGTGGAGACATTCGGGTCGCATTAAGTAACACTGAGCCGAGAATTGAAAAATTAGTGAACAGTATGCAGGCGCAAAAATCTCATTAAATAGATATTAGATTTTTTGGGGATTTTTCTTAAATATATTTTTTTATAATTATTATTTACTTACGTTTACTGCACCTATATTTCCTACAAAAGGTCGGTAGTCCGCGGCAAGACAAAAATTTTGTAAAATGGTCCGTAAGCACTAAAAGGTTAAGAACCACTGTTTTAAAATAACCTCTTTGGTTACCCTGCAATGTCAGGAAGAATGCAATTTTATAACTCATTGGAACTGGTCACCATTTATGGTAATTTCGTTTTAAAATATTCAACATACCCTTCTACTTTATCTTTTAAAAACGTGCGCCCTCTTGTTACTAGGCATATCTTAGGAGGTACAAGTGTAATCTATTAACTTTGCACATTTACCTCAACAGACCAAACAGTGTGAGGAAATTTTTAACTTTCTGCAATAGATAACGTTTGCAATATATAGTTAATGGACATAATTTGCTCACAAACAAAACCTAGAATTGACACTAAAGTCAATTTCATTCCACTGATGAAACCAAGCATATCGGTCTTCAGACCCTGCCAGTCTGACAGCCTTCTGTGGTGCATTTAAAGGAATACTTGATTTGAACGGTATGCATGTAGCTCAAAAGGTTAAATTTGTCAATAAATTGTTGCCATCGACATAATGGCAAAAATGTCGACGTTGTCTTAGTGGAGGTAAAAGTTAGTGACAACATTTTACCAAAGTTTCAAATTCGTAACATTTCATTAGCAAGTGAGAATATTGTAGTCATATAACAACAGTTTCTAACTGTTCTAGTTTAAATCGTCAACTTCAGATTTTAAATAAACAATGAAAATAATTTGCTTAAAAATATTTGAAATGTATCATATAGAATTCACAATACTTAAACCTTAGCACTTCAAGAAAACATAATGTTTCAGGCCATATGCTTGACGTGTGTTTAAATAAGCGAGAAACAGTAAATAAACTTTAGAAGTCTCAAATAAAAAGCCGAACTGAATGGGAAGCTAATTATTCCTCTAGCATTAATTCAATCTATTTTCATTTCTCAAATGTTATTAAAGTTTTGTTTGCATTAGCTAACATCAATTTAATGCATATTGTAACTGAAATTATATTAAAAAAATAAAGTAATCTAAAATTGTACAACCTTCACAAACAAGGTTGTGGTTGATCGCATTGTAATTGAAATTTAAAAACAAAAGGGAAAAAACAGTTTATAAGCGTTAAAGTTTTCCATTATTAATAACTACAATGGCAGCGTCAATAACATCATTTTTGTGGAGACTCTGAGTCTGTTCTGAAAATCAATCACACTCATTACAATAATATATGAATCCATCCGTTTGTAAACATTGGCAAATAAAATAAGCAAACCTGGGCAAACATAACTTTTCCCTCATATAAATCACCGTACACAGTTGAAAACGGTTATATAATTTGTGGGATGGGTATAATTTACTAGGTACTGTGCAAGAAAATTATTAATCAACAGTAAAGTTTGGAAAGTTTACGGAAAATAGCAAAAATCAATTGTGTCATACTACGTAATTTACGTTTCGAACATAACAATCTCTATTTATGCGTGAATAGTTAACTATCTGCCAATTGAGTAAACCATTTTTTTTTATAATTCTAATTTATTTATTGTTCAACAGAAACAATTTTCCATTTAAAAACAATATAAAATTAAAATAAGAATACGTAAATGTGGTAAGATTAAAATATCATTAAAATAAAAATAAAAAGAAATAAGAGCAAATAACAATAGTAATAATAAACATAATTATGTATATACAAATGGTTTAATTTAAACCTTGAATTGAACGAACATTGAGGTCACAGTTAACACAAAATTTAATAAACCGTTAAAGGAGAACAAGACGAGAAAAGGTTTGTCAAATTTCACTGACATAACAAGCATGGAAAACTAACCTGATTTAGAAGAATATTATAAAGGAATCTTAGTGCACTATTCTTTATCTGGATTCAAGAGAAGAAGTTCTAAACCGATTCAAAAGATGGTTTTGAGTTTCTTTTTTAAAATATGTAATCGATGTCGTATTGTAAGCGAATGGTGGATGATAAAAAAACTGCTATCAGATCCAGTTTCAGCATTCAAAAATACATAAGATTTAGGGAAATTTGTTTAAAAAGTTTTTACAAACATTTTATCTTTTTCATCGAAATCTTCTTGCAGGACCTTTTCCGAGAATCATGCTTTCGCAAAATATTTAACAATTGTAATAGGCGAAACGTTTCTCCAGGCTACTGATATCCAAACTAAAGCGCTGGTTAAATTGATACTTTTTTCCGCATCTTCAAAAGGACGTTCGGTATTTGTGAATGTTAGCAGCCTTTTGATTAAAAACTTCCTGTAGGCCATCTTAAAGTTTTGGATAATTCCTAGATCCAATGACTGGCAATGGGATGTGGTGTTTGGGGATAGAAAAACAATGTTCACATTTTCAAGAGTCACTTTGGGATGAGACGTGGCACAATCCAGAAATAATAAGACTTTTCTATTTTCTTTTTTCATTATTTTATCAAATTTTTTTAACCAGGAAGTCATAATCTCTACCGTCATCCAAGCTTTTTCATTAGATACCCATTCTAAAAGCAATTTGTTGATATGAGAGCCTTTAAAGCATCATGGGTGTTTACTTTTTCCAATGATTAACGGATTTTCCTTCCATATTTGTACAAAATAAAATTGTCAATCTTTGTTTTGCAGCATTTTACCACTACATTTATCGTTTTTTAAAGAGAACGTTTTGTTTGGCATCGCAAGGTAAAAAAATCCGGTCTCGTCAGCATTGTATACATTTTTGGGTGAATACTCCTTCAATATTACTGATAGCTTTGCTTTCCAAGCTTCAACAGTGTCCAGGTTAATATCAGCTGACTCCCGCAAATTGTTTTAAAGGTTATGTTATGTCTTTGACAAAATTTCTCAAGCCACTGATTTGTAGCTTTAAAATCCTTCATTTTAAAATTTTCCGCAACTTCCAATGCTTTCTCTTTTATTAAAGGTCCAGATATAGGGATATTTTTATTCTTATCTTTCCAAACCAATTGTAAACTACTAGGTCAATTTATTAACCTTCAGTTCTAGGAAATTTTCTCTTCTGCTCTATGTTGGAACCTTCTTCAAATAGCTTTTTAAAATCACATTTGGTTTTTAAAATATCGTTAACTTGTGTTCTTCCAACACCAAATTTTCAGCCAACTTTCTAGCACTGGTATTGAACTTTTCACTTTCCATAATTATATCAATTTTCTCTTTAAGAGTTTTTTTTAGGGACATTGTAATTTTTCTGTACGTCTATGTGTAACATCACTGTTGAACATACTAACTAAAACTATGTACGCAAAATACAATTTTTGGGGTAAGCTTAATGAGCCTTTTAATTGCACTTTCTCTGTAATGACTGTCTATTGTAAATCGGACAAATTCTTTAAATCCGTTCTTAAATACCAGTAATTACTTAAACCTCACACAATGACACAATTATATATTATGCACAACTTGAACGCAAAGCTGTTGTCTACTAATGATATTACTTAAAAATGGCCGGAAATGGGAGGTAGAATTACATGTATTTTTCCAAGAAAGTTTACAAATAAGTGGCCGTAGCTGTTATCGAGAGGTGGTCGCTATTAGGAGGGTCATTAATATTATATTTCCGTATAATTGGTTTTTGGCTTTGAAAACTTGGCGGATTTTAGAGGTGGCCGAAAATATAGGTTTTATTGTAGTGTGAAGGACTGGCACACTGACAATTCCTAATGTGTGTTTGATTATTGACTTGTGTTTTGGACAAGACTGCATTTAACTTTCTGTTAATAACAGCTGATGTAAAATACATACAAAATATTCTAAATACTGTACTTAGACTAACTTGAAATCCATTTCGAAATACACTACTCCACCAAAACTATACAACCTTCAGCAATCCTAGCTATTTGAGAATAAGTTGACGTTTACAAGTTAGAAGAAGCTAGTGCAAAGACTTCTGCTAATCCATCTATAACGCAATTCTTAAAATAGGGGTTAGTCGGCAAGCTAAACTACCGAAATTTGCTGTTGCCATATGGCAAGGCTAGGTTTTCATCCGGGTGCAGTTGATTCAAAAAGGCTACTTGTTCCGTTTACTAATCCCATTAAATGGAACCATGCCTCATTACTAAAAAGACTTAACATCGTTCTTGTTCAAAGTTGTTTGGAAAAAGTGGCAAATGCAATCGACCACCATGCTACCCTTCATGTACAATAGAGGTACTTTCTAGAGATGCATGTAAACAGTCGCTTCTTCAAGATATTGTGGACAGGCAATAAATTCGACACACTGACATTCTTGGGTTCTCTACGATAACAGCTTCCACATTTTCGTCAACATACGAAACTTTGGCTTGTCTTACATTTTTGAAGAATGCAATGAATGTGGTGCAACACCGTTTCTTCGACAACTTATTAAACTATTAGAAATTATTGTTGTCCTTTCTACTAACGAAATTACTAATAAACAGGTAACAAGTAACAATTAATAGAAACAGTGGCGATTAATCGACAATCGATTACATTGTAAATGGTTGCGTAGGTAATTTATCTGCAGAAGTACACATCATAGTAAAGTATACTATTTAAGTTTGAAAAATTTACTGATTCACAAAGTTGTAATAAACAAGCTAGAACTAATTACAAAATTTAAATTTTAAGATTTACCGAGAGAAAACGTTATTTCTTATGCATTCATGAATAATAAATTCCTAAAGCCTTTGTTGAATAAACGGTAATAATATTTACTTTTTCAGGTACGTACCAAACAACGGGTAGTGAAAGGCTGTTTGCTCATACAAAAGTAAGTCACCCCTTCTTCATTTGATTGTCGTTCTGCTTATTTATGATATTTACATTCGTGGAAATTATATTCTGAAAGTAAACTCATTAATTATAATTATGAGTTTCAAAATTTCAAAATTTAAATAATTTTACCTCGTAATTTATTTTTATTTGCTTTAAAGTCAACAAGTTCGGAAGTTTTCTGCTTACTTCAAACTTATATATTTAACTTTGGGTTACATCTACACTAAATAAGTTAGTATTTGTCTTGTACTTTGCTTTAAACTATTTTTGCGGAGTCGTTGTTTACAAGAAAGCTTTAAACAATTTGACTGCTTGATCTAAACAAAAAAAGTAAGTTCTTTCAGAAAAAAATGCTTTGCAATGTTGGTGAGTTTATTAATTTCTTGATAACGTATTTCACGAACAAAATTATATTTCTTTTTATATAGGTACCTTTTTTCATTCAGTGTGACAAAATTATAGAAATGTACCTTTTGACTATTCTAAAAATATTTTTTTAAAGTTTAAAAGCATCATCTTTAATTTGTTGGACAATTCCTCCTATTGCAATACTTGAAGCGTCCGTAGCGATGCTTAGCGTAGCATTTCTCTGTGGATATATTAGGAATGCGGTTTGTGCTCTTGCATCTCTTGAATGCTATCATTGCTTCCTCATTATGTTCACTCATTTAATAAGGCATTTAGTGGTTTTTGAACTTTTGCAGCATTTCGTAACCATCATCGGTAGTAGTTTACCATACGCAGGAAGGTTTAAAGTCCCTTGGATGTTTTGGAAATTCCATTTCTTTAATAGTGGCGTTCTGGGTCAAAAGTGTGATGTCTCCCCCTGATACAACCATGGAGTTGATTTCTGATGCTCTGAGATTACATTTATGTAAATTTATTAGGGGATCATGTTGGTTTGACCTTTGCAGAACTTGATGGATATGTTTTACGTGGTGATTATGTGATGATGAAGCAATCGATATATGTCTAAATAGACGTAAACAAAATCCAGCCGGTGTAGAATTTGGCTGATGAAACGATGGAATGTTTGGGCCGCATTTGGGCCGCATTCCTTAAACCAAACAGTGTTACCATACAAGCCGAATGGGGTACAACAGCTGTCTTCAGTGCCCTGAAGTCATCGCAAGCTCTCCATGTCCCTAACTTCATTTGCACCAGGTGTAGCGGACTCGACAACTTTGCGACCTACATAACTCCGGCATGTAGCATATCTTTAAATTCCTTGCGGAGACCTTATACTTATCCAGTGCTAACCTTGGTTTGTTGTAGATAGGTGAACCAGTTCTGATGTTCAATACTATGCTGATTTTCTCGAAACTTGTTTGTTGGTCTGACTAAGTCAGCGTATTTCCTTAGTAGTTTTTGGTACGGTTCCTATGTGTCAATGCATGCCAGTCCCGGTAGAATGTTTGGCGGAATATCGGACGCCGACTTGGGTGTACACGTAGTGTAACTTGCTGTTAACTAAGTCCCCTATCAATTGTTATTAATTCATAAAATTTGCACCGATTGTAGCATCTGTTACCACGAATGTCCATGAATAATGTTCTACGTAAGCCTAAATCCAAATTTATAGTCTTTAAACCGAATGTCTTTATGCGCGCACCGCTGTTTGGTTGCTGAGGTGATCTCTATCCCTGCATTAGAGTCGAGTCAAGAGATGTGAGAAGGTGCATGTGCAGTTTTCATTCTCAATTCAGAAAACGCAATATCTGCATCTACTTCTGAATCTTCTATTCAGATCGCATTTTCCAACAGAGAACTTCGTAAACTTGGATGTCATTCCTACAACCCTGAAGTAGATGGTTCTAATAATCTTCGACAAATATCTGGGGAAGATATTTTTGTTATTTGAAACTTAAACAAATATTGTACAGAGAAACCCCTATTTATTTATCGAGTTGGCAAAAGACAAGAATCTCAGGAGTTTCTTCTTGAAGTTCCACCTTCATTCACTTACCTAAATGTAGCCATTCCCTCAAATAAGACAAAACACGTGTAGTAGGTGCCGGCCCGTTTGTGATTCTGCGTTAAAAATGCGCTTAACTTTTTTGCAATATTCATGAACGCATCTATCTATCTGTAGATTTCTAAAATTATTTTCAATTTTATAAATAAAAAACTTACCAAACCCTTATGAATATCACTAAAACTTTCAATATGTAAAAGTTAGTAACCAAACCGACGCGAATTACAACAATTAGAAGAACTTTAATAGAGTTAATCTTTTGTAATGGAAATAATGTCTTTGAAGAAGGTATCCGAGATATAAATACTTCAGGTCACTTTTTAATTTATTGTAGTATTCTGTTTTTGGAACCAAGAATCGACCATTGCATAAAATAAGCATGCCTCTCTTTAAATTCGACTTTGAAAATATTACATGGAGGATGTTAACAAAAGAGTACTGTTTTTAACATCTAATATATTATTGCTTTTTTAAAATCGTCACACAAAAAAACTACCACTATTGGGATTACTATAAACAATTCGTAACTACACCACTACAGCCATACGCTCAGAAAAACGGGTCTACTTCCATTTTAAATTTCAAAACTGCAACCGAAACCAATAATTGAAAAAACTAACCATACCATTTAAATAATTTATGATAATGTCTATAATTATTTTGTAAATATTGTTAAAATACATTTGCCAACACTTCAGAAACCCTTATCCTTTACTTAAATAAATAATAAACTAACATTAAATAAATTTCAAGTTTCATTGGTATTCGAAACTCAAATTTTACAAATTACCCAGAATATAAAAAGTAATACTATTGATTGATGATTTAAACGTATCACAACACTCATTTAATTAATTTATAAATAATTGCTAAGGCCGCACCTTTACCAAATGAACATTACACACATTTTCCAAATTTCCAAAAGTTAGAGAGCTTCCAATTGAAGTATTTTTCGAGTCCAATTAGGTCCTTCCAAGGAAGCAGTCTGAATTTCGAAATGGGTATATCTTTGACAAAGGTAACTGTTGATAAGTGTCATGGTCTAGATAGCAATAAAGCAGCTATCCTTACTACCTTAAAGCTCTTAAATAAATTTAATAATTCAACCATAGAGATCAAAAAGTTGTTCTTCAATGTCGCCGGAACTAAAAATGTTTTTATGGGAGTTCCCCAAGGTAGCATACTTGGTCCCGTACACTTTTTTCGGTGTCTTCGATTCCATGATTCTATTCAAATTTTAGCAGCAACGTTAAACCGGATGAAGAGCAACATTTTAATGGTTAAAATTTAGATTACAAATCTTTTAAAACTCAATGAGCTATAACTCATTTTTTTAAATGAAATGCCACTTGTTTCGTTTTGCCATAAGATAGCATTTTTTGTTCTCTTTAATTGTTACTAAAGGTATCCTGGTAATTGTAAATACTCTATTTGCTTTGGTATTCTGTAAAGTGGGATGAATTTAAGTCCTTTACATCAACGATTGAAAGTTGAACCAACTCATCCTTTCTACACGCTCCAAAAATTAGTGTAACTTACATTATTTATTATTAAATATAGATTATTTGGAGCATTACGTAAAAATTTGTATATGTCTTCTCTGGTAAATATTTTTGACTTTTTGGGTTTGTAGCCTTCGGTTTGTTGTTTTAGAAATGCAATTAACTATTAAACTTGCTAATATGGATGTTATTTTGTAACGTTCTTGTTATTCACTCCTGAGATAGGGGTCTCCAATTTTTTTAATACAATGAGACTTACCGAGATGAGATGCAAAACTAACAGACAAATTTTTACCTTAGATTTGGTCGGCACTCAGCTCTGAATTGATATTATTAAAGGGATGCTATTGCATTTTAATTCTTTGACCCGAATGTAAAAAAAATGTCAAACGATATAGAGAAAATTTGGGAAACACACAAATATAGAACAAAGTTTACTACAAAATAAAAATGAAATAAAGGGTTCATACCAGGTGTCCCATTTTAATCAATCCACGCAATTAACTTCTGAATTTGACTTTTTCAGAAAATATGTTTGAGACAAAAGTTATTGGGTTTGGAAGGGGACATCTGATAATGACCTTGAAAGTTCACAAGTTTATTTTGTGACCTTTATAGGGTTTATTTGAGGTGTTTAGACATTAAACACTGTAAGACATTTCCATCGACGAATCGAACTTTGTCAACAAGAAAATGGTGCAACATTTAAACATCTCCTGAATTAAATAAGTTTATACAAAACCAGCCTTTTCTATGGCTAAGTGATACTCAAAATCCGACCAAACAACCTTCTCGTGGTGAGTATTGGGTAATACTAATGCTGGCGGTGCAACGTATTGTGAAAAGGTTATTGTACTGCAACTAAATTTTAATCTTGAAATGAAAAATTGTGAGATGGGAGTTTTTAGGTTTGGAGTTTATGGGTGTAGGTTTGAAAGTTTGGTCTTTGTAAACTTCAATTCGTGAAATTGAAACTAAAAAAGACCGATCTTCAAAAATACTTGTGATCATATCAGACGTACAATTTTCCGCTCTTTCTAAATCAGGTGTGAAAAATAGGGGTTCCTGTTTAAAAAAACCGAGTTGACCTTAAAAAACCTTGAAGGTGAAGTTGAAGGTCAATTGCAAAGTCATCATCAGATGTCTCCCTCCAAACCCAATAACTTTTGTCTCAAACATATTTTCTAAAAAGCCAAATTCAGAAGTTAATTGCGTGGATTGATTAAAATGGAACACTTGATATATAATGCATCTACCGTCTGTGTCTTACTTATTTTTATTGAAAGCCCCAAAAGTAATGTTGGTAAACATATTTTTGTTTATGTTTCTTTAAGTAATAGTGTTTATTTTGATTTAGGGTCTTTTTGCGTATTCTCTCTTATCTTAACTGCAATATCGTACTGCCTTCCTTTGTTTGCCGATTGCATTGCGTTACCAATGCTCTCTCTCTCGCTGCCGTGTGACGCATTCAACACGTTTCCTCATGCAATTTTTGACCTAGGTTTGTGTTTATGATCTTGTGGTACACTAATAAAGATTTTATGAGGTGTACGTGTACTTATTCTAATATAACACTACTTATTTTGAGGAGAGTACTTTTTGGGTTGAGACATTTAAAACCCACCTAACTCTGACTTTTTTTCAAAATGTAGTGTGGTAATAGCCATACAATAAAAACATGGTGGCGTCGTTATTTGACAAGTACAGGCCAAGCAAAAAATATTTAGTTGGCAAATTTAAATATTTGTGGTTGTTAAGTTCCTGAAACCGCTTGCGCTAAGGGTGGGGAAAATAGTTAAGTATGCTGTACATATGTTGTAAGGGTAGTGTTTACAGTCCGCTCAATGAAGAAGGTTAAGTTAAAATAAACAAGTTAGTACCAACACGTCGTATTGTATTTATTGGGAACCCAACAGTGGTTAATTCAAATCCATAAACGTTGAGTCTAACTCTGTCAAAAATATAGTGTGGTAATAGTCATAGATACAGCTCACAATAAAAACATGGTGGCGTCGTTATTTGACAAGTAAAGGCCAGGTAAAAAGTATTTAGGTGGAAAATTTAAATATTTGTGGTTAATTCAAATCCTTTAATGTTTGTAATAAATTTAAATCTATTTTTACTAAAACTTTATTTATATAAAAAACTCTTAACTCAGCGAGCGATTACAATTATTATGTAAAAATATCAAAATGAAACAATAACAATAACACGATTGTGTATCGTTCTAGACGGTATGTACCTACAAGCTGTGATCGGGTGGATATATTACCGCCACCAGTTTTTAAAATTCGCATATTTTCCGAGGTTTTTGTTTTATTCTGTGCACTGTAGTAATAATCTCAATCACACAAACAGCAGGCTGCTATATGATTCTTGACGTCACACGTCACAAATTTGTTTTAAACGAGAAAATGATTTTTTTGAATTTCTAAGAGTAATATCTCGAAAGCGGTCATTAAGATTTTCTTTTTATTTTAACAGTGTTCATTGATACCCTCAAACTTCAATTGATCAATTTTCAAACAAAAGTGTAACACGCAATTTGTGCCACATTGGTGTGAAGTATGAACTGTGTAGGCATGAGGTAGAGGAGATTAAAAGTTTAACATACAGTCATTTGAATAAAAACATTTTCAAATATATTTCTTTCAGTAACGTACTTTTTCCCATTTTCAATAAAATTCGGATTACGTACACGTTTGAAGCAGAATTTTGATTAAGGTGAACCTTTAATTTCTCTCGAGGTTTGCATCACTTTTATTCTCATTGTGCCTAGCATTTGTAATCTATTTCATATTTTGTATATTGTATGCAAAATTTTATTACATGTGATAGTACGAAATAAATAACATAGACGTCAGATACACTAATAAATATAAGCCCCTAAACCAAACTATATGGAGAATACTGTTTTCAAGTAAAACGAAGGTTCTCTTTAATTAAACAACGATTGATTAAGCTGTAATTAACTGCATTTTTAATTAGTAATTTAGAACAAAGATTGATTTTGCACAATTACTGTAGAAAAAGTACAATGAGGATATTTTTAGCGTGAAATGAAATCACAATACATTCAACTAAAAAAAGCAGACGTTCACGAGTCGTTATCCAATTACGAGTTATTCAATCTTTTTTAAGGTACATCGTTAGGTACTCATTTAGTCTTTTAAATCTTCCATGTTAAAATGCTAAAGGCAGATAATTTCTTTATTCCAATTAAATTTAATTAGGTAAATGCGTAAAAGTTACTACCTTAAACTTTTTTTATAGGTATATTTGAGTGGGTAGAAGATACCTACTGAAGCAGTAATTGCAATCGTCATGAAACATTACAAAAAGCAGAGTATGCGTTAATTTATATACATGAAATGTTTACAACCAGAACCAAAACTTTTGTTGTTATAATAACCTCTTTATTACCGAAATTACCAATTGAAAGCAGGTCTATAAAAACAGTTATGACCTGCCTGTAGGGATAATAAAAAACTAAAGATTTACAAGAAAAGTACGTAGCTGAAAAACAAGTACTAAAATGTATAAAATAAATATATTTGTGCAAAAAGTTTGAAATGGTATATTACTATGTGATATTCCACAACTTATTATTGCTAATTACATTTATTTATTTATTACGATTACATTAGCATATTAAATAAAATTATTTGGGCTGCTTAGGAGTCTTTATTATTTTTAATCTTTTTCACAAGCTAAACAAGCGTTTTACGTAAAACTCCACATCGTTCCGATACTAAAAACATGTAAAAGAGTATCGAAAGTATGCGGTGACATAAATAATTTGCTCGAAAGAAAAACAGCGCCAGCGTATAGAAAGTGCATCGAAAAGAAAAAGTGAAACGAAAAAGTAAAAATAACTGATATCATAAATATAAACGTTTTAAGGGTAGCGTTTTCGAAGAAAATAGTTCAAATAAAATATATAGATTTTCCATATTTTTTTTAAATTGATATTTTTGGAGATATTGTTAAAATAATTACTGTCACATGATTGTTTTGCGGTTCGGATATTATTTAGGAATAGAAAGTTTCAGAGAAACTTACTTTAAAATTAAACAGCGAATCATAAAAACATAATAATATACTATAAGGGTGATCCATTTACAATACTTGAGTAAGGTATTATATGTTTTATTTGAGAAGACACTGTATTTTTAAAAATAATTTTATTTTATGCAAAACTTGATTATAGAAAACTTTTTATTTGCCACTTTTTTCTATCTCTAGTTACAATGGCACTATTAAAAATCGCCGAGTGATGAACCACCGTATATGTACTATTACTAACAATGTAGTATGAGTTATTTACTGATATAAAAAGGATGATAAACTAGAATCATAGCCACCAAAATATAAGATTACAAACAGATATAATTACTTTAAGGGCGATAACGGGAAAATTAAAAAGAAATTAGATTTTATGCAGAGAAAGGCTAAAAGGAAAAATTAACAATGCTGTCTCAAAAGGATATTTAGAAGCAGTAGTAAAGAAAAATTTTACTATTGTTGGATCATCAATGAGATGTTTATTGAAAACATCAACTCCAGACCATATTTTTTTCCACTCTTCAACTTCAGAAAAAGCCGTACTTAAGTAGTCTTGCAATCATATGGGACTTCGAGATTTAAGTCTTTTAGTAGGAGGGTTGTCAATGTTATTTTGAATTGGCAACTTTTTGTTAAGTAGGTATTTATCCCATTCTCGTTTTAACGCAGCTTTTCGTCGAATGTTCGATGGAGTAATAAGGATTGAGAGCGAAAAAACATTAACATTGAAAAACTTGCATAACTTTTATACCATATAATTTTTTTACAAAATTTTGATATAGTAGGCTTTGAAATAGTTGTCAGAATATGTCGTCAAATTTTCATTTTTATTTGAGTCAAATTGTGTTCACAATGGCAAAAGTAGTGGAAGTACATAGATTAATCATTAAAAAATTTGTTGAGAATCCACATATGGTCAGTCGTTCGCATTGCAAAGGAGGCAAAATTTTGCAGGCAAGTGGCAGCAAAAGTCATCAAGCGGTACAAGGAAGACTTTACCATAACACGGAAACCAGGAAGTGGACGACTAGAGTTTTCATTCACCAAAAAAGGTGCAAAAGGCAATATCTGCGATGGTTAAGAATCCGCTGATATCGAACCGGAAATTAGCTGCAAAGGTCGACTTGTCGAAAAAGACAATTCGAAAAATAGAAAAAAAGAGTGGATTTAAGTCCTACAAAGTTCAAACAACTCCAGATCGTAATTCGGAGAAAAACATTGAAGCCAAGAAACGAGCCAGAAAGTTGAGAGCAGATTTTTTCCAAAAACGTCAATGTTGCGTGATGGACGATGAGACTTACGTCCTCGCCGATTTTTCTCAACTACCTGGTCAGGTGTTTTATGTTTCATGTGGACGAGGAAATGTTCCTAAGAAGTTTACATCTAAAATAAAGTCCAAGTTTCCAAAAAAATATCTCGTTTGGAGGCGATTTCTAGCTGCGGTGAAAGAAGCCAATCTTTCATAACAAATGGAACAATTAACTCCGATATTTACACGAAGGAGTGTCTCCAAAAAGATTGCGGCCTTTTCTGAGTAAACATAAGGTATCCACATTTTTTGGCCGGATTTAGCTTCGTGCCATTACAGTAAGCAGACAAAAAAATGGTACGAAGAGAATCATGTCGATTTTGTACCCAGGGAGGCTAACCCACCAAATTGCCCTGAGCTTCGCCCAATCGAGCGATACTGGGATTTGGTGAAAGAAGCTTGAAGCAGACAAAAAGGCTACAAAATCGATTAAAAGTTTTAGAAAAATTTGGACCGTAGCGACCAAGAAAGTGTCGAGCACCACCATAAAAACCAAAATTTTTAATGACGATAAGTCTGATTGATTTTTTGTTTTTTCTTAATTTTTATATAATAAATAACCTATCCAAAACTAAATTTTTTTTGAAAATTTATTTAGCGGTTTAAAAGTTATGCAAGTTTTTCAATGTTAATGTTTTTTCGCCTTCAGTCCTTATTACAAAGAACAGGAAGCCAATCGAGGAGTAGATTTAATGGTTCCACTAATTATACGCATAGTGCAATTCAACTGGGCATCTATTTTTTTTTGTATGATAACTATTCAACCAGACAGGAGCACAATATTCTGCTGTAGAATAAACTAATGCCAATGCAGCTGTACGAAGTGTCTTTGCATCTCCTCCCCAAGTTGTTCCAGCTAATTTTTGAATGACATTATTTCTTGTTTTTATTTTTTGTTTGACTTTTTCTAAATGATCTTTGTAAATTAAAAACGTATCTAAAGTTACTCCCAGATAAACTGGGTTAAAAATCATGTCATGTCATGGGTGTACATTACGTAAGTGTTTGACAAGTTTTACGGGAACAACTACAAAGGGTATAGCATTTAATTCCAGCAGATTTTGCACCACGAATAAACTTTTGTCGTTCGTTTACACAACGTTATTTATTAGAACCATAATTTATGTGGTATGTGCTGTTTACGGATGAGGCATCCTTTACCAGAGAAGGTATTGTTAATCCTCATTCTATGCGTTCAACCATATCCCAAAAAAAGTTTAGCGTCAACGTGTGGGTTGGTATTGTTGATGGACATTTAATTAGTCCGTACCTTCTGTCAAATCGTCTTGGCCTTATTATTTGGGTTTACCAAAATATGATTAGGAGATGCAATCCCTGTATTGAGGTTGGTGGTCGTCATTTCCAACAGTTATTGTAATAATTATCATATACTTAGGTTGGCAACGCAACAGGCAACATACATATATGTGAAACTTATTATTATTAATTTTTAAAAAGTTACTTTTTATAAAAAGTTCTGCATTTACAGGAGTAAACTACCTTTATTTCTAACAATATCGAAAATTGTAATTACGAAAAGTTGTTAGGAATGAAAAACAACGTTTTAATATTAAATTACATACTTCTATTACAAAAAAATTATCGATACCTAAAATTTATGTTAACTATTCCATTCCGTATTAAGCAAATTAAGCATTCTCTTCCAGGTTTGGGAAAACCACTAAAACCTAAACATGCCAACCCCTACCCACTTTAGTATTCATATATAATAATATTATTAAGTGTGTAAACATTATAGAAGGTAAATAAGAACATACAATACAGGGTGATCTATAAGCTCACCGACAAATCTTGAGATATAACAGGTAATGTAATTTTAAGAAAAAATTGTATATAAACATGTCTAATTTTATTTATTACTTAAGGAATTAGAAGACCTCAAAGTTTCAATTTATTAACCTCTATTAAATAACTTAAATCTGTATTATAATAGTCACATAAACATTGCCATAAACATTATAAAAGGTGCTCAAAATGTCCACCTTCTGCTAAAATGCAGGCTTCACAGCGGCCAACTAAAGCATTTTTACCCGAATGATACACAATTTGTTTCATATCCCCATAAATAGAAATCCAAAGGATTTTAATAAAAAAAATTAATTTAAATCTAAAATAGTAAACGTCAGATCGTTGACAACTTTTGACGCAATCATAATGATATGATTATTTTGTGCTTGGGATCACTTCAGCCAGAAAAAATAAACGCCAGAGTTCAAACAATATATTATTCGTATATTTGCAAATTGTGTGTACTTATTGTCAAATACATGAAAATCAAAATTCGTAGTAATGATAATTAATACGACAAATTCTAATGGGCACACTCTGTATGTGTCGGAGGTAATGTAGCCACTTGCAGGCCCGCCTTTCGGGTTTTGGTGATATTTTGTTGGTTTGCTATAAGTAGATTAGTTACGGATGTGATGTAAAAATACCCTTAATTTGTAAGGATAAATTATTTGAAATAATAATAATAAACATTTAAACATTGGTATATTTAAATTTGAAAATATGGGTACATGAAAAACAAATATAAACTATAAAAATAACGAAATACTATTCGCATGTTACGGCGATTTTAAAGAGTCCCGTCTTATTTTTTCTTGCGCCCTTTTCAGCTATACTGCAATAGTCTGCTCAATACCCTTTTGATTCATTTCGATGTATGCTTTTTCTGCAGCATCTGAAAAAAGAACCGTGTTAAATTTTACAATGAGTTAATGTATTGATTAATTTTCTTATTTATGGTAAACCTGATTGTTACCAAATTACTTTCACCGTTTACTAAAGCATTATAGACAAAAACATAAATAATCCCATAAAATATTAATATTTTTTAAGTAGAATAATTGCTACAGAAAAAAAGATAAACGATAATATAAACTTACCAATCAAAACATTACAAAAGATTAATGAATTAACTTGCCGCTTCTGTTTGAGACCCTGATAAGATAAGAGAATAGAACGCCCACATCGTCAGTGAGTATGGGAGACCGCTTTAAAAATCGCCTCCCATTTGGGCGAGTAATTTACCTAAAATAATGATTATATTCTTTAAACAAACTGATTTTTAAGTTGATGCATTATTACTGCGTGTAAACTTATTGATCTATATATATTACCATATATTACCATAGCCACGTAATTGGATTCCAAAAATGTGTTTCCATGCTATTGGAAAATTTATTTTTGATTTTTCCAAAATTCCTTCATATTCTATGACGTGCTCGTCGAAGGACGATTCAACAGATTGTCAATTTTTGTTTGAAGATCTATTAGAAGATTGGTCATAACCTAGACATTTTCCACAGCTTTTGCAGCATGGTAGATCTAAATAGTTATTTTCCTACCGAGTGTCGAAAGTAGCAAATATTTGCACTTTCGCACGAGTTAGGAACAGTATTTTTTAGACGGTTTGAACAACGTTACTGAAACTAATTATTAATTTCCAATTCCATCGGAGTCAAATTCCTCTATAATCTGGATACCTGAAACCGTTGTTATCTCCTCTAAACTTTAAACGATAAAATAGTGATAGTGATCTGTAAACTCTGAAATATGGATAATGATGAAGATAGTATTTTGGAAGCAGCAAATGAAACCAGCCTCAAGTTGTTGACCCCTAAATCTCGGCAACGCTATGAGGAAGCTTATAGCAAGTTTATGGAGTGGCGAAAGCAAAACGGGGTAAATTCTTCGTTTTTGCAAAACGTCCTGCTTGCGTATTTTGGAGAGCTGTCAAAAAAAAATTGCCCCAAGCACATTATGGACGCAATTTTCTATGATAAGAAGCACGCTTATTGTTTACCAGAATACTAATATTAGTCAATA
The DNA here is from genome assembly GCA_030710515.1 of Abscondita cerata. Lineage (NCBI taxonomy): Eukaryota > Metazoa > Arthropoda > Insecta > Coleoptera > Lampyridae > Abscondita > Abscondita cerata. The sequence goes on from JALBCR010002310.1 coordinate 688,207, forward strand.
TCCTAAATTGAAAGCCTTTCTGAAAAGAATGTAGCAAGGATACAAACCGAAAAAATCGAGAACTTTTGCTGAAGAAGTTAATAAATTCATAAAAGAAGCGCCAGACGGCAAATATTTGTTACAGAAAGTAAGTACATCCCTATAAACAAAAACCCTTCATCAATTGAAGTTTCAATGTTAGGTAATTTTGGTGTTCGGAATTAGTGGAACCATGCGAAGGAACGAATTGGTCCAATTAAAAGTTGACGATTTAACTGATGTCGGGTTGGCCGTAATTGTAAAATTAGGTGACACCAAAAAAAAAGGATCGTGTTTTCACGATAGTTAACGAGTTTTACGGTATCTATCGCAAATATGCTGCTCTTCGACCACCAAATACGTCTGTACGTCGCTTTTTTTTAAATTATCAGCAAGCCAAATGCATTAAACAGGCCAAAATTGATTGCTACCTACCTTGGTTTAGAGAGGAACCCGCATCTTACACGAACCACTGTATGAGGCGATCATCTTTCACCATTTTTGTGGACGCTGGTGCTACGATTGAAGATCTGAAACGCCACGGTGGATGGGATTTTTCATCAGTGGCGGAAGGTTACATAGCAGAGTCTATTGGGCACAAAATGAAAGTTGCTAAACAATCAATTCGGCCGTTAAAAATTCGTCAGAAACTTCGTCAGAAACTTCGTCAGAAACCTCGTCAGAAACTAATCCAATTACTGATAACTTGAACTATGAAGCAGAATCATCCATCATGACAACTTCTTCAACAATTGTCAAATCATCAGATTTGGCAAAAATTCAAATAAAAAAGTAATACATTTCAATAACTACACATTTAATAATGTAACTTTCTAGTTCTATTAATAAAGATTTCATTCAAATAATAATTGTACACAATTATTTAAACGCTAATAGTCCGAATTTGTGTATAAACTATAAAACTAGAAAATTGACGATCGGAATAGGACTTCATCCATTGGCCGAATTCATATCATGCACCGTGAATGATATGAATTATTTCCACACTGGTCAGTGATATTTTGAAGTTTCGATCTCAGGTTGCTACTTTGATATGTGTCACTTTTGTGACAAGCCGTCTAAAAAAGAAAAATATATATGTAATATCATTTTAGTGTAACTTTTTTCCGAATATAGTAGTGATACATCTATTTGCATCATATGTCTCACTAATTAGTGTTTCTTACCTTTTTGAGGTGTATCGCGTGTGTGAGTGGAGCGACCTGATGTTGGTATTTCTAGATTACCTCTAAAATTAAAACTATCTCTTTACATTTAAAGAAATAGATGACATCTTTGTAGGAAATGCGTCACTCAGTTTGTGTAATTGCGATTTCCCTACATTGCTGTCGGTATATTTCTTTTTGTGCATTTGAGGAGGTAGTGGAATACTCTTTAGTCGTTTCGTTTTTGGAGCAGAGATTTCTTCATCTTTTGAACTGTAATTTAAGTAAAATGGATTCGGTTTTCTATAACGATCTTCTTTGTCGGTTAAATCACTATTAAATTCTGCTCTGCTAGCCTTCATTTGAGACAATTCATTGTCTTCTGAATTTAAAATAGAAAACGTACAAAATTTGAATAAAAGAAGCACGTGATTAATTTAATCTGTATTATTGCATCAGTTCTTAAAACTTTATACTGTTATTTAGGTGAGGAAAAATAATAAACCACTTTTAACCGTGGTAATGGTTGGTGTTAAAAAAAATGAATAAGAAAACTGATTCGATATGTACCAACTTTGCAAATGCTACTACTTATTTGTAAATATTGCACTTACCAAAAGTAGCATATCTTAATATTATCACTTTGTGGGTTGGCCAACACCTGTTAAAGTGATAATTTTTCAAAACATTACTTAATTTGTCTGTAGAAAGTACTGGTCTCCATTTCTCCATTTGGATGGTACAGCTTGCACCGAATCTTTTTTGGTGGCCTCGAAAATAACTACAGTCCACAACTTCGCTGGTGATCCCATTGCAACACACTAATAATATAAATGGTTTTGATATTTATCTATTGTATTGTCATGCAAAAGTGAAAAAATTACAAAATTATTACTATATTTTAATTCAACACATTTTTTATCCAGAATTGAGAGCAAAATAACTTGAAGAGGACTTTCGTGACATGCTAAAAATATTTGTAATTCTGATGAGTTACAGAGTATATTATAAAAATCCTCCAAAATATTAAATTTTGTCCCCATAAAGCTAAAGCCCTCGAGCTGGATTCATGGTTCTCTGGGCGTAATAATTATATTAACGCACATGTTGCATAAATAGCTATTTTATATTGTTTTCCACCTTTCAAATCTGAATCTGAATCTTTAATTTATATTCTTCTGAAGATTTTGATGATTCAATCTCATTGACTTTTTTTCCATGTTCTTTTCTAACTACTTTTCAAGAACATCATAGTATTTTTGAAAGAATACAATATATAATGCACATTGTGAGACACATATTCTTCACCATAGAGAGTCATAAAGGTTTCAACAAAATATTTTAGTAAATCGTTTGTCTACTACAAATTATAACTTTTTGTTAGTAAAATGAATGCTACGTGTAAGCACAAAAAGTTTTGATAAATAATCTGAACTGAGATTTCCAACGTAGAGCCTTCAGAAAGTGACGTGGGTTTTCGGGAGAATTCTTGTGGTGTGTGATTTTTAAAAGATTAATATATTGAAGAAACCTGTTGAAGTAGAAAGTGGAAAATTTGAATGGAGGTTTACCAGAGATCCATAAATTAACTAATAATTTTTTGACTACACCGAGGCATACAAGATGCATGTAATCTAAAGGAAAATTGGTAATCATATTTAAACTGGTAAATTTTCTAAAGTTGATGTGTTTGTGTTATTTTCTTGTTCTTTTCTTCTAAAACTACATCTGTTTTTAAACTTAAATTTTCTACAGCAACCAGAAAACAAACTTTATTATTTTTATCAATATCAAATTTCGAACAAGACATGTATCCAACTGTGCCCTCGAGTACATTCATGAAATTTAAAACTTGGACACCACAATTTCTGTAAACAAAAGTTTGCACATTGTGAAGCGGACTTAAGGGTATCATTTACAACTCTAACAGCAGGTAGTCTCAGCAGGGGTTATCTTATAGAAGGACTGTAGAATGAATCATTACACTAAGCACGTTTTAGAAAATAGGTAATTTACGTTGCTTACTTAATTTTTTCTTTAAAGAATATATTTGAAGGTATCGCTAATTAAACACCATAGCTCGATTAATTATCGAATCAAAATTTTGTTTAGGAAATGTTTACAAAATAAAATTAGAAATAATTTTGATTTAAAAAACGTCTACAAGCAATAACTTTTAAATTAAATCAAAAACTAAACATGGTTATTTGGGTTGACTGATTATTACTTATTTTTAAATAAATCTAACCTACTAATTATTGTAAGTTATTAAAAAAATCATTAAACTCTCTATTCATAATATTTAGTCCTTACAAAATGTATATTTTATGACGTTTCATTTTTTCTGTAGTTAATATAAAAAGTGAAAATAAAAACTAAGGCAATTCTTATTGTCAACGTATATATTTAGTTTTTTGACAAGAATTTATTACATAATTATAATTAAGATACCAAGTTATAGTTTAAAATTAAATGAAAACCTTTTTTTTTAAATAAAGGTATTACTATATAAATAAATATAAGAAATCAATAATGGGTGTGACCTCCATTATTATTGATACATTCTTGGAGGCGTCTGCTCATTGACGCTATCAAGGTATCAATATAATTAATATTAATCGTTTCCCATGCGGTATCAATGGCTGCAATTAGTGCATTACGGTTTACTGGTATAAAATTTGGCCCTTGTTGTCTTCGGATAACAGCAAGTATTGGAGCCCAAACATTTTCGATAATGTTAAAATCTGGGCTTTTTGCTGGCCAGGGTAACAGCTCCAAGTTGTTTTCTCGTATCCAAAACTACATAGTTTCGAGGAAAGATGAACATTATCTATGTTTTCATACGTGTTAGATATCATTAGATCAATTTCATTTGTTGGATCTGATTCAGAAGATGATGAATAATGAATTATATTAAAAATCATAGAGTCAGTAATAAAATTCTTGCTGAGATCAGTAATAGTTATATATTATCATCAAGATTCGTAGTAGAATTTTAAGAAGGTAATCTGACTCATCTCGAGTTCTAATAAATTCTGTTTGCTTTTTGTACCTTGTCGAATACTTATTCAATAGTTTTCTTTTGAATTGTTGTTCAGCCTACTTGAAATTAATTTTAATGATTCTATCTATAAAATATTTCTTTAAAAAAACCTTTGAATAATGCACTATTTACCACTTATTTCACAGCATACCCAAATTAAAAATTAAATACATATACAGTGCAATATTCAAGACAATTTATAATAAACCTTAATAATAAACACGAAGATAAAAGATTGTACTACATTATTAACCACACTCAAGCACTAAAAATCACCAGGAAAACAGAAAACGATTACATAACCTTCTAGACCTCTAGTGATTCTAATTTCTCTAAATACTGAAGGCGGGAACGTGTTTGAATTTAAAAAATGGTATTGTTTTTATTGAATAATTACTTTGATTTGTTTATTATTTAAATATTTTTCTGTAGCAAAATTAATGAGAGCTATTGATAATTATATGACTTCATTTATTATATTATTGACCAAAAAAGCTTTCAGGAAAAGTCTAATTGAAAACATGATGTCATAAGCTCTAAATAAGACGTCGATGGAACGTTCCTTCGTAACGTTACAGGAACCATTGAAACCAAGTGTGTTATTATGGGAAGGAATTGAATTTTAACTATAAAACTCGCTCTTTTATACTGGAAATGTATCTAGGAAAAGGGGAGAAACTTCACGCATGATTTATTTATAGGAAGGAAAAATGGCGGCAATATAACTTACTTATTTTTAAAAAACGCCATCTATTGATGTTCGTTACAAAATGTATAAAAAATATATCAACGAAATAAATATATTATAATAATTAAAGAAAACTTTATTATAAATTATTGTATATTGTTGATTTAAAAAATGCTTATTATCTTTTAGATTCAACAGAATTTCAATTCGCTAAATTGCTTTTAGGCTCAATATTCACAAAAACATAAAACAGTATGTAAAAGGTACTGAAGAAAAATCCTTAGCTTCAGCTATACAACTTTAATATATATACCTTATTTTATATGATAAGGAATTAATAAAACACAATTTTCAAGAAAGCGAAAAATAAATTGTCAATTAAATAGTAAAACGGCTTCCCATGTAATTTTAAGGCCAACAAGATTACAGTCACAAATATAACTAATTTATTTTAAATTAATGTTAGGTTAAATCTAATCTTCGGTTTTTCCACGTCTACGATTCGACGTGAGAAACTAAGAATCGTCTTGGAAAAGCGACTGCATCTATTACGCGTAATCCTATAAACGGTGAACTTGTGCTGAATGCACAATAAAGTTGAGGTCAGTCTTTAAACGATTTTAGCCTTTGACCTATTCGATATTTTTACGTATTTGTAAGCGCTACATTGTAGTTACATAATTAAGCGTTGTTAATTGAAGTATTTTCAAACACAAAATTGCTTGTTAAATAATGAAACATTACCTTTTTGTTTGAACGTGACCAAGCGTGAACTGAAAAAAGCAAAGTGAATGGTTTTTCGATTAATTGGATTCAACAGCTATATGGAAGTTAAATTAATTGTTTCAAAAGTAATGGGGTTATTTCAGATTTATGAAAACCAAAGAATTGACCGTCAAAGAATTTTAAAAGTAAAATTCGAATATATATATAATAATAATAATAATATGTATATCTCGGATTGTTTAAGTTACAGAATGATTCGCCTTAAGCGGAAAACTACTGAAAAAATTCCATTTCAATTAATCCAAACTTTGTTAGAAATAGCAAATGCTTGCAAAAGTAAAGTATCTTACTAGCTGCTCTAATTTTCAAACCTTACAATCGTATTGAGCGTGTTTCACGTTTCGTTTGTAGAGACATCACTACCTGCTTCTGCTCTTGACATTAATTAAAAAAATCTGCGTGTCTTCTTTTAGACAAACACTTGTCCTTAAGGCAAATTCTAAGTACGGTAGATGCGCTCTATGTTTTTATTACAGTATGATGTATATTTGACGGTTAAGGATTGATATCACCAGGTCTCGTATAGAAAGAGGGAAGGAAAGCTCTATCGATTTAGCTCTCGCGTTCCCGTGACGTCAGACTTTCGTGCTTTTTGTTTCTCAGTGGCGCACAGACGATTTTACTTTCAAACTTGATTGATTTAATTTCGTTTTTATAGATTAAACATGCGTTTCAATTAACTTTCTTGAGTCTAGCTAAAAAAAAACAAAAACACTATTTTTTGAGAAATTTCATCAAAGTTACTGCTATAAAGTAAAACAAAGTTCTATGCCCGCTTTTACAACAAACTTAAAGACTTAAAACTTTTGATTTAAAAACATTTCTTCAAAAGTTTACGGTATTTAAAATGCTTAAATATTTTTGAACAAGAGTATATACTTGGAGCAACTGAAGATTATAAAAGCGTAAAGTTCAACAAACATTAACTTCAAATATTTCTGTTTCATTGAATGCTGTGACCGATTGCAACAAAAGCATTTCAGAAAAATACAAATGTTTGTCCTTAAAAGTATGTATTGTATTCGTTTGGTAACTTTTGAAAAATTATACTTATTTCTACAGTTTCTATGCACAATATGCTATCCGCATAAACTACAAATATCATTAAAATGTTAATTTGCTTTTGTTTTTCTATTTATTTTTATATCAATAAATTTATTATAACATAATCACATTCATACTTTTCTACAACCATCAGTGTAACTATCGCATACTATACCTGTACGACTAAAAATTATGAGTTGCTCATCAGTAAACAATTTATGATTAGCCAGCAATGGTGATGTATAACCGGCTCAGTAAATTATTTGCTAACACTGCAACGGCATATTGTACCGAACCGTTGCATTTAGGTCTCTCCGGCCAGTGCACGGACTGATAACAATATGCCAACATACAAATACGATGCCGGTACTGTGACTTTACTCAGTCAATTCCTCATATGCTAACGGCCCTTTGCTGGTAACCTAAAAAGCAGTAATACATTGACGTAACTTTTCTTCTGCATTGTTTGGATGGAAGAACTTGATCAAGAAGATTTTGAGATGCATAAATAAAAAAAATGCGAATATTATTATCTGTTTATATAGAAAAATTCAAAATTAAAAATGTGTTTTTACTAAATAAGTAGTACTTTGTAATAGTTATTTATGTACCAAGGCAGTAAAGTGATTCTTTATCGGACGAGTCTGAAATTATGAGACGAGCGAGAGAAGCGAGCGAGGCGAATAACAGGCGAGTCCGATAAAGACACTTTACTGACGTGGTGCATACAAAATTTTATCGCCAACTGTTTAGAATTCGGAATATAAGAAACTGAGGTATATTTAATTGCATTTTATTGAGACGAAGTAAACTGAATATCTTCCATAATTTGTTATGAATAAATTACAAGAAAACTATTATCGAGTCGTAATAGGGAGAAGCGTGACACTGACAGATAATAATTTTCGAATAATGTCAAAGTCAAAATACTTTACCTGACGCATATGTCACTTTACCAGACTCATATGTCACTTTATCTGCCGCGAGGCATCTGACGGGTTGTTGCCTCCTAGAAGTTTTGACGATAAGGTGTCATTACTAGTTTTGACACAGACAATTTATGTAATGGCATAACGTAATAAATGTAAAAGTGCAGGTTACAGCTATTTCCAAAAACAAATGCTTATTACTTATTTACATTTAAAACAGTATGGATGTCGGTAATAGGAAGACTGCAAATTTTAATTTTAATTTAAAACTGTAGCATTTTTATGCAGGAAACACATAACATACATCAAAATATCGAAAAATTTATTTTGCTGTTTGTAAGCGTTTTAAAAAGATTAGAAGTAGCGAGGCTAAAACATACCTTGTACGAGGCCAGCATTTGTGACGTAACATGCGCGCTGACGCTCTGTTTAATTCTGCAGATCAGCACGTATTATAGTTTGTCATAGTATTTTGTTAATTGTTTTTAAAGCCAATTTGAGTATAAGTTATGAACCAGAGTATTATATACAAAGCTCAACAATATGTACAGAGTGAATCACCACCAACGGGACCGAGATTTATAGCAAAACAGTAAAATTTTTACAAGTTTTGTCTTTTTAGTAGTTTGCAGGTTGATAAACTTTACATTTTAAAATTATTTTGAAATATACAGTATGTGCCAAAAAGTGGCGCATTAAAGTTATGTTTTTTTCTTATGGAACACCCTGTATTTTTATTGAGTTTTTTGATTGCTTGTAAACAATATTGTTTTATAAAGCTTCCCTATACCTAAATACAGAGCGTTCTAAATTACGTCGACTTTTCGTAAAATATAGAGTATTAAAAACATCTCTTTACAGGGTGTTCAGAAATTACAGGTTAATTATTAGATCATTCAATATGTAATATGAGCTTATTTTAAATGGAACACCTTATATTTTATTAATTCATAACGTTAACAAAAAGTCCTCTTCCAATGGGATAAGGGTGTCCTATGCCTAAGTGTTACAGTTTCTGCTCAATTTACTATTATCTTTTAAATTAATGATAGCGAGATTTTAAACAAAATTGCGTACGTAATGTAATCGGTTAATGTCATTTTATGACTTTACAGTCTGCTACTAATTGTCTAAAGTCCATAAACAAAAATTGAAATGGTCATCATAATCGTTTTCTGTCAAATGCTAATGTAGTCGAATGTGATACAGATGATAGTGGATTTTCTTAACCGTTCTTCTCACACTCGTTTGACTGATCTCTAAATTATCCAAAAAACATGTAGCACTTGTATTAGGGTTTTCCGTGACAGATGTGACACTTTTCATAATCAAAGTAAGTGTTAAAATGGTCCACTTTTCGTAACTATTTTTTTGTCACTTGTGAGGTTGTTTCAACATTTGTTTTAAAAATAGTAACCATGGTAACAGCGGTCACACCCGATTGGAATTCGAAATAGGTTTAATTCCTTTTTTAAACTTATTTTTTTTAAATATTGTATGTAACATGTAACGAAACATGATTTTTACTAATTGAATTGCGTATGCATTTTTTGTTTTAAAATCTCGCTATCATTAATTTTAAGAAAATTGTAAATTACGTAAAAACTGTAACACTTATATCATTCGAAAGAGGACTTTTTTGTTAACACTATGACATTATAAAATACAGGGTGTTCCATTTAAAATAAGGCTCATATTACATATTGAGTGATCCAATTATTAACCTGTAAATTCTGAACACCCTGTAAAGAGCGGTCTAATATTTGATGATGGAATACATTTATCTAATATCCAGCTATTTAGACGTAAGTGTAAATTTGTTATCATTTGTTGAATTAGAAGATATTGAAACTCTATATTTTAAGGAAAGTCTACGTAACTTAGAACGCACTGTATGTGGGTATAGAGAACCTTTATGAAAGTACACCTTATTTTTTACGGGCAATCAAAAAACGCAATAAAATATAGGGTGTTCCATAAGAAAAAACATAACTTTAATGCGCCACATTTTTTTGGGAAATACTGTATATTTCAAAATAATTTTAAAATGTAAAACTTATCAACCTGCAAGCTACTAAAATGACAAAATTTGTAAAACTTTTACTGTTTCGCTATAAATCTTCGTCCCGTTGGTGGTGATTCACCCTGTATAGTTTCTAGATATATTAAATGCATTCAAAGTAAAACGTAGGTATACGGTTCATTTTCTATTAAAGTGAAACAAAAAATTTAAAAACTATTTTTTTAACAGCAAGGATTGTTACAAACGTGTTGTAACTGAATTAAAGAAAATTCATGTTAGAAAGTGGGGTTTCGTACCTGGATGTGAAAATACTTTTAACAGAAAGGATACAAAATTAAGGAAAAAATGGTTTATGGCTGCACGACGTGAGATATCTAATGTCTCAGAAAAAACTGCGTTAATGACAGTCGCATTAATTAAAATAGATAATGAAATATGCTTCATCTTTCGTTCGTGTCTTCGTTTTTGTGAAAAATCGTGTGATTCACAATATATGTACATTTTTATTTTTATCTATTTTAATTAATGTGATTGTCGTCAATTTATGTCAAAAAAATTTTGGACGATTAATCCTTAGCCATGATGAAGCCTCCACTTTGATGAGCAAAACGTCGACCTGTTCCTCTTAAGATTTTTATGGAACCTAATATCTTTTAAGCTAGAAAATTCGTTGAATGAAATTTAATTTCACTATAAAAGAAAAAAATTTAGGCACATCCGGAGCGTACAATTTTGGTAATTTTTTCAAGTTTGCTGTTGCTACACAGCCGGTATCGTCTATAGGTTTGTATTTTATTTGGCGTATGGGTCCCCACACTCTCTAGTCTTACTTCGCCCGTAACTTGTCTTTTGTTGGTTAAGAAATTTACGGGCCTTCTTCTTCGTTTTCTGCAATGAGCTGCCTTGCCCAATTTTACACCTTTCTCACACTTGGTCAAATCTATTAACGCTTCCCATGATTTTGTTATATTGGGCTACGACTACATAGCAGGAAATGTTGGTTCTGTAACCAGTTTTGATTTTTCGTTTCACGTAAGTTGTGTCTTGAGGTAAGAAGCACGTGGATAAGAAGTGGACGGGATTATTATCCATCCATTTGACGATAGCAACATTTGCTTTTGTTGCGAAGATAAACTCTCCTCGGTTTCGTTTTTATGAACTTTTCGTAATAAACACAAGTCTTTGTGATTTATCCGTACCGTTCCTACTAAATAAATTTGGTGTCATAAGAGCCTCCTGATTGAGTAAGTAGTGAAAAAATATCTAAACTAAACAACTTTACAGAAAGACTTGTTTCAATAATCATTTAAAAAATTAAATAACATGGAGAAGAAAATGGCAACAAAGGAAGATTTTAAAACATGCAAACAAATATGAAGGAAGATTTAAAAAAGGATATGGAAAATATGGAAAACAACGACAAGGAATATGAAAAATAATTAGAAGTGTATTGTGAAGAAAATTTCGATTGTAGGACAGGTTTAAAAAAGTACAGTCAGAAATAGAAAAACTTCTGGCCAAGCAAATGACGCATGAAATTAGCCAAGAAAGAGGAGTTACGTTCAAAGTTAAATGGGAGATACACTGGAAATTAAGGAACAAATTATTTACAAAAATGTTAGAGGAAAGGAAAAGAGAAAGGGAAGAAGAAGACAATGAAGAGAGGATACTAGTAGCGTTTGTTTCAAGAACATTAAGACAAGATGAAGAGACAAATAAAATAAGAGGGCGATTCCATATTTCTATGATGTACGATTACCCAATCGAAAGACAACAAACTCAACCAGAAAATGAAAAAAAATCAGACGACTAAAATGAAATCAATGTAATCACGGAATATAAAAAGGAATTTGAAACAAGCACAATAATGATTAATGAAGGACACACAGATCTGCAAAAATTAGAGGAGAGAAAGTTTATTCGTTTCCAAAACAATTCATAATAAAGAGAAAATACAGGAAGTAACAAAAGAAATCAAAAGAATAAGAGAAAATAAACCAAAGTTACAAGAAAATATTATGAAGAAAGGGATAACAACTGAACAGATTTGGAAAGCCCTTGATAAAGAAAAGGAGATTGAAATGGCAAGACCACGTGAAGAGATTAAATCGGAAACGGAAGACAAGAATGAGCAGAAAAAGGGAATTCAAAAGAAGTGACTCAATTGACATTTGAAGTTGAAAGCAACGTAAATGAAGAGGTAAAATTCGTTAAGAGCAAGAAAGTGTCAAAGCCAGGAAGTAAAGGAGAATATTACATAGGTATCGAAGTAGGACGAGTGTTTAAGAAGATAAAATTAATGAAGAGAAGGATTACAATTAAACGAGCGTGGGAAGAATTAGAAAAACAAAAATGTGAATTAAATGCAAACTTAAGAACTAAAAGAAAGGGTAAAGAAAATGCAAGTAAACCAAGCAGCCCTAGAGAGAAAAATGTAAAGGATATAAAAGCTCATCCACCTCCTGTAAAAATATACAGGGATGGAGAAAAAAGAGTTGCAAAAGGCAATATAAAATGACAACGAATGAATTACAAAAATTATGGTAAAGTTTAAGAAGTAGCTATTAAAAAGTATGAATGATACAAGTTAATGGGAAGAATAGGAAGGGAGGAAGGGATGAAAGAGTTAAAATTAAAAATAATAAGAAACTGGAAAAATGTGAAAATAAGCATCTTATGTACAGCAGAAGCAGAACTAATAGATCAATGGAAAGTTAAATAATAAGAAAATGAAATGGTGAAGATAAGTTAAAATGAAAGGAAAGATTAAGATTAATGAAAATATTATGAAGTTTGAGAAATGATATTTAAAGGAAAAAGATATGATAAGAAATAAGAAAAGAAATTAAATAAAATTGAATAAGGAATTAGGTAGAAATATGAAGTATATAAAATAAAAGATGTGTATAAGAAAGAATGAATGGTATATTTTTAATTTATTTTAAAATTTTAATTTTTTTTAGGCAAACAATAAAAATTTATAAAATAAAGTGGAGTGAAATGTTATGATTTAAATTTAAGGAAAATTATTTTGGATTTTAAATCGAATGGATGAATTATGTCGGTAACTACGTAAAAAGAATTGTCAGATTGTGAATTAATTAATAAAAATAAAATGTCAGAGGGTAATGTGTAATATTTTTTTAAAAAGATAAAGTGTATTAATAATAAGTTATATTTACGTAGAGTGATTTTTGTACATTACAATATATTTACATATCATTTTTACAAACTGTAATGGGACGAAACACTGCATTTGTAGGCACTCAGAGTGATTTGCAACAATACTATCTTTTGTTGATTTTCATTTGTCGTTCAAATCAAACGCAGAACGTACTGCGGTAGGTTACACAGTATACATACAAAGCACAAAAAACGGACCAACGTAAACATGTATAGTGATAACTATAAAATTACATTAAGATTTAATTAACGATCCCACTTTAAGGATGCTTCAAAATTCAGTGCTTTGATTGATACATTTTCTTTGAATTCTTAATGAACGAATGACATAAAAGGTAAAAATTTAAAGCTCTATATTCATTTTAATTGGTAAATTGAATAACTATAACTTTAACCTGGGTTTGAACACTACTAATTGAATAGGTATGTACGTCTGATTAAGTGTTAAGTCTTTAAAATGCCCAATTTAATGGATATATTCCTTGATTGAAATATGTGAAAAAATTAATATTCTAATTATTAATGGTTTAAAAACGTAATAGACATGTTACGTTAAGTTAATATTTCAAATAATGAGTTTCTTTACGAGGAAGAAAACACCACGCCAACGTTTCATACAGCAAATGTACACTTCATCTGGCATTTAAAACAGAAAATTAAAACGTTATTGTAAATAAATATACATAACGTACCTACTCTATATTGTTAAACAAAAACATGAATGGTCAGTATTGATGAGCATGCGTTTTAATTATTTTTAAATAATTCTATAACGTTTCATTGATGCATATTCAAGTGCATGTTCAAATTCTGTCTACAGTTAAGTTCTAGAGTTTTCTATTTTGCAATCAATTATTTTTGCAATAAACATAAAATTTGAAGATTCTCAAAAAAATGCTTCTGTTTTTCTAGCACCAGACTCTTCTTCTCTAGAAGTATGTATTGCTTCTCTCCCTTAATCAAACACTCATCATCCAACTCAGACAAAAATCATGCTAACAAAAAGGGTAATTACAAAAAAAAATCGTGTGCAAACAAAAAAATATGTAGACGCAAATGACGAAGAAATTAAATTTAAAAAATCGCCAGTAATTAGCTGTTTTGCAGCAAAAAATGGATCAAGATAAAAAGTATTGGAAATTGTTATTGTTATCGTAGATTAATTGATTGTAGAAAAATTTCTAGTCGTTTCGGAGCACTTATCCCCTAGTTGTCGGTGAGTGGATCGTAGGCAATTTTAAAGATGCAGCAGTAAAAAAAACTGCTTCTGAGACGAGGGGCGTCACCCTATGAATTGTACCAATTGAGTAGTAGGAACTTATGACCAAAGAACAAACTGATAACGACAGTTATCCACTTGTACCACAGGTATACATACATAAAAGATAATCTATACGCAGGCGATAACAAAATAAGTAACATGTAGGTTACATAGATAGTACAGATCGTATCACAGATAACTTGACTAATTTTCTATCTGATAGAAATATCGTTTTCCCCCCAAGAAAATATACTATGATCAAGCCGAATAAGTAATCTACGTCTCGAGAACAAGTACCTTGATCGTACGAAGGCGACTTTAATATTAAATAACTTGCGTTCACTAATTATAGCCTACTAAACCGAGTTAATAATTAAATTTAGTACCGAAATACTGGCGCAAACAAACGTGAAAATGATTTGTCGGGGGACCCCTAGACCACAATAATTATCACTGGACTACTAATTAATTATACGAACGGTTTCTAACACACAAGTAATTATAATCATGGAAGTTTTTCAAAACTAAACGCATGAGAAAGGAAAAAATTACTTAGAATTAAGTCACTTAGCTTTCGGATTCGTGTTAATTGTTGAATAATGGGGTGCGTCATAGGTTTCAGATAAATTTCCAAGTTTAGACCTGTCAGACGATATAAAAAAACAGACAGGTGTCAAAGACGTAGGTCGCCTGCTTTTAATACTGTGAGGCAGCTCTGTTGTAGGTGGATTGCGACAACTTCTGCCTTATAGAAATATACATCTAGTAGATATCGCAAGCAATACGAATAGGAATACGATGGGAACGCATAGGCTAGTTTTGTCCCCAGTTATTAATTAACTTGTGTAATGAGTGTAACTTTTAAAATATGGAAAAAATAAAAAAAATAGTTTCAATAAAACTTGTTGACCTCAAATTTTAAAAGAGGTTGTTTTTGTAGTTTATTAGACTTGATATGTTACATACTGATATTTTTGAGAAAAATGGCCCGCAATTCAACAAAACCTTTATTTAATTGAAATTGTTAAAAACATAAGATTAACTAAATTACCTAAAGCAAGTGTTCGAAATGTTCGCTGTTAACCGCAAGCCAGTGACCTAAACGATTTTCAAATACTAGGATAGCATTTTGCAGCCAAACGTCTTCCATATTGTGAATTCTTATCTAATATAACTTTTTCTATTCATAGGTAAAAAAATTTCAACATCAACATTTTCAACAATTTTGATTGAATAAAAATTTTGTTAAATTCCAGACCATTTTTCTCAAAAGTATCATTAGGTAACATACTAAGATTAATGCAATGTTGTAACCACAAAGTTTGAGGTCAAAAGGAGGATTACAATTAAAAAAAGGTATGCTCCCATGTGGAGCTCCGAAATTTTTTTTTCGAAACGTTGGCAACGTCACCGTAAAATTTAATGTACACTACGAAACAACTTTTATTAAACCTATTTTTCTTTATTTTCCATTTTTTTTTCAATTAAAGGTATTAGTATTAAGGTTGCTTTTAATAAAGATGTCTTTGAAATAACTAATGTGATTGCACGTATTCAACAGATTGGACAAATAAATCAATCAACAGCAAAATTTCTATTAATTAGAACCATTTAACTGAGAAAGAGTGACTCTCAAACTGTGTATTTAATAACAATAATGGTTATGTATAAAAAAGCAAAACCGATTATGCCAAACTGTTTGTAGGTTGCGTGTTCTAAAATTTGTTGAAGAAATTCATACAACATAACGAGTTATTTGTAGTAAGAAAACAGTTCATTTTTAACACAAGTATTCATAAATACGAAGATATTACGTTTCAGTATATACTTACGTCTGAAATAATAAGTGTGTTTACTTTGTATTATTTTGTCGGAATCAATATTTTCGATGTAGTATTTTGTTTCAAGACTACATTTAGTACGATGTAGTTTTGTTTGGTGTTTAATAACTACAATTTATTACCTACTTGTACACATTTATTTCAGGTTCTTTTTATTACCTACAAAATGTTGGATACGTTAGTGATAATTTTTTTTTATAATGCATATTTTTCTATTTCCTAATCTTTATATCTCAGATCTCCTTTCAATCTGTTTTCGTGTTACAACGTAAGTTATTTATGAATAGCTCCTAATCCGTTAACAATGGGACGTACCTGTTCTTGAGGTCTAAACTAAAGATCATACGCGTGTACATGGGTTTTGCTGACAAAAACAAATTACGATTGCGTTTTATTGTGTTTTATTGAAAGTAATTTTAAACATATCATTGTAATTATAAAACACATCGTTTGTTGAAAACCATTTTATAGAGTTTGAAAATTTAAGGTATAATAAAATATAGCAAGAACAAACAATAATTAATTAATGATGAAAGGTTACACATCTTCTACATTTTTAACCCCCTTTTCGAAAAAGTATCAATACATCGGTACGCCATTGGAATCTGTTAAACATGTTGATTTATTAACCAACAGAAAAACACCAAAAACTGCACCAAAAACTTTACTCGGACACGTGTTTCAACAGCTAAACTGTCATCATCAGCGATACCGATACTAAAATTAAAAACAACGGGAAGCTTTATATAATATCTGCTTATCACGCATCGTTAAACTTAATTGATTCTTAGATAAGCTTAAATAATTCCGAAAATCCTAATAGACCGTTATCATCATAATTCATAAGCAAATTTCTGTTTTTAAAATTTCTAAACTTTCATAAGAATCAAGTTTGTTTTTATTATCTACCCTCTTAATTAATTCAATGTCGCCTACTTTATGGCCATTTTCAAGCATATGCATGGCAACACTGGACCTATCTGTGCGATGATATTTGACATGAGCTACGTGCTCTTTAATACGAGTTTTAATAGGTCTCTTGGTTTGCCCTATATATACTTGGTTACAGTTTTAACAATTAATTTTATATATTCCCGATTTATCACACATTTCTATTGGGTCTTTCGGATTGCCTAAAAGATTTTGCAAGTTGTTACTACTAGAGGTTACTGTTTTATAATCAAATTTTGAAAATCTTATCTATTTTGCTATTATTAGTTCCTAACGTTGTAATGTTTATAATGTTTAACTTATGTTTATGTTTTCTAATTATGTTTGTGACAATTGATTCTTGAAAACCATTGTATGATGCAATCTGCTTAATACGAGGCGTGTTTTTAAATTAAGTACTGTTTTGAGATTCCTCCACTGCACGCATGCGCGCTGTGTACCTGTATCTGTTGGCTACGCGCAGACGCCGTTCGGAATTTTTCGCCCCTGCGTGCGGTTGTCTGTGACTGTTTAAAATGCCTCCGCCAATCAAAAGTCCCGCCGACTGCTACAACGCTCTGTTGTCAGATTTATGTGTACCAAACGTCTAACAACAATTGATATTTATCGTGAGATCTGTGCAGTATACGGAGAAAACATTATGAGTGAAGGAATGGTACGAAAGTGCGTTTAAAGATGACCGCACTCATTGCTTTCCTCATCTTGGAAATTGCAGCGGCCATTTTTAACCGCCTAACCCACTTTCGTACCATTCCTTTACTCATAATGTTTTCTCCGTATACTACACAGATCTTACGATAAATATCGATTGTTTTTAGGCGTTTGGTACACAAAAAACGGATAACAGACCGTTATAGCAGTCGGCGGGACTTTCGATAGGCGGAGGCATTTTAAACACTCACAGACAACTGTACGCAGCGGCGAAAAATGGCGAACGGCGTCTGCGCGTGCCCTACAGATACAGGTACACAGCGCGCAAGCGCAAAACGCTGACCGTACCGCTGCAGCGGCGGGATTTTGTCACGATACTTTGGTTTTGACAATGGGAAATGTAATACTCTGTGAATCAAAAAGTGGAAAGATGTAAGTTTATGTTGCATACTATGGTTGGAATCATTTGTTATAAACCTCATAGTGTTAGTGTCTTTACGATAAATATCTATATCTAGTTTGTTGCCATTTCTTATCACTAAAGTGTCTAAGAAAGGTAACTTAAGGTTTGTTTCTGTTTCATAGGTAAACTTGATCGTCTCAAATTTTGAATTTAAAATTTCTACAAATTGTTGAGGGCTGTAAACTTTAGTGTCGATGACTGCAAAAATTTCATCTACATATCTACACCAAATTATAGGAAAATTGGACGCTTCAGTTGGTGTTCTTCAAGATTAAAAGTAAGATTTCTTTTTGTTAAATGTGACATTGAATTTCTTAAATCTTGCCGCAAAGCAAGTGTTTTTTCAAAATTTATTAAAGTTTATGCAAATTTTAATTCATACTCATGTAAAAGGCACTTGAATTTGCTAAGCGTAAATGGTTACATTTGAGTTACATTTAAAACTGACTTCAGGGTTAAAAGATGACGAGTATGTTGAATGGATTAAGTTTTTCCACCATATTAATTAAATTATTCAACACAAATTTTGGCAAAAAAAGATGACCTACAACAAAAAGTTCACAGAATTATCTAAAAAAGAAAAAAAGGTGCACAGACTTGATCCCCAAAAATCTAACATAGTGGTAAACAAATCCTCGGAGATTTTTAACAATGACGAATTAACTTTGTTGAATAAAGGCTTGAAATATAACCTCAAATTTAACAAAGCGCCCATAGATAAGATTATTGTAGGAATTGAAAGTTCGATCAAACTTTTAGATGATAACTCTAAAAAATTCATTAGGAATGCCTGTAAAATTCAAATTTCAGATAATATTCAGCAGTTACCAAAATTTAAATTTAATGCGAGAGAAATAAACATTGTTAAAAATCTTAAAGAGAAAAGTTGTTGTTATCTCAAAGCAGATAAAGGCAATAAAGTAGTTATTTTGGACAAAGAGGATTATTTTGAGTCAGTTCAGGTGATGCTTAATGAAGGCCCCTATTCATTAATATCTAAAAATCCTCTTCCCAAAATGATTGCTGATACCCGTAGAGTCTTATTAGAATGTGGAAATATTATACCAAAACAACTTAGGTTTAGACTAACGGTATCTAACCCGGTTCTTCCTAGAATGTATTGTTTACCTAAGATACATAAACCCGGAAAAGCAATGCGTCCCATTGTTTCAGGTATTAATGCTCCTACTTATCTGATATCTAAATGGTTGTCAAATAAATTCAACAGTTTTGAATTTCAACAATCAAATTTCAGTGTTCAAAATTCATACGATTTTATTGAAAAATTAAAAACATTGAGCTGACTGAGAACGAAGTTTTAGTTTCATTCGATGTCTGTTCATTGTTTCCAAGCGTTCCGATAGATATCACTTTAGATTATTTGAAAGATATGTTACACCAAAACCATTTAGACAATTCAGAAGTAGATAATTTTATTAAATTAGCAAGAGTCAAACCTACTTTCAAATTAACAATAATATTTATCAACAAAATTATGGTACAACAATGGGTAACAGCTTATCTCCGTTAATGGCTAACCTGTTCATGGGTAAATTTGAAACTGATTTAAAAATAATTTAGAATATTTTCCTAGAATTTGGTGTAGATATGTAGATGACGTTTTTGCAGTCATCGACACTAAAGTTTACAGCCCTCAGCAATTTGTAGAAATTTTAAATTCAAAATTTGAGACGATCAAGTTTACCTATGAAACAGAAACAAACCTTAAGTTATCTTTCTTAGACACTTTAGTGACAAGAAATGGCAACAAACTAGATATAGATATTTATCGTAAAGACACTAACACTATGAGGTTTATAACAAATGATTCCAACCATAGTATGCAACATAAACTTGCATCTTTCAACTTTTTGATTCACAGATTATTACATTTCCCATTGTCAAAACCAAACTTTGATAAAGAACTGCGAAATATTAAGCAGATTGCATCATACAATGGTTTTCAAGAATCAATTGTCACAAACATAATTAGAAAACATAAACATAAGTAAAACATTAGAAACATTACAACGTTAGGAACTAGTAATAGCAAAATAGATAAGAAATATGTCAAATTACCAAATTATCCCACATACACAAAAGGTCTTCAAAAATATTTTCAAAATTTGATTATAAAACAGTAACCTCTAGTAGTAACAACTTGCAAAATCTTTTAGGCAATCCGAAAGACCCAATAGAAATGTGTGATAAATCGGGAATATATAAAATTAATTGTTAAAACTGTAACCAAGTATATATAGGGCAAACCAAGAGACCTATTACAACTCGTTTTAAAGAGCACGTAGCTCATGTCAAATATCATCGCACAGATAGGTCCAGTGTTGCCATGCATATGCTTGAAAATGGCCATAAAGTAGGCGACATTGAATTAATTAAGAGGGTAGATAATAAAAACGAACTTGATTCTTATGAAAGTTTAGAAATTTTTAAAAACAGAAATTTGCTTATGAATTATGATGATAACGGTCCATTAGGATTTTCGGAATTATTTAAGCTTATCTAAGAATCAATTAAGTTTAACGATGTGTGATAAGCAGATAGTATATATAAGCTTCCCGTTGTTTTTATTTTTAGTATCGGTATCGCTGATGATAACAGCTTAGCTGTTGAAACACGTGTCCAAGTAAAGTTTTTGGTGCAGTTTTTGGTGTTTTTCTGTTGGTTAAATTAGACGCTGCAGTTGGTGTTCCTTTCCTTTGATGTTGATTTATTACTTCGCTTCGTTTCTGGACAGACTGTAGTTGAAAAAATGTTTATAATACTTTTATTTCAGAAGGCTTACATTAAACAAAGCTAATATAAGAAAAATTAAATCATTGATGGTTTTTATTCAAAGTGGTAAGTGTCAAAATTTATAGAAAAAGGCAAATGCAAAGCCTGTCTGACCCTTCAATACTGAAAGGTTTGGGTAACTTTACAATAAAGTCTCTTTCTAAAACCTCATATGTATCCTCATTTTCATATACAAATTTATTGGCAGCATTATAAACTTTTTTTAAATATTTCACTGTAAATTCTTCTTTCTCACTGTCTATTACCTCTGCAACATATTAGTGCGTTTTCTTCTTTCCGTCTAATTTTGTCAGCCAAAAATCCCCTTTTTTAACTTTTTCATTATCATTATTCACATCATTTTCTTCATCAGTGTCTACAACAGGAGGCCAATCAACGTCATCAGAATCAGATCCGTTCGGTCCATCAATTTCTTCATCTGACGAGGATGTAGAACATTCTTTTACTATCTTTCTCGTTACATTCTGAACCGTTTCTTGGCAAGTTTACATCTACCTCTACCAGATACAAGCCTTGGGCCAGCTTTGGGAAAAGGACGTATTATTTCAGGAGAGTGAAAGCGATTAAACTTGGGAACTGGCAGATGTGCTTGGTATAGAGTTTGAAAAATCTTGTTTTCGCGCAAATTTTCTGTAATCGTATCTATATTTTGCGGAGAATCACTGATTGGAGTTTGATCTGTTACGCTTGAAGATAAATATTCGTCTTCGCCAAAGACATGTTCATTACTGGCCAGATTGCCTGTCCAACGATTTCCGCCACGTCATAAATTGTTAGTGGCTTTTCGGGTGTGACTGCAGCTACTCAGTAACTGCTGTATTGTAAAATTTCTTAAACGGCCCAAAAACGTCTCTATCGAGTGGCTGCAGTTTATGACTTGTGTGAGGTGGAAATGTAAACATAACTATCCAAATCTTTTCGCCAGATCTATAGCTTAAAATGAAATGTGGGTTTCATGATTATCCATTAGCATTAGAATCTTATTATCCTGAGAAGGTTTTGTGTGTTTAATAAAAATGCTTCAGTAATACTAAAAACATTTCTGATTTCGACCAGCCACTTACATGCCCCATTCCCAATGTTCCTGCGGGTGCACGCTTTAGCATATGTTCCTTGAAAACAACTCGTGCGAAAATCATAGCTGGGGGTATGGTATTGCCTATCGCATTGATGCAACCAATAATGGTAGTGTTGACGCCTCTCTTTGTATAGGTCATGCTTCCTACTTGTTTTGTGCCCTTAACACGTATAACTTTGGATGGTGAGTGCACTATAGAGATACCACTTTGATCTACATTGTATATGTTTTCAGGGGCAAAATAGTATTTATTTAATATTTCTTTATATTTATTGAAAAAGGAAGAAACGTTGTGTTTGTTAAAGCTCGTGGCTCTGGACAGGCTAGTCGCTTGGGGTTTTCTTAATGCCATGTTTTTATGACGACTCATAAATCCGTAATCCATGGCCTGGCCTCGCCTCTGTCAAGAAGCTGGAGAAGTAATGTTGTTAACCTTTGCAAAATTATATGCCAGTTTTTGAGCATCTTGTAATAGAAACACCATATATCATCTTACTGCAAGTAACTAAATATTGACACAACATCTCTTCGTGTTCTGTGGAAAAAACTATTCAATTATTGCACTTATTTATATAAACAAAAGGCTGATCATCTTGCTTTTTCGTTAGATGGTTTTAGAGTGTAGTTCTTGACACATTAAATTGTTTAGCAGCGGCTCGTGTAGGCATGTTTTCATTTAAAACTGCATTTACGGCAACTGCACGTTTTACGCCGTCTTTGCTTCTGAGCATCTGTGAAAAATTAAAAAAATGCAGACGTGTGTGTTTGAGGTAAGATGATATAGAAAAAAAAACTGTTCCTGCACCTTGGACCCTTGAACTAATCGTGAAATCGCGCGCATTGAAGCTAGTCTCTTTGTGTGAAGGAATTGCACAGAATTGTCATATATATTTACTTGAGTATCAACGATTTTAAGTTCTCGGAAGGTTGTCAAATCAAGGTGGATCAAGATACAATATGGCCCAAAGTACAATACTCTCCCCTACTTAGAATTTGTAATTTAGTATTAGTGTAGTGATTGCAAATATACAGTGTGTTCACGGATGGGGTATCCTATATGTGAAAAATCTTTTAATTTTAGTTTTAGCGAAAAATGTCGTTCTTGATGAAAAGTTTTGCTTATCCTGAAACCCCATAAAATTAAATAAAATTCAAGTTTTTCGAAGAATTATAGTAACAGTCAAAAATAACAATACAGAGTAATCATGTAAGAAAAACTAACAGTAACAGTAAGCAAAGAACATCTATTCAATATATCTTCCTCCAACTTCAAAATATCTCTCAATTCTCCTTCTAAATTCTTTATAAGCGTTTCGTAGCATTTTTGAGGTAATTTCATTTACGGCAACAATCATTGCTGGATTCAAATCATCAATATTATGGTTTTCATAAAACTGACTATGAAATGAGACAGATTTTGAAAAACTTGAATTTTATTTTATTTTATGTGGTTTCAGAACAAGCAAAACTTTTTATCAAGAATGGCATTTTTCGCTAAAATAAAATTAAAAAATTTTCACCTATAGGATACCCCATCCGTGGACACAGTGTATATATTTAATAGTGAAATGAAAGGTAAATATTTCCTCCTATAAGTTTTCTTTAATCGATTTGTTCTTCGCTCCCTCTTCAACGAAGAACAAATCAATTAATAGTGAAACTTTTATCATTTTGCAATGCTTATAGAATACCCCCTTTTACAAGAAAGAGCGTGTAGTTGTACATCAGCAGCTACATAGAAAGTGTATTTTTACATAGTACATCTTTGAAGAGAATTATTTGTTCTCTCATCCCTTATTATCTACAAATAATAATAATGTTAAAGTTAAAGTATTCTATTTTAATTTCAATTTACGAGGTTTGTTTGTATTTACTGTACTATAAAATTGTTTCAGACATTTATTCGATTTTTGAATAATTTTTTGTTGAAAGTTTGTTAAGTTATTTTACTCATTATTTTCGGTTAAAGGTTTAGAAAGTTTTTCTTCTTATTTCCTCAATTTTAACAAGAAATTAGAAAAAATGCGTTGTGAACTATATTTTTGGTAACTCTTCAAAAGTACAGGGTGTTCTATTTAGAGGGGTAGCCCGCCGTTTCTCAGACGCACAGCTTAGGGAAAAAAATAATTTTAATAGAAGTGTCCACTGTAAATTTCTGATAATTATTTTCAAGTTCGTAGATTGCCCACTATGGGGCACAATTGTGACTTCAAAAACAAAAATATACCTAGAAATACTCAGTACCGTATCTTAACAGATAATACTATTTTAATTCTTCATTTTCTCACTTGCCTTATAAAGTGGTGGGAAGTTTGCACTTCTCATTTTTCTGTTTTGGATTATTAATCTATATTGGTGAACTTTTTAGTTAAATATTATCCTGTTATAAAAATATAGGTTTCTATTTAAAAATAAAGTTTATCTTTTAATGTCCTTGAAGGAGTTGTAATCTGTAAACTAAAATCTTGGACGCCCTGTGCAATGATAAATACAATATTTAGATGCAAGTAATACGTTTTTTATCCTAGATTTATTTTTACAAATGAAGTTTGCATACAAAGAAACATAAATTCTATTTATTACCACATAAATAATTCTCGATTTGATTTGGAATTCATACAGAAGTCAATTTAAGTTTTTTATCATAAGTACAATGTTTTAATTAACTCATTGAATATTGATTAAAATGTTAGCTGTCTAGAATGCTGATTTCTTTATTCAATCGCAAGAAGCCTTTGTTGTGGTACGTTCTACTTAAATTTCCATTGAATATTATATTCATGAATTCTAAATACTAATCTTTCATTTTATCTTATACGTCGCGTTAAAATAATTAGCAATTTAAATTGTATAAATTTTAACACAGTACTACTACATAAATATTCAGAAACGTAAAATTAGGGTATTGTGTTTTGTAAAATAACGACAATTTCAAGTTTTGTACACCTATCTTTGTTCCAGTAACAAAGTGGTTTTAGCAATTCGACGTTTAACCGTCGTAAATCACAACAAAACAGCTCATATTTTCCTCTAATGTACAAAAGCTTTTTTAACTTCAAGTATGTTATCAGCAACTGTTTTTTTTTTATTTTTAGATGCTTTTTAGCCAATGCCATAGCAAC
The DNA here is from genome assembly GCA_030710515.1 of Abscondita cerata. NCBI lineage: Eukaryota > Metazoa > Arthropoda > Insecta > Coleoptera > Lampyridae > Abscondita > Abscondita cerata. The sequence continues at coordinate 713,268 of JALBCR010002310.1, forward strand.
AATATTCTTAAAATGTTAATTGTTTTCAAACATTTTTAGAAAGCTTTGAAATGTTTTTATACGAATAAAAAAATAATGTCAATACGATTTATTCCCAAATGAACTAAATCCATATGGGCTTTCAGTTGAATTTATAATTTTAAGAAAAAAAAATGAAATGTAATTTTTATTAATGTCGATTGTGCTAATTACTTCATTTTATTGCACGTATTACTGTTTTTGTAAAGAAGCATAAATAAAAACAGTTGTTAGAATAAAAGGGGGATTTTTTCTTGGTCCATTCATTAGTTGTCTGTAATTACTGTTCTTAGAAAGTGCGTGTATCAAACAACAACATGCGATTAAATTGCATAATTCGTTGCTGTTGTTTCAGTCAGTAGCAGTAAGTGTATAGATAATTTTTTCTATTGTTTTTCTTTAAATTCATATTATACAGGTGTGAGCGAAATAAGTACATTAATTTTAACCAGTAGTAGAACTCATCAAATCAAACAATTTTTCAATGTACCATTTTTTCGAAATTACATTTTTTAAAATCAGCAACCCCCAACATTATGATCCGGCTCGAAGGACGATAATGTTGGGGCTGTCTCCTTATTGCAATTAAACGATGTTGGCAAGCCATTGAAATAATACGCCGGGTCTTTGGGTTGATTACACATTTATTTTCTTAATTTGCTGTTACAACTACAACTTACAACTAATTTCGTACTAATCGGAGCGATATTCGGTTACTAAGTTAGTCAAACCTTAAGTGAGTTTAAGTGCTCGCTCCGGTCCCTTACCCCACTACCCTAAACGTACTCTAACAAACATAATTAGAAAACATAAACATAAGTTAAATATTAGGAACATCACAACGTTAGGAACTAGTAATAGCAAAATAGATAAGAAATATGTCAAATTACCAAATTATCCCACACACACAAAAGGTCTTCAAAAAATATTTTTAAAGTTTGATTATAAAACAGTAATTTCAAGTAGTAACAACTTGAAAAATCTTTTAGGGAATCCGAAAACCCAATAGAAATGTGTGATAAATCAGGAATCTATAAAATAAATATTTATACTTTGATGCTAACACTAAGCAGGGCACAGTTGAAGACAACGGCAGGGATCCTTACAGGACACATGGTCGTTAAAGAATACCCGCAGAAAATCAGTTCAGTGACGACAGTAGTGGTCGCCTATGTCGAAATGTCCCAAAAAGTACTACATTTATTGTACAGTTGCATTGCGCTGGATGAAAAAAGGTAGCGCATTTTTTGCAGCAACAAATGCTACCAAAAGAGTTGAATGCGTACCTACCCCACGACCTGCACCAATTAATGCCTGGTATGGACTCTATATACGTGAACTAGTAACCAAGTGATGCACAATAAGCCTTTTAGCATGCGTGCATCCGGTACCACTATTGGTAGAAGACCAGCGGGAAGGAAAAAAATCTGAGGCACTTTACTCCGATGGGGTATTCCTAAAAGTTAATACCCCGAAAAAACATATGAAATGCTTGAATTTATATTAGATTGCACTTAAATAATTATATTGTGAAACATGACTACAAGCTTATTAATATAATTAATATCCTTAAAGTAAAACATATTTAAAAGTATAATACTACAATTAATATAATAGATTAACAAGTTGTATTTCTTTAATCCTTCCGGTAGGAATTATCAATAATATGTGCCAAGGACGACGAAGTGCTTGATCCCTTTTCTCAGAAGGAAGGTAATTTTTTTAAAACCAAACTATCGAATTTCAACACAAAAAATAAAAATAGATTGGTTCACCAAAAAAATTAGATCAAATAGAACTATTAATTATTTATGACAACACCCAATGAATCAAAAAATAAATATCATCAAGAATATGAAAAATAAAATAACAAACCTGTGTAGCCCTGAATAGAGAGCTAATAATCTCAAATTAATCCAAAAAATTTTAAAAAACAACAATTATCCAAACTCTATAATAAATAGGATTCTTTTCAACAGTAACAACATACAACGTAATGACACAACTAAATTAAATAATACTAATTCCTACCAAAAAATAATTAATGTGCCAGGCCTTAGCAACAAACTAAAAACTGTTCTGAAAAATAACAACTCAATAATCACTCTATACAACCAGAACACCATCTACAATAAGTTTTATACACGATTAAAAGATAAAACACAAGACATTGATTGACAAACCGTTCCTTGTGTATAAAATCAATTGCACAAATTGCTCTGAATGCTACATTGGTCAAACCAAACAATATCTGAAAGAAATAATTATGAACCATAAAACTGACTGCCTTAACAACAACAGAAAAAATAATAACAACAACAATTCCACAACAGCTTTAGCACAACATCATAAAGAAAAAAAACATATTTTTTATTTTGATAACCCTGTGATTTTGGATGTGGAATGTAACTATAATAAAAGAATTTTTGTCCGAAAATGATATACTTCAACAGACACCATAACAACATCAATTACAAAACAGACACACAAAAACTTGAGCGTCACCTATAATGGACTAATCAACAAAATATCTATCACATAACGGTCTTACTAAACATTTATTAAATTATCGACAATTAATTCATTTTTCATTCCTCATTTTTAATCTTATTATTAACAGTCACCGCATTTAATTAAACAATTTATAATGATTCTTAATCACTAATCTGTCTAAATATTAACGTACCTAATAATTACTTATCTTTATTTATAAAGAATTGAGATGTAGATCCCAATTTTGTTGAGTGTTACTGAGTTCTCTACTTTATTTAAAATCTATTATTTTTACTTTACTCCTGTAATCAATTATCACACACATTCTTTGGATACACTGATTTGACTTTTATTCAACCTTTCATAGACAAACGTACAACATCTAGGTTAATAAATTTAAAAGTTTTAATACAAAATAGTTAATTAATGTTTACACAGATTGTTTGAATGGCTTACCTACTCCATGTTTTTGTTTTTTTAATATAATATAATAATAATAATAATAATAATTTATTAACCTTGTTGACATATAATAAACATGTATAAGGTTCGTCAAAAATACATACACACAATATTGTATTATTCATTGCACCACTGCAATTTGTTTAGCGAAAGAAAGTCATGGATAGTATACGGACGAATTTTAATAAGTGCTTTTCTTAATCTATTTTTGAAAATATTTAAATTACTTGCTTTTTTAATATAATCTGGCAAATGGTTATATATTTTAAACCCATTAAATCGGGATTATGCTTTTTAAGTCTAGTCGACAAAAGGGAACTCTAAAACAGTGTATTAGCTCTAGTAGAATGATTATGGATCATATTTTGAGTTGAAAACTTTCATTTGTTTGAATATATATATTTAGCAATTTCGTAAATATATATACCACTAACTGTTAGGATTTCATATTTTACAAACAGATCCTTGCATGAAGTTCCAGGTTTTAGAACTCCAAGTATTCTGATTATTCGCTTTTGTGTTATGAAAACTTGTTTTGATGAAAGCGATAAACCCCAAAACATATACCGTACGCAATTCTAGAGTATACATTGGCATTATAAAATTAATAAGTTCCGGTTTGAGGAGAATAAATTTTAGGTTTCTTATTTGAAACAAAATACATTTAATTTTTTTGTTAATTGACTACAGTGTATAGACCACTGTAATGTATCTTCTAACGATATTCCTAAAAATTGAATAGATCTAGCTTTTGTTAAAGAAATGCCATTAAATTTGATATTTAGTTTTTTCTAGATTTTTACTTTGACGGGAATGAAATTGCATAAAGTATGTTTTATCAGTAGTAAGATGCAGCAAGTTATTTGCAAACCAATTACTCAAGTTAAGTAATGCCGAATCACAGTCGCTTTGGAGAATTTTCACATTGCTATTAGACAATACAAGAGATGTGTCGTCTGCATACGACGTAACGGAAACCTTTGAGTTGAGGTTTAGATAACTTACTAAATCATTGATGTAGATAATAAAAAAGCATGGGACCCAGGATTGTACCTTGAGGTACTCCAATTTGAACAGATTTTACATTGGATTTGAAAATTGCATTTTATTGTGTTGTTTTAGAGAAATTTGCACATACTGAGTTCTGTCTGTTAAAAACGATTTAAACCACTTAACTGCAGGTCCACGAATACCGATATTATAAAGTTTAGTAAGTAGAATATTATGATCGACGCAATTGAATGCTTTACTGAGATCACAAAATATCCCAGTGGGGCATTCACCGCTGTCTAAGAATGTTGTTACATTGGCCATTAACTGATTTATCGCCGTCATAGTTGATTTTTCGGTCAAAATCCGTGCTGTTCGTCTGTTAAAATTTTATATTTATTTAAGTACTTTTGTAGTCTCTCTAGCATTGCGTATTCGAATATTTTTGAGAAAACTGATGTTACCGCGATAAGTCGGTAATTTCGAGGTTTTTGACATCATTCCTTTTGTAAAAATATCCACGAACTCGTCATTATAGCACGTAAGTTTTTCTTGTTTTTACTTTATTCGACATCTTATTATCTTAATTGTATGTTTACATAATCGTATATGTCTATATTTTCAAATTATACAAAACTAACATAATGATTTAAACATGTTACGTTTTAAATTTTTAGTCCTTTTTTTATCAAACTTTCAGATGTTATTAGTGTAGTTTATTACTTTGTACGTGTCGATTAATTATTTTAGTTACTATATTGATTCTTTATTATGATATCATTTATTATAAATATCCGTGAATGCTGTATTTATAAATGTTTGATTTTTGATCAATAAATAGTGGCCCGAAGAAGCACCCACTAATAAACGGGTGCGAAACGTCGCTAAATACTAGAAATTCGATAGTTTGGCTTTAAAAAAATAACCTTCCTTCTGAGAAAAGGGTTCAAGCGATTCGTCGTCCTTGGCGCATATCATTGATAATAGATTAAACTGATGAAGTATATTCAACATTTAGCAAACATGGACAAACACATTAGCACTCTTTTCTGCTTAGGCAAATATTGGTCATGGTCAAGATGCAAAAGAACGGCTGTAATATGGGAACTTGTACCGACTGTTCTAGCTCCTTCCTGGCAGAAACAATAACAATCCAAAATATTCTCAACCGGAGTTTACGATGCATCGTTTCCGTGTTGAAGCCATAAAGCTTCATTCTTATCAAGCCCTCGTGCTCCTTGTGAAAATGGATTTCATATAATGAGTTCTTTTTTAGATGAAGGTTAGTGCTATGCGAATCTGATACTCACCAACAGTTATCTCTCATATTTTTTCTATAGAGTCTCGAGAAATCGGGAATATCTTGCAAATAAAACATTCTCCACCTTACTCTTAAGATCTTGAGCTTCAATATAAACTTGTGACTCATTGATCTAAAATGTACATGTGTTTTGATTTTTCGTATGAATTGGAGGGCTGAAGCAGTTGCTCATTGCGCACACGATTCTAACAATCTTTCCAATTAATGGCAGATAGGTATTAGGGATTATATTATCAAAAATGTTTATATTGGTTTTTAAAGCGACCATTCACTGATTCGACCACCCAACAATATCACATTCCTCGATCTATTACCGATGTTCCTAACTCCTCTGTCATGAAGTAAATGGTCCACAGGTTCTAAAAAATTTTCAATTGGCGTGGTCTCAGAGATCATGTGCGAGAGAATGGATGAGTCATTATTCTTTCCATCTGCATAATAAGGACCGACGGAGTCGTCTGGTATTGTTACTATCATAAACTTGATGAGATTTCTGTGTTTGTGCATTGAGTAAGTGTGAGCACTGGCGTTGTGTGGATTGACCTTCTTATGGAGTTGTGCATGTGTGGAGAAATAAATGAGTGGAGCTGTTCAAAATCCTGTTTTTTCAACCTTAGTAAATCTTTATACATCCTGTCATCTATGGATGGGGTGTTGAAATCAGCCTTTTAATGGAAATCTCTTTGGTAAGCTAGCTTGTCCACTGTTGAATTTCTAGCGAGGTTACGTTTAAGACATTGATCGTCTTAGTTCGAATCGTTGCTTTTGCTTCACTAATAAAAACTTCTTTACTGATATGGGGACGACAAGACCTGCTGGATTTGTAGCTGGAAAAGGGATTAGTATAATTGGAACATTGAAAAGCACAAGTTGTATGTTCTGGGTGACCGTCTCAGTTCGAATCGTTGCTTTTGCTTCATAAATAAAAAATTCTTTGCTGACATGGGGACGACAAGACCTGCTCCATTTTGGTAGATAAATCTTCTCCGTCAGCCACAAATCTCTCCCAAATCTTGTAACGAGATAAGTACAGTTGGGACATTGAAAAGCACAATTTTATATTATGGGTCGTCCTATTCATGGGAAGCAATGTTGGAGATGCGCTGTAATACTAGACACAAGAGAAGTAATGATTAGTGACTTTGTAGCTGGAAAGGGGATTAGTATAGTTGGGATATTGGAAAGAACAAGTTTTATAATATGGATTATCATACTAATGGGGGCGATTGTAATATTACCGATGGACTGTAATAATATAGCACAAGAGAGTAGGAGAAAGTAATTTTGTAGTTAGGAATGAGGTAAGTACAGTTAGAACATTGAAAAAAAACATGTTTTATATTATATGTCGTCATAATGGGGGAAGTAATGTTGCAGATGGGCTTAATTCTATGGCACAAAAGGAGGAGGAAGTGATTGAGTAGCTAGGAATGGATAAGTACAGTGAACACTGAAAAAAACAAGTTGTATATTATGGGTCGTCATAGTGGGGGAAGAATGTTGTAGATTGGCTGTAATACTATGACAGAGCAGAAAAGCAAAAGACAAATGAAAAACAATCATAGCCAGTTTGATGTTGCATAATATGATTTTGAGCAAAAAATGCACCTTCATATGTTATTAATAATAATGATAATGAAGATATAGTGACAAAAAAGCATGGTTAACGTTACTAGTTTTCACTTTTTTGTCATTCTCCAGGCAGAAAATGACTAAAACCGCCGTTATAAAACCGTTAAATAAACGGTGAAGAACAAAGGACACTTTTTCCTTTTTGGCAAGTAGCTTAAGCGGACTTTAATTTTCAACATAATTAAAATTTAAAAAAGTGTCCTTTGTTCTTCATATGTTAATTTGAGCTCAAAGTCAGGCGAAATTCGTCCTTAATCCTATTATCGTCTTTATGTTCTTTATTTTTAAATCAATCACCAGATTGCACGCTACTTGTAAGTCCTGAGGACGCGATACGGACATTTCAAATATTTTTTTGAAAATAAAATCTATAAATAAATCTTACCATTTCAGTTTCATCGTCATGAACTTCCTTCACTACACATATATACTGATTTCCAAAAAAATTTCTACACCTAGAAGTTGTTGAACGATTTTAATGAAATTTTCAGGAAACGTCTATTTTCATTAAACAAAGTGATAATTAAAATTTAAAACAAAAAAACAAAAGCTTAAAAGTTTTTTCAATAATGAGTTGCTCCGCCACTATTTGTAATGCACTCATCTAGACGGTTTGGCATGCTATCAATCAAGTGATAGCTGCTTGTGGTATATCATCCCAAGCTTCTTGAATCCGTTGCTGAAGATCGCGTAATTTATCTAGAGAGTGCGGCAAATTACCAATCATATCCCATACATGTTCAATTGGCGACAAATCAGGCGACCGAGCAGGCCATAGGAGGACGGAAGTGTTAGATTCTTCCAAAAACCGTGTTTTAGCCCTTGTAGTATGAGGGCGCGCATTATCCTGCTGGAAAATGGGATTTTGCAGCCCCTGAAGATATGGAAGGCCAACTGGTTGTAGCACATTAGCAATGTAACCAGCTGCGTTAAGGTTGCCGTCAATAAAGACCAAGAGTGATCTGCTACTATAACATATTGCACCCCGTATCATAACTCCTTGAGTGAGGGCTGTGTTGCGTTCCACAAAAAATGTTGGATTTTTACGTTCTCCACGCATCCGTCTGACTCTCCTACGACGATCGTGGGCCCACAAGCAAAATCGGGACTCGTCACTAAACACAATTTGATGCCATTCTTGCGCCCAATTAATCCTTTCGTTGCTCACCTCTAGTCTGCGTAGACGGTGAAGTGGTGTAAGAGGAAGACATAAAAATGGACGATATGAACGCAACCCATAAGATTTTATCCTGCGATAAACAGATGACATTGACTCCTAAGTCCTGTACCTCTCATCCAATAATTTGCAATTGATCGAGATGTTGAAACTCTATTCTTGTGGCCAAAACTCTTAAGCGACGTTCTTCGCGATCTGTAGTGTTTCGAGGAAATTTCAATAATAGTCTGAGGAGAATGATGATGACGATATTTCGTCAACATTATCTTGAGGTGTTGTAGGTCCCACACTTTCATTAGAGTTAGCGAAGGCCAAGGGCAGTTTCTTAGAATACCAACTATATTCTCTTTTCTAATTTAGTTTTTATTCTAAAGTGCGAGTGCCTGCCTATTAACCAGTTCGGATTTTTGGCTCGTTAGTCGAGTTGTTGACGTTTTTTCTTGTTGAGTTGTTTCCAAATGACTTTGCTGTCAACGGTGAGTCCCAGGTACTTTACTTCAGTTGTTTCAGGTATTCAAATATTATTGAGGTAAACAGCAAAGGTTATATGTTGGGATTTTGTCTTGTTGATTTTAATGCGTCATTTTCAAATCAAGCCTGAAGCATTAATTGGATGGTGAAATAGCTTCTTGTACTTATGTCTTGGTCTGTCAAGTAGGACTTCAGCAGTTGAATGCCCGGAGAGGGAAGTGTTTTGTTTCGTATACAGTATTGTCTAGCTTGCAAGCGTTTGTTATGCGATGTAAACTGTACATTGATGATATGGAATCCATTTAGAGTTTTGTTAACATAACGATTTACCATTGCTTAAGTTGTTTAGGCCAGTAACCCAGTCTTAATAGCCATTAAAGGGTACGTCAGCATTACAACCAAAATTGGCCATGATTTGCTAAATTTTTTATACTCATGGACAACTATGGTTTCCACAAAAAGACAACATAACTAAACTTGGTTTTTAGTAATCAGGGAAATTAACTTGCAAGCTTTGTACGGCGTCATTCACGCAACCCCAGTGGTTAAAATACAGGGTCACTGGTAATTGGATACATTCCTTTGGAGATCTGATTGAACAAGAGGTAAGGAGTAAATTTAACCCTAATATGTATTATACAAAACTCAATGGATTTTGAGATATTTCGATTTTCAATTTTTCTTAAAAAAAGTTGATGTTAATATGTTAAAATATCCCTTAGCATTTCCATCATGTGATAATTTTAAAGAAAACTTGTACAAAATAATTTTTCAAAATCAGATGTGATAATTCTTTGAGATTTTTTCAAATAATTCTCAACGCTTCTTTCGTACAAATTGTGTTAAAAGTTCTTTGTTGCAATAGCTATCGAACAAGCTGCGAATCTTAGAACAAACCCTTAACAGTTCAAAAAAAAATATTAAAAATGAAGAGTCGACGGAATTTATTTAACTGCTGTCCGCCATTAGACCTTATACATAGAAGTCAGCTGTAAATTAAATTAACAATAAGTACATTAGTACTTAATTTTTATAAATCTTCTTCAAAATGGGAGCCCCTATTACGTATACACGCACGGCAGCGTCTTCTTATTTCTGTTTTTGCCACTCTGGTGGTCAATGTATTCCGTATGGATGCGGCAGCGTCGACTATCCTTTGTCTAAGGTCAAGCCTTGTATTGACTGGGGTTGCGTATACTATATCTTTCATACGACCCCATACAAAGTAATCCAGAGGAGTTAAATCTGGACTTCGCGCTGGCCAAACTATTGGGGCTGCTCTTCCAATCCAACGGTTAGGGAAACTTTCATTCAGCAAATTCCGTACCGTCAGCCTATAATGCGCTGGACATTCGCGCTCTGGCGGTTAAAGGAACATCTTCTAGAAACTCCTGCAGGTGATTTTCTAGAAAATCTTCGAAGATCTCTCCGTTTAAATGTTGAGGTAAAAAGTAAGGCTCTATTAAATAGCGACCAACAACTCCCATCCATACATTTTCTGAAAACTTCCTTTGGAAACTAGTTTCCCTTATTAAATGTGGATTTTCTTCAGCCCAATAATGCATGTTATGAAAATTGGTTATGCCCTCGCGATTAAATTTAGATTCGTCCGTCCATAAAATGTTGGTTAAGAAGTTTTCATCCTCTGCATCTGAATTTAACATAAAGCGGCAGAATTCTGATCTCCGTCCAGGATCACCTTCATCTAAGCCCTGGACAGGGGTATAATGGTAAGGATGGCATCCAACTCCGCGTATCGTAGACCAGACTTTCCATTGTGACGCACCAGGTTGCCGCGCCACTTTAGCAGTTGAAGTGCCTGGGTTATCCTCAAAATGGATTAATATTTCTTCCTCATCATCTGGTTGATATACGCGAGGAGCACCGGCGTCCACTCGCCGACGTTTCACTGAACCATTTTCTGCGACATTTCGATATGTCGTACTAAATACACGAACATTCGGTGTGCGACGGTTTGGAAAGCGACGTTCATATTCCCGACGAGCTTCTGCAGCATTCCTATCGCAATATCCGTATACAAATAAGATGTCGGCGTATTCTGCATTGCTATAAGCGGCCATTTCAACAATAACAACGAAAATCTGCAAAACCGAACTTAAAGAACTTAATACAACTAGTTATAACAAAGAATCTTCAAATATGAACTTAAGACTGTCAAAAAGTTATACGAATGAAACGTCATATTCTACCTTCAGTTGTTTATCCGTCCACTTCACATGGAAAATGTATAAGGTCTAATGGTGGACAGCAGTTAAATAAATTCCGTCGACTGCTTCATTTTTACTATTTACTATTTTACCCTGTTAAGGGTTTGTTGTAAGATTCGCAGCTTGTTCGATAGCTATTGCAACAAGGAAGTTTTAACACAATTTTTACGAAAGAAGCGTTGAGAATTATTTGAAAAAACCTCAAAGAATTATCACATCTGATTTTGAAAAATTATTTTGTACAAGTTTTTCTTTGAAATTATCACATGATGGAAATGCTAAGGAATATTTTTTATTCCATACGAAAGACCATAGTGTTAGGCACGTATTCCATCAAAAAGTTCCACAAAGTTGGCATAAATTTTTTGAAAATTACATTTCAACATATTAACATCAACTTTTAAAAAAAAAATTGAAAATCGAAATATCTCAAAATCCATTGAGTTTTGTATAATACATATTAGGGTTAAATTTACTCCTTACCTCTTGTTCTATCAGATCTCCAAAGGAATGTATCCAATTACCAGTGACCCTGTATATTGCTCTTTTAATTATAACGTAACTTTGATAATTTATATAATGCAGTAAACACGTTTAACGAATTCAGATGAAATATATTCAGAAAATAACTTGTGCAATTGTGAACTTATACTCGAATTTTCTCACTTCTGAACGTTCCAAAAGGACGGACCAGCTGTCGAGTGGTTCTCGGGGTTTGCTATTGTACAATCTCTTCTTACAGCAGGCAATATGAGATCGTTATTTTCAGTCCAGCGCATAGTTGGTATTACTGATCGAAATATCCGTTTCTGTAAAGTACTTACACTACTAATTTATTAATATGATGTTGTAAAACACCTCATACCAAAAACTCGCATTGATAAGAGTAAATATAAATGTAGATGTTTGCTAAACAACATTCAGGATAACTTTAGGTAATAAGACAACTGTTGTAAGGTATTCTATATGTACTTATTCATTCACACGGTGCGCAAGTAAATTCGTAGATTTCTGCTTCATTTCCTTTTCGCATTGCCAAAATCCTGTCGCCCCAAAATTTATTGGTCATTAAATAATGAACTATTTCTCATTATCACCATTATTAAGAATTTAATTAGCACCAGTAAAATAAGAATTAAAGTAATAAGCAAAGCAGAAAATCTCATTTATCGTGATTTATTAATTTCGTCCAGAAATTATAAAAAGCTTTTATCCAACGCTGCTTACCAACTCTTAAATTCAGATAAAATATCCCATTGTAATGTAACCTAAACAATGGACTTAGAAACGAATAAGGGTTATGAATCATTAAGAATTATTAATATTCGTTTAAGAGCTACCCCAATATGGATTACAATCATTAATCATGGCTAACCATGTTGTTATTCCGCTCCCAATGAATTTAAAGTTTGAAAAGAATTATATACTGTAAGAAAATATATAGGGTATTCCATTAAACAATCTATCAATGACGTCACATCTTAAAGAATGATGTAATCACAAACATATGTAATACAATACATGGTTGAAACAAAAACGACATTGGATGGTGGCAACCGTAGTTACCAACGTTTTGTCGCCTATCGTAAGATCCATCATTAGGTCGAAGAATGAAAAAGTTGACGGCCTCAATTCCTAGCATTGTAATAAACTAATAATGCTCGATTATAAATAAATCGACGGGCCTGAGAACTTTTTTAATTCAAGAAATAAGTGATTTCCCCATACTTTATGTACACAATATAAAGTACTTTTATTTAAATGTTCTAATTAGAAATTTTGGCTTTTAATTATAATTGCGCCATTACATTTTCTTTGTGTTATTAAAAGCTATAAGCTTATAATCTATAACTCATAAATACATTCTATGAAAGAATAGATTTTTTGTTCAATACGAAAACCGAATCGTAAAAAAGAAGAATTCCAGTTTTTACTACAGAACGTTGCAATTTATTTTGTATTAATGGCTTTTGTCTGAAAAATACATCTTCTGTTGAATAATCCTTTACTCTATACAAGAGTGTAATTTAAATTAAGCAATGTATTTATTGCAAGTATTTATTCTCCTGATTTATTCAAAATCAATATCAGATGAAAAGAACGTTTGTTTTGTACGCGTTTAATTTTCAATTCAATAATCTGTCTAGTTTAGTATTGTATTGATTGCGTTATATATTTTTGTTTTATTTGTTTTGTTTTGTTAAATATTATATATTTTGAAAATTCCTTACTTAAATTTAAAAATCAAAAGGAAAGTTGATTATACCTTTTATGTAACGATAAATCGTCGTTGAAACCAGAAAACTGTGTAACTCCTCAGAAGCAAATTTTACAGGAGGTCATTAAAACTTCATTTTTTGTTATTAGAGCTACTAACTAATTCAAAAAATTTGACCGTTATATCTGATGTGCAATGACTTTATTTAAAACAGTTTTTTCACCAAATACCTTTTTTATATATTAATTTGGAGATACACATATTACGGTGATATGACTAAATGCAAATCAGGAGATACACAGTATGCTTTATACAGTTAAGTAATAGAGAAATAGTCCTTAAGAGTAAAAATATAAATACTTATATTTTAATAGCATATAATTAACATAGTATTGATTATAAAAAAGTCGAAAAATCCATATTAATACCATCGGCTTCATTTATCATAAATGTTGGAGCTGACTTGTAAATCTATCCAAAATTTTAGTCCGTTGGCTGGGATATGGGACGTTAACTTGGAAATTAGAGTTGTTTTCCTTTCTTGGTCGACTCCTCGATATATGGTACGCTGTTTACCCTTTTCAATGGACCCTTCAAAAACTTTTGGCTAAAAATATCGTTTACTTCTTGGAATTCATTTTTAAATTCGTTTTTGAAGGATAATATCTTCTTTCCCTTTTAAAAGAAAGTACAACAATGTCTTTAAGATAAACTCGTGTAGCGAGACGGTGCAATTTATACTTGGAGGTGTGGTCCTACCACTTGAAGAATTGCCCTATTTGCATTTCAATAACCGTTACTTTTGCTGAATTTGCTTCCTTAACTACAGATGCAAAATCATCAAAGTCATAAACTTTGTTTCTGCGTTTTAGCGACAATTCAACTTGATGATGAAATTAGTCTGCTGCCATAAATGTATGGCCTGGCTCAAAGTACTTAATGACCAAATCTTCGAAGGCAATTTCTGAACAATTAACAGCATGTATAAAAATACTTATCAATGTCCAATTCTTATTTTAAGAAGAACAATTGTCCAACCAAATCGTGATCTTCTTCATATCTCTATTAGCAAGAAAAAATGCATAAAAAGTTTATATCAAGTCTTCTTTGGATCGCCCTGCAATTCCTTCATGCCAAATTGTTGCACATGGAGGCACATTTTTGTGACTTTTTCCAATGGGCACGAAACTTTCATTGTAGGCAACGATCTTTGGTGTGAAAATTATTTCTTTAAATATTTCCAAACGTGGATACCTAAAAGTATAAAAGTTACAAAAATGTATACAATCGAATGTATCTGTATTTTACTTTTTGTAAATCAGCTGATATAATAAGTTCATCAATGCCGTTTAGTTTTTTGGCGTCTTTTTGGTATTCCTTTCTGGCGTTTACGGCATTCTCTTTATGAACTTTCCATTTTTGACATATGTCACAATTGGCATCATTATCATGATTCTCAGTTTGCTTGTGCAATCCATAACTCACATTCTTCATGCCCTAGTTTCGCGAATGATATTTTTTCACCAGAAACAACTTTTCTGTACAGCTCATATGAAAATGTTGAATCAGGATATCTCTCCTTAAAATCTTTATACATTAAAGTTATCGTTATATCAGTCGGTAGATATCAGGAGCATGTTCTCTGCGATAATGGGATATTGTGGGTCTGAATGAGTTGATATGTTGAATTATAATATTCCTATCTACTTTTCTGAAAGAAGGATGTCGTCGTTGATCTGGCTTAGGCGTTATTGATTTTGAGTCCGTACTACGTACATTTTTCAGTAAACACTTTACTGGATTTGTTTTCAGACTTTTTATTTTTTTATGCAATAAATTATAAATAACTTTTGCTCTTCTTTCAGCAATTTCCAATATTGTTTATTAATTTCCTCTTGTCTTTCTAGAGGTATTTTATTGAAACATCTTAACTTACAGCTACAAGGGGCTTTAACATTGTGATTTTGGATATACTTTTCCACTTTTTGCTTCTTTCTTTCGACAGGTCCAACATCAAATATTTTTCTTCTCCGTAACTCCCCTTTTTTCGTATATCGTTTTCCTTCAGATGTTTCAATTGCCTTGTCTACAGTATTATCTATAATATCAGATTGAATATACTTATCGATTTCAGTTGTAAGTATGGTACTATTATTCGCAACTTTATCAGTGTTCAGAGGGGCATTTAAAAAAGTATTATCATTGTACGGATTCATATTTTCACCAAATGACTTTGATGGAAGAAGTACATTTGATATAATATGAATATTTTTATTTGAGTTATATCTATTAAGTTCTGCACTGCAATCATTTTGAACAACAATATAGTCACTTGACTCACTCGTATCGCTACTGTCATGACAATTATCATACCTAGGCACATATACCCGGTCTTTTGTGCAACTATTATCAGGTACTTGCTTTTTCTCTTTTCGCACTAACTTTATTTTATTTTGTTTGTTTAGTGCAAGCGAAACTAAATACTTGCCACGGGAGTATTTACTGGACATCTCGCTAGACATTGTAACTGCTTACAATTATTCTTCAAAGACACGTTAATACGAACAGTTAATACGAAATAAACCGCGAAATACAACTACAATTTTTAAGGTTATGTGTCACGCTTCTATTGCAAAGTTGGTTGCTTACTTAATTAAATTGTCCTAAATACTGCACTTAGGACTTTTTTGGTGTATTCAATAAATTATATATGGCAATATGCTAAGCTTAAAAGTCCTAACTACAAAAATCACTGTAGAAAGGATAATTTGTCGTAGTAGATGTCAAATGGGACATTTTGATTTAGCACTAATGGATATTTTTCACATAGGACATTTATTTTAGGCGTATATTTATATGCTAGAGTTAAGATAGGACATTCTAACTTAGCACAACGATGGAAAACATCTCAAGTATTACATATATGCCATAAAGTAAAAATACAAAATTTGCAGATAGGACCTCTTGTCTTAGCACGGCAGTATAATACTTGATAGTTGAAAAATCTTTAAAAAAAGTATGGTCGAGGTATTTTACTTTACGTTCGCGCATTCTCACAGTGAGTAACATAATCTGCTGGTAAATTTATGTCTCTGTTTCGTATTCGCCTTTCAATGGCGGAATGCATCGAATCGTCTTCCATTTGTGTGTGTCCTTTAAACAGATACTTTTGGATTATGGTTATGTTATGTACTATAGATAAATTTAATAAAGCATTGGACAAAACATTATTGCGGTTTTGTACTGTGCATCCGTCGCTCCACAAAATAATTTTGTTATTATTTCCGACTTTTGGTAACAATTTAGATTCAATGAACGTGACTAAAATTGAAAAAAATTCGCTTGCAGTTAGAGCCCCTCCTATCTCATTCCATAAGTAGCAGTACCCTTCATGAGACTTTATGTTATAAATTGTAAAATTATGTACTTTAAGCTTAGTTTTATAATACATCGTTGATACTTTGTTTAAAGGAGCTAATAACACCGACTGCATATCAACGGTAAACACAAAATCTTCAAGATTTTTGTCAGCCTCCTTAGCATTTCGAGCCTTTTCCTTTAACGTTAGATGATTTTGATATTCGTCCTCGGTAACAGTTTTGGCTTTATGTGCAACACAAACATCGTACTGATCCTTTCGTGGTCGGTATAAAAATAGGTTCATTAAACTCATTTTTTCGTTAAATAAAGTACGCGAAACAGGGTTGATTTGATTATCTGTGCAATACTGTTCCCTATAAAAACGATATAAGTCTTGTTTAGTTTGCCACATAGGTTCCAAGTATAATGTTTGTGTTGTAGCACGGCAATAATGGCTTTCCAATTTGGGAAACGAATTGAAAAATATTGTGAGACTATCAGTTACGCTTTCACTGAATCTTGTACGTGGATGCTTCTGGAGACACATACTTTTGTTCCTTGTTGTTCAGTATCGCTTAAGTCATTTTTAACCCACAGAAGGACACAATTTTGCTTTTAACCCAAGGGTATTAATAAACATACTTTTACACACACGAAACAGGTGTAAATTGATGTCTTAATTATATTTGATTGAAAATTTTCTTCGGGATTTTTCTTGTAGTCCTTGCCGTCTATCTACAACTTGAAGTTTGGCCAATCCTCTAACATATTCCCTCTTCTCTGGCCAAGTCTTTTTCCAAAACATAGTGAACAAAATACTTTATCCTCTTCGGTCAATTTGCGGCACTTCAATGTAGTTTTCTTATTACACAATCTGCAGTCACATGAAGAAGATAACAATTTGCCTGGCTTACAGATTTTGTAATCCCATTTATTTTCAATCTTTTTTCTTCCCTTGTATGGTAAACCTAACTCTCTTTGTAATTTGTTTTCTTTGTAAGTTAAATCATTTCTTACGTTGGGACACTTTCGTTTCGTTTTTTGGTTGTTGACTTTTACTACTTGATTCAGAAATAGTTTGTTCGTCGGCTGGTTTGTTATCAACCTTAATTTCACCGGGTCGATAAGTCGGATCACCAACTTCTTCACAATCTGTATTGAGTAATAATGCATCATCTTCAAAAATAATATCATTATTTATAGCTTCAGCCAATAATGCGGCGGTCTTCTGAGCCCACTATTTCTTTTTCAATACAAGTGTTTCAGTTTTCACACGTTTCAATAAGCGTTTCATTTACATTATCTGTCATCCTTCTGACACCTTCTACGTAAGGTAGTAGCTGGAACTCCGTAAGTATTGGCGGCTAATTGCCACCCCATTCTTTTTTGGTTTAATTGCGTTTATTGCATGCTGCATTGCTACTTCATCCCATTCCTGTCGTTTTTTTTTATTTTCCATATCTGAAAGAAAATCTTAAATTGTCTAAATTTATAAACACACTTATAGACTTGTTGTAAAGTACACAACGAATTTAAAATAGAGAACATTCCGCAATAATTAGTAGTTCCTATGATGGCATACCTATGCCATCATTGGAAACACACAATATTCTGGTTGAGTCGCGAAAAAATGCCATTTACATAAACATAACCTTGAATTGAACACATGAGTGCATGAAAAACGTTTATTTTGTTAATACAAATACCGCATTCAAATCTGATACATATTTATGTGAAATTTTTACGAGTATAAAATATGTAATGTTTACTTGAACACTTGCCTAAATCTTAATTATTATTTAAAAACACCAAAATAGTTCTTGGCGCTAGAATGGGTTACGATGAAACGGCAGACAAGGAATCGTCCTGGAATGAGAGGGTGGTGTTCTGTCGTCCCTGAAACATCAACTTTAAAAGTCTATTACAGGTCGTGAACAATAAATACATTATAATACTATTTTTACTTGTTTGTCTTAAAGATAGCTACGGTAATAGATAATTGTTGAGTCGGTTAAATTATCCAAGCACCACTATAAAGTTCGATTATGGAAAATAATCGCGGGTTAAAGAAAATTACGTTGTTATGAAATGTAGTGACAATCCTGTAATAGCTGATATCAGTATTAGTATAAATTCAATATAAAAAGGACTAGTGGAGACGTCCATTAGAGAGGTTATTCATAATTGTTACATTCTGTACAGAAAAAGATTTTTTTCCGTTATACTAGTATGATTTTAATATACAAACTTGAATTGCTTTCAACTGTTTAAAAAGTAAGCAACTATAGAATAAATATGTATTACATTCTGAAATTGAATCACCGTAAGTATCATGGAAATAAATATTTTTGCAGAAACGTTCTCCATAAAAAGATCACTCGTGTGTATTCTATGAAGTGATCTAATTCTTACGAGTGCAGCTGAGTCAATAACAAAAACCAATATTTCTTTTTGGCTAAAAAATTTATAAGTGATATACTGCGAATACTTTTTTTCATCAATTTTCAATTTCAGGTCATCTACAAACTCAATTAGTAGTACAAAAGAAAAAACTTTAAAGTTTATTTCTTTATCGCATTGAGTTTTACATTGTATTTATCCGCTCCAGTTTCTTCCATTTATTTTCATTTAATGGCGGGGTAGCAAATGGTTGATGGGAAGAGCTATAAAACATTGTTAAGGTCTATACATTGTGAAAAGGCAGGTAATCTGTGCTCTAGTCAATACGAATGTATCAGTAATGCAGTTTTCAATATTTCCAAAGTTCTTTTTCGTGAAGCGCGTATTCATTTAAATTTATACAAGTACATCGTTGCAATAATATATCAGAATGTCGCATTTATACAGAACATAATTTTTTTTCTTGTTTCTAAATGTCTATCTAAATAGAGGAATCTAAAATTGGTTGAAAATTACTCTTATAATAAAAGAGAAAAGTTTCCATATAAAATATTTTTAATTCGGACGTAATTAATTTAAATTATCTACCACATTCACCTTTCCAAATAAACGTCGGAAACAGTATCAATTTGTACAGGGTGAGCGTTTTATTAGGGGCCAGTAACTTTTCTCATAAACTATTGTCCCTACAAAAAATTTTAAATACAAAAATTGTTTCGTCTTACACGAACTTTTTTTATAAAAAAATTTTTTACAGGGTCAGCCAAAAGTGCTGCATCGACATCAACCTCAAAATTTCAAATGGGACACAATGTATATTTTGACATTTTTGGATTTTTCAAAATAAAGATAATTTTCATAAGAAGTCTCTATTCGAATGTTAAGTAGTTTAGCCTTAAATCGAGAATTCATTATTATTTTTTAGGAAACAGGCCTTTGGCAAAAACTCGTTTAAGCAGCCATTTTTTACACAAATAAATTGAAATTTTAACTGTAGTTTGTCACGACCTGTAGCTAACGAATAACCTAGTGACTAAAACCTATTTCGATACAGGGCGTCCCAAAAGTTGTGATATTTTTAAAAACTTTCTATCAAGAAAAACCCAACTTTTTCAAATGGGGACACCCTGTATAAGATATTTTTATATTAAAGAGCATCAAAATAGGTATCTTATGGTATATATATGCCCTATATCTAAACTGAATAGTTTTCGATATATTCGAAAAAAACTAATTTTTTTAAAATTTATGCTCAATTTTTTTTTACATACCTTTTTGCAAATTTATTATGAAAATAAACGCTGTCTAAACGAAACAGTTTTAATTCAGTTTTAACAACTATAACAAGAATAACAAGATAACAGCTAAACTAATAGTAAATAAAATATTAAAGCAAATTATCAACATGTCCTCCATTCTGCTTAATACATGTAGTATAAACCGTCTCAATATGGTCAATAGCGTTTGACACAAAATTTATCTTTAGAGTAACTTCTGAAGAAGCTAACAGCATGGTTAGCGAAACGTCAAGCAGAGAACGTAGGAAAGAAGGACGAACACGGCTCAACCCGTAAGATAATAATCTTAGTAAAATTTATCTCATTTAATTGATATACAGCTTCAACAATACACGCACGTAAATCTGCTACTATAGTAGGTCATCGTTTATACACCATTTCTTTAAGCGTACCCCACAAAAAGAAATCAAGAGGTGTAAGATCGCGACTTCGTGCTGGCCAGGGAATCTCTCCATTTTGTCCAATCCAAAGATAAAAATTTTCATTTAAATATTACGTATAAATATCTGATTTCCTCTGTGGTACGGTGCACCATCATGTTGCCAAATTATGGGCTGTATTTGATTTCTTAATAAATTTAAATAGTTAATTGCATTTAGGTTTTCATTAAAGAAAATTGGACCCAGGATTTCTTGACCTGTAAATCCCACACCAAACTTTTACTTCCTTGTTTCTTTACTTCTAAAACTCGTTTTTTATTAACATCGCTCCAATAATGGGTATTTTTTCTGTTGAATATACTGCCGTGTTAATTGTAAAGGGCGTATCTACAAAAATCTAAGTTTTGAGAAAAACGAAGTTTTGTGTTTTTGCGTGTGCTGTCGCTATTATTTTCTTATACGGCAAAATTGTACCTTAATTAAAAAGACGTTACATCACAAATTTTAGTCGAAGATATTTGAAATTATTTACATTATAGTAAAAGTGACTTTTGATAGATACGCCCTTTCTTGCTAACAAAGTCAATATGTATGTACTGTAAAGGCGCATAAGTAGGTAAAACATTGATTTATTTAACTTTTTGAACTACAATTCAAAAATTATCCTAAAGAACTAAATAATTAATTCTACATATATGTAAGATAATCAATAAAAACTATTCTTAAAAATAAATGACATGTTATGTTTTCTACAACGTAACAGAAACAAATGAAATATTAGTCACTATCATGAGTGTTTTCTTCAGAGCTCACTGACAAATTTTGCCAAAAGCCTAATCTATTTTGAGGAAAAATTGGACCTAGTTTTGTAATTATTAAATTTTTCCTCTCCTTAGTTATGCCTTTGGGAGCTGTTTTACATGTAGGCTTTCTAATGCCAGTTTTGAAAGTCTTGTGATTAAGAAAGTTTAAAACAAGAAAGGGACCTTCATATGAGTCTGAGTAAGAAAGAGTTTTTCTCCTCGATTGAATTTCACATGAACAAAAGAGGCTAGATAAGGTCTAGGATTTATTTTGTTTAATTTGTACTGGGATGTATTATCTTCCCAGTTAAAAATATCATTATGTTGTATTTCTAGCACTTTCACACCTTTACGTGAATTTTCTACTGCGTTTAAATAGTCCTTGAAATCGTAGACCTTACCTTTTCTTTTCAAGGAATGTTCGACAGCATGATGAAAAGAGTCTGCTGCCATAAATGTATGGCCCGGTTCGAAATATTTCACATTTAATTCTTCAAGAGCGACGTCATTGCTATTAATTAAATATATAAAAAAAGAATACAAACACCAATTTTTGTTCTGTGAAGAACAATTATCAAGCCATAACGTAATATGTTTGATATCTCGATTTTGCATAAAGAATTTGTAAAAAGCACTAATAACGTCCACCTTACTTCGTCCTGCTGTAGCTTCATGCCAAACAATTGCGTGAGGTGCAACTTTACCTTTGTTTCCACCAGGAACAAAACTTTCATTATACACAGTCAATCTTGGGACAAATATGACCTCTTTAAAGGTGTCACAACGTGGTAGCATTATTACCTGAGAATTGTATAAAACAAATAATTAATTTAAAGCAAAACTATTAGCAAAAGTACATACCTTTTGCATATCAACCGTTATTACAATTTGATCTTCACAGTCTTTCTGATACTGTTGCCTGGCAGTTACGTATCGTTCATGATGTTTTTCCCAAGTAGCGCATTCATCACAGTCAAAGCTTAAATTGTCTTTCTTATGACCACTTATCTTTGTGTGCTTTAAGAATATCTCACAAGTCCAGCACTCCTCATGTCCCAGTTTTGATAGAGATATATTGAGGCTACTAAATACGTCTCTATAAAGGCAATAAGAAAAATGCACGTTGGGATGTTTATCTATGAAGTCATTGTACATCAATTTAACCGTAAGGTCACTAGGAAGGTATCTCCTTGCTGGTGCATGTTCCCGTCTATAGTGGGAAATTTGAGGATTAAACGACTCAATATGCGATATAATTTCATCCCTGTCAAACTTCCGAGAATTGTGTTTGCCCCGGCGGTCTGGTTTAGGGGCAATCGCATTTTTTCTGTTATGGCAAGGACGCTTCGAATCATTTTATCATTGTTTTCTTAAAACCGAGAGTGGAAAGGAAGAATGTCTTGCACACTTTGTTTCTCGAACCATCTTTATCTTTCAGTGTATAATAAAGAGTATTCTCGCGACGTGATTTTAATTCCCCGTTGTTTTTCTTTTAGTACCTACTTTATTGACACTACTAACAATAAAGCTTCGCTGTTCCTTGTTTGTCATTTCCCAAAACTGACGATTGATTAACTCTCGTTGAATTTTACAGATCTTTTCTTCGCATTTATTTAGACAAAATTTACTGTTACAAGATTCTATTATTCTGTGCTGCTCGACCGTCTTGTTTTTCTTAACGGTTTTCCTTTCTTTTAAACTTGTTGAATACCTTTTTCGCTTTCTTGGGTTTCCAGTTTTTGTAAATAATAAAAATTGTTCTGCTTTAACCACGATGCTCTCAATAATTTCAGATGCAGCTTCAAATGCCTCGTTATTGAAAATGTTTTCACCGAAAGTGTGTTGCAAGGTGTTATTTTCTGGTTCTGGTAGTGTTATAATAACGTTAGGAGGTTTTACAATGATGTTACTGATAATGTTGATTCTATTTTCATTTATCGAAGAACCTTCAACAGGAAGTTCGTCTATCAGCACAACACTGAGTAATTAGTAACAAACATTAAGTCTACGACAACCACACACAGCTTACCTTCATTATCTTCATTAGAACGGTGTTCAGATTCACTAGAGGATCCGTCACTGGGTAGGTAATCAGGGTCTAGTTGTAGGTAATCAGTGTTTTTGGTTTTTGCTGTTTTGGCAAAGAATGTCTTTTAAAATTCTGTACCTTTTCTTGCTGCTGCTTATTTAAAGCTAGAGTGACCAGCAACTTTCCCCTTTGCATGGCTTCGATTTTTTCTATAAATAACACATAACACCATAAAAACGAACATACCCAATGACAAAACAGGCAGTTGTATTTAAAACTCACCTAGAAGTATATAATACAGTGCTACGCTTTAAAATTGTTAATGGTCTTCACTAAATTAACAAACAACTGGTGTTACACCCACATGCTCACCGGCACTGAAAGTGAGGTTATAAATGTTATATTAAAAAGGCGTATCTGTATCGAGTACTTGCAGATACGCCGTTTCGTCCTAACAAAGAGCGCAAATACGCCTTATATTGCTAACAATTTCAGATACGCCTATTTAATCTAACAAATGTGAGAAATTTGTAGATACGCCATTCCTTTTGCAGCGTGTACTGCTTACAGATCATTCAGATACGCCGATTTTTCTTAATAATATGATAAAAAACACGTTATAGGAACCCAAATATGTTCCTAACTCAAAATGCGTAAAATGTGCAGATACGCCCTTTAGAATTAACACGGCAGTATAGGTGCCGTAGTTTGAAAATGGCTTCGTCAGTCCAAATAATATTGGAAAATGCATTTTGACCAAAATGCATATCCATTAACCTACTGGAATAATCGAGACGTGCTTCGTAGTCCCTCTCTTCCAAAAATTGGACCGGCATAAACTTGAAAGCTTTACGTTTGTTTAGTTTTAAGCAGCTTCTAATGCTACATCTTTTTTTTTCTAATTCTAAAGCAGCTTGTCGCGTAGAGGTTTCCGGTATTTCTTCAAAATGTAACAATATTTCCAATTGTTTTTCTTCTGTTAGCACATGTCTGGGTCTACGTTTTGTCGTATCTAGAACACTACCAACCTCTTTAAATTTTTTATAAATTTTTCCAAATATTTTTCTTTCTGGAAACGGTCTTAAAGGAAATTTCCTTTGGTAATCGCTTAAAACATTAAAACATTCTAGCATGTCAAATTTTTTTTCTTTTGAAAACATTTTTTCACCAATTAAAACTAATAACACAGTTTATGCAAACACTAAATTATAGGTTAAACAAAAAAATAAGTAATAAATTTAACTGTCAAACAATCAAAACTGTCAAAATATTAAACAATCATCTATTGTTTATTCACAGCCTACTTAGTTTTTTTCCTACCCCGGTCAATTTTATTTTTTTATTAATAGAATCCGTTGTAATATATTTTATTTAGTTTAGGCTTATTTTTATTATTTAGGTACCCAAACTATTTTTAAAACTGAATTAAAACTATTTCGTTTAGACAGCGTTTATTTTCATAATAAATTTGCAAAAAGGTATGTTACAAAAAATTGAGCATAAATAAAAAAAATCAGTGTTTTTCGAATATGTCGAAAACTATTCAATATAGGTATATATAAGCAACTTTGCCGACAGGTATGTAAAGCAGTTACATAGTCGATTCTTCAACACTAGATGTCGAAAAACTTATCGTTTAAATATTGTGATCCCTCCAGTAGGGCATATAGTCGACAGCACGCGTTTGTACAATAGTGAACTTACACTCAAGTTCTCTCACTCTTGAAAAGTCCCAAAAGGACGAAACAGCTGTCGGGTGATTGTCAGTGTTTATTTGCTATTGTATAACCTCTTGCGTACTTTACTGCAGGCGATTTGAAATTTTTATATTTGCCAACTGTTATGTTGGCTATAATTATTGAAGAATCGACTATGTAACTGCTTTACATCCCAGTCGGCAAAGTTGCTTACATTTACGTACGCGAACGCTTTCACGAGTCGACACTAGATGTCGAAAAACTTATCGTTTAAATATTGTGATCCCTCCAGTAGGACATATAGTCGACAGCACGCGTCTGTACAATAGTGAACTTACACTCGAGTTCTCTCACTCCTGAAGAGTCCCAAAAGGACGAAACAGCTGTCGGGTGATTCTCAGTGTTTGTTTGCTATTGTACAACCTCTTGCGTACTTTACTGCAGGCGATTCGAAATTTTTATACTTGCCAACTGTTATGTTGGCTATAATTATTGAAGAATCGACTATGTAACTGCTTTACATACCAGTCGGCAAAGTTGCTTACATTTACGTACGCGAACGCTTTCACGAGTCGACACTAGATGCCGAAAAACTTATCGTTCAAATATTGTGATCCCTCCAGTAGGGCATATAGTCGACAGCACGCGTCTGTACAATAGTGAACTTACACTCGAGTTCTCTCACACCTGAAGAGTCCCAAAAGGACGAAACAGCTGTCGGGTGATTCTCAGTGTTTGTTTGCTATTGTACAACCTCTTGCGTACTTTACTGCAGGCGATTCGAAATTTTTATACTTGCCAACTGTTATGTTGGCTATAATTATTGAAGAATCAACTATGTAACTGCTTTACGTACCTGTCGGCAAAGTTGCTTACATTTACTTACGTGAACGCTTTCAGGAGTCGACACTAGATGTCGAAAAACTTATCGTTTATATATATAAAAATATCTTATACAGGGTGTCCCATTTGAAAAAGTTAGGTTTTTGCTGATAAAAAGTTTTTAAAAATATCACAACTTTTGGGACGTCCTGTATCAAAATAGGTTTTAGTCATTAGGTTAGTCGTTAGCTACAGGTCATGCCAACCTACAGTTAAAATTTCAATTTATTTGTGTAAAAAATGGTTGCTTAAACGAGTTTTTGCCAAAGGTCTGTTTTCTAAAAAATAATAATGAATTCTTGATTTAAGGCTAAACTACTCAATATTCGAATAGGGACTTCTTATGAAAATTACCTTTATTTTGAACGTAGAATCCAAAAATGTCAAAATATACATTGTGTCCCATTTAAAATTTTGAAGTTGATGTCGGTGCAGCACTTTTGGCTGACCCTCTATATATTTTTTTTTATAAAAAAAAGTTCGTGTAAGACGAAACAACTTTTGTATTTAAAATTTTTTGTAGGGGCAATAGATTATGAGAAAAGGTACTGCCCCTAATAAAACGCCCACCCTGTACAAAAAAATATTATTTGAAATATTTTATTGAATATAAAACAACCTGAGATATCGCAAATATGATTGTTAGCTCAAAAACATTATTTTCTACTTACTTTCATTTCCACTAGTGAATGTTGCTATCACTTTTAAATTTTGCATCAAAATTTGATGGAAATCTCTATTACCGACTTAACTAGTTTTTACTATTCTAGATGAATTACGTTTTTTTTGTTCGAGAGATGATCAGTTGTTGTCGCTCATGAGCACATTTCTCTCTCAGAAAAAAACGGAATGAGAATCATCTCAAATTAAAGATGTTTCAAAACTTCATTTAAAGGTGTATTGCGATTTTAAATTCCTTAGTTAATTTTTAAAAAAAGTAACCGTAAACTATAAAATTCATACAGAAACCATTAAAACTTGTTTCGTGTTGAAAAACTGAATAAGTTGTATTTTGTTTTTGACAAACATAAGCATTTCCTGGGAAAATAATTTGACTACGTAGTTTAATTTAATTCATTCCAATGCAATTTTTCACAAATTTACTTTACGGAATTTTTGTAACAACGAGTAAGTTCTTTTAAATGATTTCTGTAATTATTTTTTGTTGAATTTTAATATTTTAATCTGTACGGTTAGTTTTTTCAAAAATCGATGTATCTCAAGTTGAACCCATGATTCCATTAAAAAAACAGCATTTTGCCCTTGCGATAACAGCTGTTGTTTTAAATGTCATAAAAAATGCTTTTTGGTAAAGTATAGGGTGTAAGTAAGTAGATAAGCTCAAAATGTTAGAGAATAACAACAGATTCTATTCTTTTTAATTAAAGAAATACTCACCGAAGATTTCCTAATAGACATCAACCTTCTCACAAGTTTTGGTCGTACTTTTCAACGACTCAAGGAAACTGGGTTGGATAACGCTACTTGAAGTGAAACGTTTGTTTGGCGAACATTAAGTCCTGAAGAAATTACACTCCTGTAACATTCAACGCGTCCCGGAATCATAACAGGAAGATTATGCCCTGTAGAGTTTTGCATATAGTTGTTAGAAAATATAGCCGAAGATCCATTATTTTTTTTAATAGAATATTATGGGCAGAATCAAAATCCACATGAATACTTGGGCTGGTATCTTTAACGGAGAACTGCTGGAAGTAGAAGTTTTACAACACACGCTAAATGTAGGGCGCTATCTAACCTTTCTAGATAAAACTTCGTTTGAGTAGATCGTACATATTCTTCTCCTTGATCGTCAACAAATGTGGTTTCAACATCATGGCGCGCTAGCTCACTACGGAGAATATGTCATTCAATGGTTACATGCACATTTTCCCGAACATTGTATAGGTTTCCCGACTTAAATTTCTTGGATTTTTTTGGGGCCATTTGAAACAACAGGTGTATAGTGTCAAAATAAACACACATCAACAATTACTTGACTAAATAATAATTAGATTTAATGAAATTCGGCAAAATTGTGAAATAATAGCGCCTGTTTACAGGTCAATTTTTTTGCAGATTTAGGCTTGCATTCGAGCTCAAAGAGGATATTTTACACATTTGTTATAGGCAATAAATATTTTCTTTACATAACCAAATTTCAACTTAATTACTTTTCTGTAATAATTAATATTAATTAAATTAAATTAAATCTGTTGTTACTCTCTAACTAATTTGATTACAATTTATGTCCATGACCATATAACATTTATAGCTCAAAATTAGTTCCCGAACAAGAATATCGAAGTTTGTTACACCATTATAAATCACCAATCAAATCAGTTCTTTTTAGAAATTGTTGACCCGACCTTTTCCATTTTACGCGAAACCAGACAAAACATTCATTTCTGTTCATTTTTAGGTTACATTTATATCACGTTTTAATTCACGCCTAATGTGTAATTAAAGTAACTAGTGTTACTTTAATTCGTTGTTGTTGGAATAATTACGATTATTTTACAAAAACTTTATTGATTGTAAATTACACATTTTTGATTATACAGGATGTTGTATAACGAGAGTAAGATACTTACATGATTATACAGTTCATTTCCACCAAAAAAGGTCACATAAATTGGTGTCCGGTTTTCAACTGTTTGAAAAAATTGTACCTTCATTTACGTGATGCATTCCTCTATAGCAATAAAATAATTTATAAAAGTAACTCAAAATCATTTCATTTTATACAAATCATAAACGAAACGCGGTCTCAAGTTTTGCTATTCATTATACAAAGTTTGAATTTATTAATTTAAAGCACAGGAATCAATATCACAATTAAGTTCACACTTACTAAATTCATTACAATAAAATCATTTTGTATCCACTTTTTCAACAAAATTGACTACAAAAGTCAATAAAAGCGTTGAGTGATAAAAATAAAGAAAAGCAGTGAAAATCCTATTATAATGCGAAGTTGTTGCGCCTGATGTATAATTCATGCATCTGCAATGGTGTTAAAAACTTGAAATTAATTACGAAAAAATTCTTTTTATTTTTTAGCTGCAAAACTATTTTTATTGGTTTTGGAAAACGAAGACATAATTGTATAATCTTTTTTTTTTAATGATAGATGTAATTAATTAGCTACTGTAAATTGCTTAATGTATAATATTCCAAGTTTAGTTTGAACGAAGCTATATTAATGAGTGGAAATTAATTTAACGCATCAACGTAAATGACTAAATTATGGTTACTAGGGGTCTTTAGTACAAACTGACTCTAATTATAAATAGGGCTTTAAATGATACATATTAGCAAATGAGTTCTAAAAAATTTCCTTTTTAATGTAATTAATGTTACGTCCCCAGTTAAGAAACCAGAAGACGAATAAAAATTATACAAATAATCTTTAAAAATAAGTTCAAATAATACGATAAAAAAAACCAAATAACTTACGGATAATCGTTATGGCTCAATTCAAGAAGGAATCATTACATAATGAAACCACCACCCATTCCAACTTGACCATAACACTTCTCCTTAGGATGATAAATCTGATAAATAAGCATAAATTCAAATATAAATGAAAAAAGCACAAAATTGGTGCAGATGTAAAGAATTATAAAATAAAATTTTAAAAAGAAGTCAAAGGTGACAGATTACAGATGTCAAATTAAACACATAAAATCAAGGAAAATTAAAAGTTAAATACCTTGAATTAGTTTAATAAGCTTCTTAAACTGTGCTAATGTGCGCACTTCTCCTGATGCAGTCCTCAAATTAATTCACAGCACTGGAATAAATAATTCCGTTTCCACTTTGCTGATTTATTTTAGAAGACAGGAACAGTTAACTTCATTGCTGACACCAATCTCTTGAGTTAACACATTTTTCATCCAAAAGCAGCAATGCAATCTCGGTACTGGCACCAAACTAGTTCAGTTAAACGATTAAACTTGAACCAAAGACAAAAAAACTGGTATTTTCTGGATTATATAATAAATGCACTTAATAACATTATTTGGTACAAAACTTTAACTTCCAAACATTTAAAATAGAAATCTGTTCTGACTTTTTCTAATAGATTACAAATTTTCTCAAAATTAAAAAATCAACAAACTTGTTATGGCAACAATAACACATTTCAAAAAATAATTACTAGCGTTGAATATTAAATATGAAATAATATTAGTACAATTACAATATACAATACTATATAACAATACAAATAACATATATGTGTATGTAATAAATATAAAAATAAAACTTATTATCTATACACAAATTCGTCGATTGTGTAAAAGAGCAACTACTAAAATATTCTTTTAAAACTATTTTAAATTTCCTAACATTATCAATGATTCTAATTTCATGTGGAAGATTATTATACAGTTGTATTGAATAATAAAGAAAACATTGATAAAATGTATAATGTTGAGGTTTTTGTGGTCGCATCAGATTATTTCTGGTAGGATAATTGTGAATATCTGCATTTATTTTGATTTGTGATTTATTATTAAGAACATATAAGCAACTTTCCTATATGTATAAATTATAACTGTCATTATATTATGATCAACGAATATCTGTCTGCAGCTATCTCTCATCTTTAATCCTAATATAACTCGGATTGCTTTTTTTTGTAACTTTAATATGTATTTTAAATAATTACAATTACCCCAAAACACTAGTCCATACCTCAATATTGATTCAAAGCATGCGTGGTAAACAATTTTTAGAGAAGCTACGGAACATATTTTTGTTAACTTACGCAGGAAAAATATAGTTTTATTTAGTTTAGGTGTTATACTTTGGATGTGCTCTGACCAGTTAAATTTGTTATCTATTATTACGCCCAACATTTTTTCTGATGTAGTAGTTTGTAGATTGACATTATGCAGTCTAATTGTGTTGATAAAATTTTCACAATTTTTAGCAGTTAGAAAGGGTAATAAAGAAGTTTTTTCAAGATTAATGATTAATCGATTTGCTTTTAACCAGCTTTCTAATGAGTGTAGAGCAAGTGCTGAGTTTAAGGCGAGTTCATTTATCGAATAACTACTTATCGTTACATTTGTATCGTCAGCATACATAGAAATTGGAAAAGGTATATTTAATGGAAGATCGTTTAAGTAAATATTAAAAAGAAGAGGTCCTAGAATTGACCCTTGAGGCACACCGTAATAAACGCATTTTGGTTCAGAGAAATAATATCGCGTCTGCAACGTATTATTCTGTCTAATTTCGACTATTTGTTGTGGTCCATTAATGTAACTTTTTAATAAGTTTAACATATTTCCTCTAATTCCATAATATTCAAGTTTATTTATTAATATGGTGTGATCTACTACGTCAAATGCCTTAGACAAATCGCAACTTAAACAACGTTTGTCAAAAAAATTTATGAGTCTGTCTTTTAGAACGTGTTCAAATATTTTTTAAAGAGCTGGTAATACAGCTATAGGTCTAAAATTTATAACAGAAATTTTAAGACTCTTTTTGTGCACTGGTATTACTTTAGCAAATTTAAATTCTTTTGGAAAATAGCCATTTGTGAAGCAGGTGTTGATTAAGTCCGATAGAGGACGACATAGTAACTTTGCATTTACTTTTATGATTATTATTGGAATTTCGTCGACTCCAACTGCATTTGTGTTCTTTATTTTAGAAATTATAGCTTCTATTTCACTGGGCGTTGTGGGGGTAAAGTACGTGGAATTATTATTCTTAATACTGAGTTTTAAAAGTTTGTCCATCGCAGTATCGTCACTCACTAAATTATGAAGTAGCGTTGCTGGTAAATTTGTAAAATACTTGTTAAAAGTATTTGCTACACTTATTGGTTCGTCTATGGTACTGCCATTTATACTTAATTTGATATTTAACTGATTGTTTTGCATTTATTTATTTCTTTATTAATTATTTGCCAAGTTGTTTTTATGACATTGTTTGATTTAAGTACACGTTTCAACAATTTAATGTATTTTATGTAATACTGTCGCAATATGGGATCAGGATAATTCTTTAAACACATATATAAATCTCTTTTAGTTTTTGATGAGTTTGTGATACCTTGAGTACATATCTGGCTTCAATTTTAACATTTCTTATAAACAGCCCTGAATTATGTTTGAATGTGCTTCTTGCTTGTGTTCCTAAGAATAAAGACAAATTAGACTAGCTGATTTGGCAAACTTCGTTTTTCCCAAAATAGATTTTTTGATTCAATTAATTTCGGGCATTCACGATTCCACCCGAAATTTGTTTAAATGATAAAACATCACTTGTTGACAATTTTTTTCTAAACCTACGCCTAGCAATTAGGAACAAACCCGCAGAAGCAAGTTTTTGTCAATAATTCTAAAACATATGATGTGATTTGTTTGTGCGAACATTTATTGATCATAATGAAGTTGATGACTTCATCATTGATCAGTATAAAATTTCGTCGTTGGAGGGATGATTTTGTGCAGGAGATTTAGATTTTATTCCTAACGAACAAATAAACAATATGTCCGTTAAAATACACTGCGAACTATATGCTGTCAGATCATTGAATAGCATATTAATTGTAACAGTTTACCGCTCACATGATGGAAATTTTGACTCGTTTGACACCCAGAAAAAATTGTTTTCTTAAAGTGATTTTACCATCATGCGTTAGTCTTAAGTATGTAACAAATTGATTAAAATTTCAGATATAAACATTAATAAATAATAGAAAAAGATTTAATAATGTGTTTGACAACCTTAGTTCAGAATGCACTCATTGGGACGTCTGGGCGCCGATGAAATAAGGTGATTAAGTTCCTCTTGTGGCAATGCGTACCAAGCAACTTAAATCTGTCGTTGGAGGTTAGTCAAAGTATGTGGAGGATGCTGCAAGTTGGTTAGTCTTCTGCCCATCATATCTCACACATGTTCAATGGGGTTTAAATTGGGAGATCTGGGCGGCCACCGCAGGATATTGATCTCAGCATCTTCAAAGAAGTGCATTGTTCTCCGGGCTACGTGTGAGCGATGTAACGAACTGCTGTCATAGTGCATCTAATGAACACTAATGGTGATCGGTTGCCATATAATAGCTACCTAAACCACAACTCCTACAGGGCGGTGTACATGCTGTTCTACAGCAAACGCAATCCGACCCATCTATCCATGTCTTTTCATTACCCTTCTACAGCCATCGTGCATCCCGAGACAAATTCTGGATTCATCGCTGAATACTATAGTATTCCATTCTACTCCCGATTGTTGGCATTCTCTGCACCACTCTATTTTTTGGCGCCGATGTTCGACTGTCAAATAAGGCACTAACTGTGGACGGTAAGAGAAGAGCCTAAAAGATCTTATACGCAAAGAAACTGTTCTCCAATCTGTCTGCTACTTGAGAATCAGTCTCTGAAAGCCAACAGTCTTAAGCGGCGATCTTGCCGAGCAGTAGTGCGTCTTGGTTATCCAGTGGGTCGTACTCTTCTTTCTGTCGTATCTTCAGATCATGTTTGCCAAGCCCGCATAACAGAGGTAACATTGCGATTCAAACGAAGAATATGAAAGATTGTCTTCTTACGCGAGGCATTTTGTTTACACTGATTTATTCGAATAACGATGAAACCACGTCAAATAATTTTATAAGACGACTGTTAAAGAATATTGTGAGAAGTGACAGATAAGAATACTAATGTTACAAAAACTGTCAGCGAAAACAGTTTCTAAACGGTGATTTTAACATAAATTTGTTTAACAAATTTTGCTTAAAGTTGTGTAACTTCAAAATAAAATTCATATTTTTTAAATTAACTGTTAAAGCCAACACAAGACATGATAATGTGACGGTAATTACATAACTAAAGTGTTTCATCCCAGTCTATCGAATCATAGGGTACTAACTGGTATTGATTGTAAACATAAAACCAATATTAATGAAAAATATATAAGCTGCAGTAAAAGACCATGAATATGTAGACATTTTATCAAAATCCAGAATCGGTTCATTGGACGTTTGTTGATGTTAAACACATTAACATCTATGTAAAATTTTCTTTATTTGTTAACTCCATAAAACATTTTATAGACCTGGCCTTTCCCAAAGTCAGTACTAGAATTAACAAAACAAAAAAATGTTGGTTCGATTTAAACTTAACCAAAACTCAAAAAAATAAGAAAATATTTAATATAAACAAGATTTAATCAAAGCTTAAAGAGGTAATAACAAAACCGAACCTGCCTGGAATATTATAAACTCTAATAGAAAGATAAAAAAAATATCTGATTTTATTTATTTTGATGCCAAGAAGTTAAATCAGCATTTCATAGGTGTTCCTGTCAAAATAGCAAGTCAATTAAATAATGTTTCACATTCGGGAAATATCACACTGAATCTACAAAGAAATTTTCCTCAATTTTCATTCGAATTATTCAGTTTTAATTATGTTAGAAGTATTACTAATAACATGAAGAAGTAATTAAAGTCAAGATCACTATGGCATGTCCACGTTTTTAATTAAGAGCATCATTAAAGTAATACTTATTCCACTAACAAATTTATAAACTTGTGTCTAATAGAAGGAATTTTCCTAGACTCGCTAGAAATTTCAAAAGTAATTCATATTCATAAAGGAGGGTTAATCGAACAAAATAATGTAGTCCCAGTAATCTCCAAGATCGTGGAAACCGTAATGAATAAGCAAATCCAACAACATTTCGGACAATATGACTTATTTTACTGCTGCCAATATGGCTTCAGGGTAAAAAAAATACAAATGATGCAATTTTCCAACTTCTTAGTTTGATAATAGAGAAAACAGATAAGAAAGAACACGTTAGTTTAATGTTTTGTGAGAGATTTTGATTGCGTCACTCATTTGATAATATTCCAAAAGTTACATTTTTACAATTTTGATAGTGTCAGGCGTCAGCTGTAAAATTGCTAGTTATTTAAGTAATAGGTCGCAATATATACAGTGATAAATGGCAAATCTTCCAATGTAAAAACGTAAATCTTGGTCAGTTCTCAACCTGGCTCTATTGTTATTGTACATCAACGATATTGCATGTCACTTATCAGAAAATTTGCTGATGACACAATTATACTTACAAAATGCTGATAAAGTATGGAATAAATTCATTCATTTTAAGTTAAACAAACAATTTTGAGGAAAAATCGGTCGATTTTTAATTTTAATTTAATGTATTTTTAAATAACAATAAAATATACAGGATAAACCATTTGTGAATAATGACGTCATCGATAATTTTTTTTCAAATGGCACACCCTGTATATTTTATTTTATTTAAGACTATTCCAAAAATGTAACATTCTCGTGTTCGGTATAGTTAATAGTTTTGAAGATACAGTAATTTTTAAATCTGCTTTTTGAAAACTTTTAATTAAATTAAAGTAAAAAAAAAAGTATAACAATAACAATAAATTACAGTAAGCGTTCGAACTGTCTTCCTTCTTGTGGTTGACAGTATCCTAACCGATCAATAAATTCCTGCTTAATTTTACCAATGGTTTCCTGCGAAATGTTAGTAATTTCTTGTCTTCTTCAATCTTTTAAATCATTTATGTTGTCGGGTTTACTTTTATACACATTTTTTAGATGACCCCACAAACATAAATCTAATGGCATAAGATCCGGGAACCTTGGTCCCGCTCTACCTATCCACTTATTGAAGAAAACTTCATCAAGACATGTTCAAATGGCGGCCGCATAATGTGGCTGTGCCTCATCTTGTTGATACCACAGAGTTTCATCGATATTTCCGGGAAAGTTTACACTAGGGAAAAAATTCATTAAATAATTCATGGAATAAAAAAGTTTATTCATCCAAAAATATGATCCAATGATTTTATTTTGAATAATTCTTGCCCAAACATTAATTTTATGTGAATATTAGTGTGATGTTCTCTCATCCATTAAGGATTTGCCTTTGTCCATTTTGTTTGTTGATTTCACCGTTTAATCTAAATTTACATTGCAACGTTTTATGTGAAAAGTGGATTATTACACCTACCCTTGAAAGTTTCGCTAAATTCCATTCTATGATCCAGGTCGTCGTCTGACAGTTCTTGTACAAGGTGCACCTTAAAGTGATGCTACTTTTCATATTTTAATACTTTATGAATAGTAGAAAAGGAACATCATGATCATGACTGATTTGGCGGACGCTGTTGTGTGGATTTTCTTTCATTGCCAATAAAAATTTAATTTAATGTTCTCGGCAAGTACTGGACCGCCTGATTTACCTAGATCTTCTACGGTACCAAAGTTTCTAATTTTTTTTTCAATTTTGCTCACTGTTGATTGATTTATAGATTGTTCTGCATATTTATTATGGAACATCGCACATACCTCTTGTTAAGTTCCCATCTTATCCCCATAACCAGTTAATATAAGAACTTCAAGTCTTTGTTTTATAGATAAACACATTAATAAATTGCTAACAAACAAATTTAGAATAATTAAACTGGTAATACACTTCACGAGTGTCACTGTCATTAGTGAGTATTGAAGACTAGCCTACTGAGTTATGATCACAACTTTTTTTTCGACGTTTGTAACCATAAAGATAGAGAAAAATGGATATCGGTGTCTCGATCTGTTTTTTCGAAAGAAACTCATTGGTGAAAACAAGAATCGGCTATCGTCTTTACAGCGAAAAGATAGATTTTTCTATATTTTGAAAAGTGTCTATATCCTACTTGTTTATTAACTTAGAAAAAACTAGTAATACCTTCTTTAGACACAGTTAAGTAAATGAATTTAAAAAGTTTTTGTTTACGTAATTCTTTGAATATAACATGAATTTGTTATTATTTGTTAGGTGGCCCGTAATTTAAAGGTAAATATAAGTACTAAATTATATCTATATTTTCAGAAATTACTACCACTTACAAAATTTCCCATAATACAGTACAATAATTATGTAATAATGTAATAAAAAGGAGCGCTTATAATTAAAATAGAATTCAACGATTCAAAGAGTAAATAATACCATTAAAATGTTGTCACGAAGATAACTTTTCTCCACGACCATTAGTGGAATGTACTAATTCTGAAATCACTTTTAGTAATAGAACGAAAAAATTCTCGCCCTTGAGAGTGCCATTTGGGCAAGGTCGTGTAGTTTTAAATCAATTTATTTATAAAATAAACCTACGTATTTATGAATCTATTCAAAGATGTTCATTTCCGATTTATTTTGTGGATACGAATGATGTTTTAACTGAAAAAATTTTTTCACAAAAAGTGGATTACATATAAACAAAATGGGAAAATATAAGTTATGCAAACAAATGGAAAATGTCATCCGTAAAAGTGATTCTTATGTTCAAACTGAAAGTGTTAAAGTAATTACATCTAGTTATATAAATACGAATAACTTAATCGTAATTGAAACTGAGAATAATCCTATAGTTCAAAACATGGATAGCGTAACTGATAAAATACCTTACACAACGTTAACAAATGTTTCAAGATCTCAAGAAAACATATGTATAGAAGGAATTAATTTGGACAAAGTGCCAAAACAACTGGAGTTTACTGAGTTTTCGTCTTTTTTAGATTAAGTAAAAATATAATTAGTATTTTACACATTAATGTGCAGGGATTGCCGAGTAAGGTTCTCGATCTTGAACTATTTCTCGAAGGTTTTGCGAGTGTAGATGTTTTGTGTATTTCGGAGCATTGGTTGTTGTCATTTCAATGTGAGTGTGTTTCCCTCTTAGGATATAAGATAGCAGCTCACTTTTCTAGATCTATACATAAACGCGGAGGTGTTATAGTTTTTGTTAAGAATAATATTAAATGTTCTATTACAGATAGATACTCAATATTATGTACTGAGTTAGAATTCGAATGCTGTGCAGTACAATTAGATGAGTATAATTTAACAATTTTTGTGTCTATCGAGTTCCTAACAGCAATATAAACAATTTCTTTGGAAAACTCAATCAACTATTAGAACTAACAAATCTTGATCAAAACTCTAATTATATCAGGGGATTTCAATATAAATATTTTAGAAAATTCATTAAATAAGCGAAGGTTTTTATCCATATTTCATACCTTCGACTTCTACCCTACAATAATTACACCTACTAGATTAACTCCTACTTCAAGGACATGTATTGACAATTTATTTTCAAATATATCTGAGATAGAGGACATACGAACGTTGAATATCGCGGTTGATTTTTCGGATCACAATGCGCAATTAGTATGTATCCCTACACCTGAAACAAAAAGTAATGATTCTTATAGAACAATTAGACGATACAATTTAAAAAATAATGAGTGCTTTATAAATTTAGTTAAAGGTGCAGACTGGAAGTACATCTATTCTGATAGTGTAGAACTTAAAAATAAGTTAAACACCTTTTTTACACAATTTTCAGAAGCATTTAATATCGCTTATCCACTAATTAGGGTACCTATAAGTAAACAAAAGAACTGGATCACTCGCGGTATAAAAATTCAGCTAAAACTAAAAGAGAGTTACATCAAATTTTAAGGTTTTTTCCGAATGAAACCTTACATTCATACTATTTAAAATATAGCAACGTACTCAAGGCAGCATGTAAAGAAGCTAAAAGAATTCATTCAAGAAGGATTATAACACAATCTCATAATATAAATAAATCTACGTGGCAGTTAATAAAGAATGAAACTAACAAATGTACCCAAATACGAAACAATATATCTCTTTTAATTAGAAACGACTCCATAGATGATCCGTGTGCTGTGGCAAACACTTTTAATGACTATTTTGTACAGTTGCCTAACATACTAAAAAGAAATGTTTCTAAAAACAATTCAGCTCTTGACAAAATGCGTTCACTTAGCCTATACAATGGAAATTCTTTTATTTCACCCCTACTTCTTCGGAAGAAATTTTTATTGTGATCAACAAATTAAAAATTCAAACTCAGTTGGTGTGGATAATATTCCAATAAAATACTCAAATTGTGTTCCCCGATCATTTCACAATTATTATCGCACGTTATAAACGACTGTATTAATTCTTCATACTTCCCCGAGGAATTTAAAACCTCTAAAGTCATACCTCTTTACAAAAAAATGTAAGTATGCAGTTGAAAATTATAGGCCTGTCTCAATTTTACCTGCGTTTTCAAAAATCTTTGAAACTGTAATGAAAAATAGGTTAATAGATTTTTTGAAAAAATTCACTCTTTACTAGTCACCAGCACGGTTTTACGCGGGGCAAATCAACAACAACTGCTTTACTAAATATTCTACAAAATGTGCTGCACAACATTAATAACAAAAACTTACAGTTAGCTTGAATTGTGATCTATCAAAAGCATTTGATATGGTAGATCACAATATTCTACTGGAAAAGCTCGAATATTACGGTGTTCGCGGTGTCCCATTGGTACTGATTGAATCCTATTTAACCGGGAGACGACAAATGGTCGAAATCACACATACAAATAAAAATAATGAAATTAAAAAATATTACTCATCTCTGCTTAACATTAAATACGGAATACCTCAAGGATCAATTTTAGGCCCATTGTTATTTCTCATTTATATAAATGATTTGCCAAGCAATATAGATGCCAATATTACTCTATATGCAGATGACACTAACATTAACATACACGGATCCAGTTTACTACAATTAGCAAGTAATATTACGCAAGTGCTGCATAAGGTTCAAGACTGGTTCAATGCAAATGGACTCATTATTAATATCGAAAAACGAGTCTTATGTCTTTTTGAACGTAAATGAAAATTTAAATCTGTCAAAGATGTTAACCATTTACAATACTAATTTATCACTAGTAACATCATCAAAATTTGTAGGGTTGACGGTTGATCATCAGTTTTGTTGGAAAGAGCAGGTAGAAAATGTCGTATCAAAATTAAATAAAGCAATATTCTGTCTACGTCGTCTGAAATACTGTTGCCATTTGTCAACTCTTCGTATAGTTTACTTTGCCTATTTTGAAGCAATTGTAAAATACGGACTAGTATTCTGGGGAAACTCTACACATCTTCCTACCATATTAAAACTTCAAAAAAAAGCAATAAGAATAATCTTTGGTATGGATAATAGAGCTAGTTGTAGAAGTGTGTTTGTTACAGAAAAAATTATGACAGTTTACAATTTGTTTGTATATGAAAGTTCATTATTTGTCGTTAAAAATCGGCAACTTTTTCAAGAAAACTCAGATGTGCATGACTACCAAACTAGAAATAACAATCTGAGATCAAACTCTGCAAAGTCTGCATATTTTTTAAATCATTTATGTTCAATTCTGTAAAAATTTTTAATAAATTACCAGTTTCAATCAAAAACATTAACAATTATAAAGAGTTCGAAATTTCTTTAAAGTCTAATTTACTCAAAAACAGTTTTTATTCGCTCGAGGAATATTGGAGTCAATAACTTAGCCTTTTTTTTAAATTATACTCATCTATAGTTAGTATTATTGTTTTATTATAAACTATATTTTATATTATATTTACACTTATTTATTTACTTGTTAAAATTTTAATTAAGTATATTGTTTTATATTATTTCAAATGTGTACATTTCAACGCCACTGGCAAATGAAAATAAATCTCTAAAAAAAAAGAAAAAGAAAAGATAGAAATCTGAAATACTTGCTTTTTACGAGTTTTGCATGTATTTTCATTCAATAACAAGTAACCGAATGAATATTCTGTAATTATGCTCCACGGACAATCTAGACAGTCATGATTTTTTGAACTGCAATTTCAAATAAAAGTGAAATTGAATGCAAAGTTTTAGGTGTTTTGTGACAAGTATTATAAAATAAATGAAAAACCGAGTGAATCAGATATGGTCGTGCAGAAAACACGGTCTGTTACTCGATTAAAATGAAAAATCTATTCGTGGTTCCTCACGCTCGCTATGCTCTTGTCAAATTTTCATTCTACTATTGTTACAGAATCTACTATTACATAATCATATTGTGTAATTACCGACAAGAAAATTTTTATTGCGATGAACAAAATAAATACGAATACAGTAATCTTACACTTATTAATAACATAATAAAAATACCTATAATTAAAATAGAATTAAACAATTCAAATATTAATTAACACCTTAATACGTTTAGTAACATAACTTTTATGTATTATGCAACAGTTGAACCCGACGAGAAAATATTTGTTGTGCCGAACGAAACCAACCATGCAGCTTGTTCCATTGTTTGATTTTTAATTGATGGAAATGAACTACGTGCAGCATCTACAATACATAAAGGCATAAATAATATCGTTACAATTGTTCTTTGATAGATTAGATTTTAGTTAGCAAACAAATTCAGTTGTAGTAGTCGACAGGTTCAGAACCTCAAAATGTCAACGCCAACTTCATCACCATATTTATAAAAATAATTTTTGAACCTTTTATTTAATTATGACAGTTGCAGTGATTCAAAAATCCCATGAATAGTCTACAAATTTTGGGTTTTTAATGTTCTACAACTTCGATTCTTTTTCTTTAAATACACTTTTCAAGAGAAAGCTGCACTTTACATCTACGCATAACTTCAGAATATACTATTACTCGTAACATCCTAAATGATATAACAAAAATTTCAGCCCTTTAATTAAAATTTTCTTACAAGGCTTATTTTGTGCTATTTTGATTACAGTACAAATAATTATTATCCTCCATGTTTTTGTTTTGAATAACAGTCAAGTGATTATTTGTATCTCGGTAATTACTTATTGAATGAAAGAACTGCTTAAACAAAAGTGCATATTTACATTTAAAATATTTTTTTTGAAATAGATAGGTCCAGTGTTGCCATGCATATGCTTGAAAATGGCCATAGAGTAGGCGATATTGAATTAATTAAGAGGGTAGATAATAATAACGAACTTGATGCTTATGAAAGTTTAGAAATTTTTAAAAACAGAAATTTGCTTATGAATTATGATGATCACAGTCAATTAGGATTTTCGGAATTATTCAAGCTTATACCGGGTGATTCAGCTAACCCATTCATTAGAAGTTTATGGACTTTCCGTTGAAATATTTGTTTAAAAATTTGGAATATGGGATTGCTCGAAAAGTTCTTTTTAATTAAAATATTTCCGCTCTTCTAGCACTTCCTGTTACACCGGAAGGTTTTTTATGTTATTTGCAGTATTACCTCAGATTTCAAGCATGGATGATGTTATAGTGGCAGCTGGAGCTTTTTTCCTAATTAATTCTCTGATGTCAAAAAGGCGTAGAAACAATATACTACTGAGAGAAATGGACAGTGGACATTTGAAAAATTTTATTGGTATGACCGCAGAAGACTTTGAAAGACTAATAATTCTTGTCGGTCCTAAAATATCAAAAATAATACAAAATTTCGGAAAGCCATACCTGTCCAGGATCGTCTAGCTATTACATTACGCTTTTTAGCCACAGGAGACTCATATAGTAGCTTACAATACTTAGTGTCAAAACTACGCATTAGTGTTATAATTGAAGAAACTTGCAACGCTCTAATCCAGGAACTAAAAGAACAAATAATTTATTATTATTATAGATGTTTGTTTTATTAGCATAAACAATAATATAAATTTTTATACATTCGCAAAATCATTATTATCTTCTAAACATTGTTGAACTGAATGAATGAGGGAAACAGTATTATTTTGTACATTAGGAAACGGATTAGATTGGTATGAGTTTGGAGAAAACCACGGCGAGAAAGAAGCGGTGGTAGTTTGAGAGTGTGGTGAAAAAGTGGGTACAGGTATACAATTAAACGGGCAGGAAAAGATGTGGATTCGTATGAATGTTGGGAAGATGCACTTATATTTGAATTTGACGTGGAAGAAAATGTGTTGTCATATTGTCCCATATCAGCATTAAACAAAATCATATTAATGTTATGTTGCACTATGTCTTGGCTCATTTTAGTGTAGTTTCTTAATTTATTAGCTACATGCTGCCCATAGACGCTACACTGATCGGTTTTCAACGACGTATTTGCAACTGCACCTTTCAGCATGTCAAAAGCTTCTGCAATCTTTTTGTCTTCCTCTGACACAACAGGTTTCTTCCTTTTCTTTAGGTGCGTTTTTTGTACGGTGACTGGTGTACTGGTTTCATGATTCTGGCCAGTCGCTTCGTCGTTACCACCACTGTTTTGGATACTACCAGCATCATCTTGGTTTCCATTTTCAGTTGTCCCATCAGATACATCAACAGGAAGTGACTGAACCTAAAATAATAAAACAATACACTAAGAATAATTATAAAAGTGTAGTAAATGAAAATGATTTTTTTTCAGATACCTACAACTTCAGAGGAATGGTTACACATATCTGATCAATTTGAAGAAAGGTGGCATTTTCTTAACTGTCTAGGCGCTATAGACTGAAAGTACATTATAATTCAGGCTTCGTTTAATAGTGGCAGCGATTTTTACAATTACAAATCTCATTTTAGCATCGTCTTTTTTGCTCTTGTGGATGCAGACTATAACTTTACATTTATGGATGTTGGTTGTTAAGGGAGAATCTCTGACGGCGGGGTCTTCAGATACACATCACTTAATAAAAAAATAGAAAAAAACGACTTAGGCTTGCGACAGGATTCGGTGTTACCTGGTTTAAAAAAATTAGTGCCATACGTGTTTGTAGTCGATGATGCATTTTCGCTTACAAACCATATCATGAAGCCATTTTCGGGAATTCCT
Source organism: Abscondita cerata (assembly GCA_030710515.1). Taxonomy (NCBI): domain Eukaryota; kingdom Metazoa; phylum Arthropoda; class Insecta; order Coleoptera; family Lampyridae; genus Abscondita; species Abscondita cerata. The sequence continues at coordinate 756,840 of JALBCR010002310.1, forward strand.
GAAAAAGGAACAATGAAAAGAACATTCAATTATTTTCTGAGTCAAGCAAGAAGGATAGTAGAGAATGCCTTCGGAATTTCATCTGAGGTCTTTAGGGTACCAATGCTATTATAGCCTAACAAGGCACATAGTATTGTGATGACAATTGCTTACCTATACGATTTTCTTAGAAATAGCCACAGTTCTAGAAATTTTTATACGCCTCACGGAACTTTTGATGAAGAAGATGACCAAGGCAATGTTATTCCTGGTAATTGGAGAATAGAAAACAATTCCGAAAGATCTTTTCTTCCTCTAAGAAAAATACTACTTAAGACATCTAGCAACACAAAAGAAATTCGTTACGATTTTGCGCAGTATTTCGTAAATAATATGATACAGTATAATTAAGTTAATTTGTAAATACAGAGTGTTTAAAAAAGGTGACCTTGTCTCTAGAATAGGTAGAAAAATGAAAAATTAACAAACCCCAATTATTTTTTAGTTTTCTACCTATCCTACAGACGGGGTCACTTTTTTTAAACACCCTGAATAAAAATAACCAACATTTAAGATATTTGAGTTTTTATGTACATACCTCAACGGAATCTATTGTTGTTCTGGGATTATCTCTATCCAGTAGAAATGATAAATGTGAAAATGCAAACCCTTTGGAAATGTATACTTCATGTCTGACTGTAAAAAATTATAAACTTAAATCGTTTAATAAAAAAAAACAGTCGTTACCTTTGCCAGTTCCCACAGATTTCTTCCCCTTGGCTTTTTCCCTTCTGAAACTAGAGAGTACACTATCCATTTTCTTTTTGCTTCTCTCTTAGAACATACTATTAATTCGTCAATAATTTCCCAAGCATCATTTTTTTAAATTTTGTTATAATATAAACCATGCTTGGGATTCCACAGTACGGGATGTCTCTCGTACTCATCAATTAATTATAAGCATTTCTCACTATTCCATTCCGCAGGTGAATCCGTTGGTTCACTCATATTTATTAAAATACTGCAAACAGTCCGAACACTGCGAATACACCGTCTTGACTGCGCACCAACGAACAAACGCGCGCCTTTGTGCAAGTCAGATTTACCGACAACCGATGGAAAATGTTTGGTGCGTTCTGTTTGGCGCGGCGACACGTCCTGACTACCAGAATTCTTTAGTGCGCGCGCAAATTAAAAAATATACGTAATATATAAGTATACTGCCATCAAATTTGTGACGTAACATGCAAGACTAGTTGGATCGTAGTTGAAATGTTATAAAAATGTAGTCAACAAACGTAGATATCTTTGCGTATATGTGATGTTTGCAAACGTAACAAATATGTAACGTGTTTGCTGGGATAAAACCTCAAATTTGTAGAGTCCTTTTCATAAATAATAATAATATTTATTTATTAGTAAAAGATACTTAGAGGTCAAGCAATGAAATTCTTGCTATAAGACAAACATTTGAAACATTGGACACAAAATTTATATAAATTGAAAAAACCTCTATTTGTTGATGTCCCAGCCAACATGAGTTTCATTTAAAAACAGTAAATAGTTTGTTACAAGTAGAATTTAAAACGAGTTTTACAAGGTCCATAATATCTCGAATTTCTAGAGTCCTTTTCATAAACAGGCCAAACAATCAAATTCTTGCTATAAGGCAGACATTTGAAAAATTGGACCCCAAATTTATATAAATTTAATAAAAATCTCTATTTGTTGATATCCTAGCCAACAAGAGCTTCATTTAAAAACAGTAAAGATTTTGTTACAGGTAGAATTTAAAAGGAGTTTTGCAAAAAAATTGTTTTTGAAGATTTTCATAAATAAGCGAGATACGACGAAATAACTAAAAGCGAAAAAAAAAAGATTTTTCATAGATAACTCGATAAGTCTAATTTAGCTTTCGCCATGATCATTTTCTCAAAAAAAATTAGTTTATCTAAGTCTAATCTATAATCAGCCATTAATTACTAAATAATTGTGTGTGAGATGATAGTTTTAAATAATCGTGCGTAAAAACTTTCATTATTACACGATTCTTGTAGTCAAGGTTGCCTAGAAAAGGACACTCAAAATAAAAACAGTAAAATTGCATGCGTTTCCCTGTTGTAGTAACTGTTTCTATTTGCAGAAATTAGTTTTGATGTCGATAAGATATTGTATGAAACACGTGTGTGAAGGGCTTTTAGGCACTCGTTGCACTAATCTTGCATAAAAGCCTTACTTCACGTACTTGGATCTTGAATAACTATACTCAACACTTGTCAGTCACGATGTGATGTTTCATTGCATACGAATGTATGTATGTATGTATGTACATGGTAAAATATCACTCGATATCATTCCTAATTACCGATCAATATGAAATTTTATAATAAAACTTTTAATTAAATATAATTATTCAATTTGTTGTGGTATTGAAAACTATTAAGTATACCAGCGTTTATTATTTTTTTTTTCAGTATATTTGTACAAGTAAGTAACTATATTATTAAAATTAAACTGATTAAAAATTAAAGATCATCTACAAACAATAATCCTAATGTAATGAACCAAAGAAATAAAAAACATTTGTTGTAGAACAAATTCATAAATTAATTAATAAAAAAATCATTGTATTTAGAAATTAGACGAAGCAATTGAAATCTAAATCTAATCTAACAAAAAGTATAGATCTTAACTGACTAGTATGTAAAGAATAGCTAACTTCAGTCTAGTGAGTTATAGCATATATACTAATATACTATTATTATTGTGCTTTTTTGCCAATGCCGCCGATCTTTCCCGAAACCATGATGCCGATTTTTAACCACTTACGAAGTGATTCGGGGTATTCACGTTTACAATCGATCTTTCCCGAAATCATGTACTAGACCACTTCATATAACTACCCACAAATTTTTTTATAATGAAATTAATACAAATTTATTTTGCAGGTAAGTGGAGTCCATACACCCTGAAAGTCACATTGTAAGTAGATACAAACAGTAATCGCTATTATTTAAAAATAAGTGAAATCTTATAAATTAATGTTTTGGTAAGTAATCTACTATAAACTCACTTTAAACATTTGCCTTTTTGATAACATATAAAACAGAAAATTACTTTTTACGCTCACTACCATAAATAATCCTTTACATGTTTGTATGCAAACACGGAAAGTATACTTCTTCGCATGCATATATACTTTTAAATAATTCCTTTATCCTAATTGACACAAACGGAACGGGATACCCGATCGATTATTCAATCGGGATATAATATATGATGTATAACATTTCATACAAATATTTTTGAATTGACTGTTCGAATTTAATCATATTGACAACTGAAGATTATTAAAATATTACATTCCTTTGAAAGTTTCTTGAATTTATAAGCGTAGAAAAGGTACAGTACATACTTCGAACTACCAATATTTTTCATTCTCGTGTGACAAATCCAACTCGAATAAATGATGCCGAATGTAATACACTATTATAGCATGTTAATATCACTTTAGGTTTATGTGGTATTTCTATCAGTGTAATTAAGTTTTCATATGCCAAACTTTACAGGAAATTGAATTTTGAATGACGGTGAGAGATTAAATTATTTTTTTTCAAGCGACATTAAAACCGCATATTATTGAACTACTGGCAGACGCTATAATTACTTTTTACTGTCTAAACATTAAAAGCAACAGTTCCTTTGTTTTCACAGCAATTTAGGTTGGTACCTCGGTTAAGTCATACGATGAACGTGGCAGTAAAGTACCAACCTGATTCGGCGACAGTAAAACGTTACTATCACACTCGAGAATCTGGAAAATTTGAGAATAACATATGAAAACCAGCAATAAACGGTTGAAGAAAAAATAGTATATTTCACTTGGAGTTAAAAATATAATTGTTTTACTCCTAGTAAAATAATCTATTATTTCCCACCAGTGCTAAAATAGTAGAACACTTTTTACAAAATAATATCATTATGCTACTTTTTGCCATAAGAAAAATTTACTTCTCTACAGAGATAAGATAGAGGTAAAGGAAATTAAAAATTTTCGGAGATTCGATTTTTGGGTTTAGAACATCAGTTTTCATTCCATCATTTTCAAAATTGAAAAATTTACTACTATCTAAGTTATTCTACACATATTCTTTAATAGTCAAAATTATCAAAATGATATTTTGCTTCAAACATTAGTAAACCTGACATTTTTCGACTTAGTAGTCGGCAGCGAAAGCGAAATTCTATTTTTCACTTTTTCGCTGTTGGAAAGAAAGGTGTTGCCATAGCAATATACAAACAAACAATCCACCAACAATGTAAATTCTATTAATCCATTAACTGATAATCACATAATTTAACTTTTAAATACAACAATAAACAAAGCAAAGTAGCTGAAGTAGATTTTAAACAGTGCCCAATATATTCTTTGAACTTGCTTAGTTTTAAAAAAGGCGCCACTTTCCTTTGCGTACCTGAGATTCTACAGTATTTTCCATTTAAATAATTCCAGAACTGGTGTTAATTTTTCGTTTCAAAACCTTCTACTACAACAAGGGTCCAGGAGTTACTAACCACCTAGCGAACTTTATAAAAAAAGAAAATTAAAACTAGAAGAAAGATATAATCTATCGATTAAAAATTTAAAATAGAAACTTTTTGGTATCAATGAAGCGTAACTTCGAAAGATTTTCAGAAAAATTTCTCCGATGATTGTAAAAGAACATTTCTCGTCTTACTGTCAGGAATATTTAGGAGAATTAAATTTCCCATATTTTTTATGACACCAGTAATCAATTTTACCATTTCGTCGCATCTACATGCCCAGGACACTCCTATTAACAAAACAACCTAAATAATGTTAAAACGCATACCTATTACTTAAAAGAGAACTGAATTTACTTTCATTCCCATGTATACATCGTCTGGTGCTTCCCATAAAAATCTTTAATAAATAATTTGGACTTTTTATTCTTCATTGGGGTTTTTGCAAGAGGGTCCGTAATTTTAAATATCGGTTTAATAATAAATACCGATTTTATCATTGAATAGCGGGACTACAAAGTTGAAGATTTCCAGTTCTTCTATTTTTGTAAATAGTTAAAATAAGCAAAAAGTACGTTTTCCCAATATTTGCTAATATTTTTTATCACACCATTGAATAAAATGGTGGTACGCGAAAAATATTTGTCGGCAGATTATCCGAACCTCGATGATGCTTCTTTTGCCTTTTTGATAATTTGGTTACCTACTTTAACGTACTCTTAACAAAATTCCATTGCTGACAGTGTTTACTTGTCATATTTGTGGTCGTATTTATAACTATTATTTTACCTATGATATTTATACTGTGTTGCTGAAGAAACAACCCATACCTATTACCGACTCAATCATAAAAAAAATTTAAAATCAGTACCTGCATTAAATTGAAAGTACATGCTATTGAATAAATCTGGTAACGTTTGAAAAAAATAGAATATTTTATTTTGGAGGGAAAATAACTTGTTGGCTTCCTAAACCGTAAAGCACATTTTTCAGTTGTTCATACTTGTCTTGAAACTTCATTTTTACACACAATGGGGTAAAGTTCGGGTCCTATGCGATAAAGTAGTGACTGATTTATCTGCTATTTGGGAACGTTTTAAAAATAAACTAAGTATAAAATCCAATAAATTGATTTAAAAAATTTACTTTACACCATACTTTAGACGATAATGTACAGAATAAGGGTGCATTTAATTTTTTTATTGATGATGATATTGATGGCGCCATCTATACGTCAGTTAAACAAATGAACTGACACATATTAGGTGGTGTATGTCAAAATGGTTAAACAACCAGGCTTACTTAAAATCAGTAAAAATAAAATTATGTTCTTTTTTTACTTTTTGATGATCATCGTCGGCCAAAAAATATTATACAAATTCCTTGTGTCAAGTGATTTTACGGCGCTTCAGCGAAAGAGAAACTCGCCTCTCGGGATCGTTCCTCAAACAAAGCTATCGGCCTGTAAAATCCTACTTTCCACATTCTAATGCAAATAACTATTTCGTCTCTGAACACGAGTGCGCCATGAAAAATATCACTTTTTCCGTATAAAATGATATACTATTTTATTATTCATTTTATAAAAATCTAATGTTCTTATACTAATAATAATAAATATTCTATTCTATTCTATAAGTCTATTTTTATTATAATTTTAATAATTTTATTAAATATCGTAATTATTGAAATTGGTCGATAATTGGTCGGGTCTGAACATTTGAGGATACATCGCTTCAATTATGCACCGATTAAAGAGCAGAGTTACAGGTTCAGCTATGGTTTGGTAGGATAGGCAAAATATACCAAACATACAAGACTAGACCATTTTCTTTAACTTTTTCGGACACGTTACTTTTCAATTTGCCTGAAACTAATTTAAATAGTTTACTAGATAGAATTGATGAAAATGTTTGGATGCTCGCGAGTTAACTTCTAAACCGTTAAAAGTACCCAAGTAGTCGTAGTAGCAGGTAGAACTACACCTAAAAATTATACTCAGTATACTCACATGATTCGGAAATAAAATTATTTTACAGCGGATAGAACTAAATGCCAAATGAATTATTTTAACAAAATGAAACGTGAGTTTGATAAGAGGAAATCAAAATTATAGCAACTGTTGCGAATATCAGTTAAGTAGTAGGGTAAAAAACTAGGCATTTACTGTCAGAATTGTGGCCGAATAAGAACTAAAGAGAAATTACTCGTTGTGTAAACCAAAATGTCACAATGGTATAGAGATGTTAGTCCAAATGGTCCGACGAAGGTCTGGATGTCCCCACAGGACTACAAATTGCGATGGTAAGACTTATGGAGACAGATTTTCAACAACTCGATCAATTGCAAATGATTGGATGAGAGATGTACGACCCAGAATGTCAATGTCATCTATTTATTGCCGGATAAGGTCTTATGGGTTGAGTCCGGATTTTGCTTCTGGGTTCACGTTAGTCGAAGTATGCGTGGAGAACGTAGAAATCTAACATTTTTTGTGCAACACAGTCCACACCAAAGAGTGATAATATATGATACAATATGTTATGGTAGCAGATTACCCTTGGTCTTCATTGACGGCAACCTAAACGAAGGTTTTCGCACATTTCCATTGTGCTAGAACTCATATGCGCTTCCGTATATTCAGAGACTGGAAAATACCATTTTCCAATAGGATAACGTGCGCCCTCATAAGAAAGGGGCTATAAACTTGATTTGTCGCCTATTGAATATGTGATCCTTGGGCAACCCTTTAGATAACTTACCCTATCTCCAGCTAAGGATATACTACAGGCAGCTATAGAAGCCACTCATTGTTAAAAAACTTTTTTCACTTTTTGTTCTTTTGTTTACTTTAAACATTTCTTTGCTTCAATAGATGTTTTATGAAAATTTCAATAAAACTGTTCAACAAATTGTCGGTGTTGCGTTTTTATACAATTAATCAATATTACCAGAAATACATCATCTCCCCCAGAATGCATAACGCCCAGATGATTCTATATTTGCATATGGACTTCCCGAAGTTCCCGATAGGTGGCGATACGTGTTACATTATTATAATATTTTCACACCTAACACTCAATTTAAAATTAAATATTAATTCAAACAAACTGAATAGTATATTCTTCATCTCATTTACTGGATTACTCCGTTTCACAAGTATATCCTACTCTAATATTTATACAAATGAAATATTAAAAACTTTAAAAAAATCTATTTTTAAATTATTGCGTAATTCCGTCGTGTGGTAACATTATTTCGTGATATTCAATCAATGACGAAATCGGAAAGCTAACGCATAACGCCATCTATCGGTGACTGAAAGAAACACCAACACGTATAGAGAATCTACTGCTTGTATCTATGGGACGTTATACATTCCGGGGATATGATGTATTTCTGATATTACTTATCGAATTTCTGACATTTTATAAGGGTGTAAATCAAATACAAGTTAAATGTAATGGAACATGAAAAAACAAAATATAAAAACTCTTAAATTAAAATTCGAAAATGTATAAATATTTCGTAACATTTGAAAATTATCACATGAAATTACGATCTATTTCAAGCTAAATGAAATGTTGATTGTGATTGTATTGTTGAAATGCTTCAACTTCATTTAAAATTCATTTAACAGTGCAGCTACATTAGTAATTAATTAAATTAAATCCAAACTAATTAAAACGTTCAAATACGCCAAAGCAGTTTTTCTTCATTTTTTTCCTCTTATTTAATAAAATCATATTATTGCAGCACCACTGGTGTACACAAAATTACAACTTTTTTGTTTGTTTTTTATCGGATTTCTCGCTCCAAAGGCTCACATTTTAGTATCTTTCATTACGTATAATGTAAATACAAAATTCGCAATTGTTATCTTACGGTTGGTTACGGGATCAAAATGTGGTTTAAAAACCCGATAATGTGTAAAAGGCGTTACTTAAAACTAAGGTTTACTAACATTATAATCGGTTTTGAATGTATCACATTGGAAAAGTTTTTCAAGTTAGTAGTTAAAAATCCATATGATTATGAAGAAAAGCGTAAAATTTATCTTTATTGAGTAATAAAACGGTATAGTGTCATTGAATAAAGTTAACACGAACCCTCAGGGTGTGTTGAAAGTTTCCAAAACAAACCATTCTCAGTAATTGAGTTACAAAAGTTACAAAGGAAATATAATTACTACTTTTCGTATAAACGTGAGATTTTTCAACACAATGAATTTTATGTAGTAAAGTTTGTACAGAAATAAGTTACACAATATGAAACCAAGTTGAAAATATATTTTTTCAGTGCCTGCCAGTTTTAATTGATAGAAAAAAAGGAATTTCGCTTCTTTGTTAATAGAAAATTATAAACCTGTATGTCGTACCTACGACACATTTTTTAGGATTCTCAATATTTCTGTTCTTTTAGAGAAAATTATTAGAAAAAGTTGTTAGACATTGTGGACAAACTGACAATTTAATAGTGTCATGTATTCAAAATTCAATAAAATAAATGACAATGAGGAATTCTTATTTTATTCTTATAATATTAAAAAATAATAATTCGACTATAATTTTCATAATGCAAATAATTAATTAATGAAGTCTAATTAAGAACGACCTTTCACATTAACGTAATGGCACCGAATACCGACTACTTATAACATGCTATGCGAAAAATGACAACAAGATAAGTTATCATACATTTAAAAAATGACAAAAATATTATTAAAATTATTTAGCTTAAAAATGGTTGTTTTCTCAACTTAAAATCTATACTATGCTAGACAAAATTAACAAATGAAAATGCATTAAGTTCCAAAACAGTAAATCCTCGTTTTCCGTCCATCAAAATGTATTTATCCTGGTACCGTCCACCATGGCTCTTTTATCCGTCCATATGTATTATTACTGTTTAAAAACAAAAAAATGCCATTTAAATTTTAAAACAAAATATATTTAGAAAAACACAAACTAGATACAAACAAAAGGGAATAAATTTATTTTTTTCTAAGATCATTTATTTCCGGGACCATAAATATGCCTCTGTGAGACACCTGTTTAGGTTTGGTAATTTTCGAAATAATGTCCATATGAGGATAGACCAAAACGTCGTCTTTTTGAAGCCATTTCCAAAAATTTCCGGTCATAGCCATAGCTTTGATGCGCACACCATCCTCAACCTCTTCCAAAACCACACCAGGAAAATATTCACCTTCGTATTGAATAATAACAAACTCATCATTGTTATATTTTTCCTGTGTTTTTTCTATTGATGTTTCCTGTGTTTGTTCGGTTTCTTTTTCTTTTCTTTTTGTTGTTTTTATTATTTGCCTTTTCTTTAATTCTTCTTTTCTTTCTTTATTTTTTTAATTCTTTCATTTTATCACGTTCCTTCCATTCTTTATCTTCTTGAACTCTCCGTTGATATTCCATAAACTCATCACTTATGGCTACTGTAGGATATATTTTTGATTTTTTGATATGTTTTTATTTTCATATCCTTTTTTCGCTTACATATTTCTTCCGGCCAGTAAAGTGCTTTTTTAAATGGTGTAGGATATTTATTTTGCGTTGTGTTGTTTGATATTTGTTCAAGCGGCGTCTTTTTTGGGGAAGGTTTTTGACTTTTTACAGGAGTTACATGTTCTACTTGTGAAATCGAGTTTTGACTGGGCAATTTTTCCAAGAAGGCTGAGGTCGATGGTAAGCTTACAGATGGTGCAATCGAGTTTTGACCATCCGTGAAATTGTCTGATGTTAATGGAAAATTTACAGAAGCGGTAATCGAATTTTGACTGTCTAAAACGGATAAGGATGATGATCATTTTGAAAATGGTTGTATATTTTCTAAACTTTGCTTATCATTTTCAGGTATCAAACATAATTCACCATTGTCACTAACTGTTCCTTCAATTAAATCGTTATTTTTAAACAAAAAACTATCGTCCAAACTTATATCTACAACGGTAACATCGTTAAGCAAGTTATTGTCTATTGTAGCGGTAACATTAGTGATTGAGTTGTTTTGAAGGTTAGCGGTAGCCATATTTAAAGGATCTGCTTGAAGACTTTTCCAAAAATTTTAAAAGCATTCGTACTTTTCTTCTAGATCGCTTACTGAGTTGGCTAGTAAAAATTTTCGTAAAACTGCTTTATCCATTCGTGCTTCAATTTCGCTTTTTAAATCAAGATCTGAAAGTGTAGTAATGGGATTGGCTTCTTTATAAGCAGGTGGTGTAGGTTCCGTTTCATTCAGAGAAGGTTTTACCTGTGTTACTAATTTCGAATAGTCGACGTTATTTGCATCAAAGGGATACAGACCGCAAGCTTTAAAGGCACTTGAAATGGTAGACTGAGATGCTGTTTTATCCAAAGTTTTTTCCAAAATTTTGCAAACTCGGATCTTTGGAGTTTTTTACCATTATTCTCCATCCGCCAGTCTCGAACGTCTTTACGCCAATTACTTTTTATAGGAAAAAAAAATACCAACATCCAATGGTTGGAGTCTATGAGTGGCATTAGGATACAAGGCCACCAATATAATACCATTTTCCTTACAAAATTGGCCAATCTGCAAGTTTATATGCGAGGAATGTCCATCAAGAAATAATACCACTGGTAGTGGTATGTTACTTTCCTGGACCCACGGAAAGAATACATTTATAATGTATTCAAACAAATTTTGACCAGCCATCCAGCCAGATTCAGAATATCCAATTCCAAACTTCTTGGGTATATTGGTTATTATATCGGAAGGAGGGAGGAGGTACTACTCCATTTGCAGCAACGGTAAGCAGAACAGTTAGGCATTCTTTGTCGTCATTTGCAATCCGGTTGTATACCTTCTTTGAACCCTTTCTAACCAAAACCTGCTTTTCTTGAGGAGATAAGTAAAACCCGGATTCATCACAGTTAAATATTCTTTGAGGGTCCTCCAAAACATCAAGCAATTTTTTTTCTGAAAAGTACGATGAAACTTTTTCAAACCAGTTTCTAATATTCTCCTCAGTAACTGCTGCTCTACATGATGATAATGATTGTGGAACTCTCTTTGAGATTTCTGGATGCCGATTAAGAAAGCCATAGTACCATTTTTTCCCAGGGCAGTCGTCTTTATGAGGATTTGGGCGACCCAAATTTTTCATAAGTTTGGCAACTGAATCGATAAGCTGATATTTTGTGACTAGAAATCCAACTTCTCCCATTTCAATAATCCACGAAACTAAAATTTTTTCTTCCGCCTGTGTTAACACTGTTGGTCCACCTAGATGTCCAGGATTTTTATAGCGATTTCGTAATCTATCAATCAGAGTACTTTTGGGAACACTATATAATTGCGCAGCTTTTCTAATACTGAAATCACCAGAATGTATTGCGTCTAAGGCTTTTTGGACATTTTCTTTGGGATATTTCATTCGTATGGACGCCATGAGCAAACTGAAAAATAAAAAATAAATTGGTAGAACGCAAAAGAATTTGTGGTAGTTTCTTGAAAAAGAAAAACTTTTACAACTTTTTATAAAATTCCAAGCCATTAATATACTTTTGTGAAAATAGTAGGGTTTTTCTTGACAAAAAGCAAGAAATCGATTTCTAATGACCTATTTCTCCCCCTCCCCAAATCGCTTAAACCGTCTCTGGAAGATTTTATTAAATTGCAATGTATAGTTTTTAATGAAATGAAAAATGTTTTAAGTTTTTTTATCCACAACCTACAGTCCGGATACAAGAAACAGAGTGCATTTGTAATTTTTAGCGTAATTTAAATTATATTAAATATTTTTATCCGTTAATTACAAAAATATTCTTCTAAATTTATGCCTCTTTTAGGTTTAGGAACTAAAAATTTTATAGGAGCTACAAGAATATTCATATTAGGTTAAATTTTGTTTAAATATTTTAGACAAAAAAATATGCTAAGAATCCTAATATCCCTAAAGTTTTTGAGAGATAATAAAAAATATAATACAGATAGACTAGGGCGGATTTAGGTATTCAAAAGTACTTTTTACCAAAACCAAGTAATGCTATTTCTTTGGTTTAAATAAAAGTGGTGGAAAATATAAGAGTAAATCTTGAATAACAATGTAAAAACCCAATACCGTCCAATTGGACGGTGTCCGGAAACTTTTGTTTTTTTTAATAATCCTGTTTCCGTCCACATTGTTTTTCGTTTTAAAGGCGAAATTTAGATTCTTTGGTCAAAAAACCGACATGTACCACCTCCCAAAGCAACCAGAATTACAAAAATAATTAAAAACTTACCTGTTTCTTACTAATTTACGAAAGAATCACTTTATTCCATAAGTCCACATTTACTTTTTTAAACCGAAATTGGGCACGTACCGTACATGCCGTGATAAATGTTCGAATTAAAATGACACGATTAACTGTTTTAGGACTACGCATGCGTAAATATGTAGAGTGGGGATGTCGGATCTGTAACTGACAAGCAAATGCTGTGTTCCGACGGTATTATAAAAAGTATCGGTAATTAATTAAAGTGACCGGATACATGGGGTAGGGCGGGAAACGGTGCCGTTACGTTATAGTTCTTGGTCTATTCGAATTCATTTTTCAAGTATTTTTTTTTCTGTCTAGGGACTAGTCTAAGTTCAGGGATCCTGATTCTTGTTGTGCTGTTATTCTGGTATACAGTTCTTTCCGATTTTTGGGTCTTATTTTAATTTTGATTATTAACATACTTCAAAAATAAAAATCGAGGAGACCTCGGAGGTCACAGTTGAAAAGGATTGTTTTTGTCATTCAGCGCATAGGTAATATTTGGTTGAACCACTCACGAACAATTCCTGAATTATGAATAGATGCACCATCTAGCTGCAAAAAACCGAACATTGAGAGGTAGGACTTTGATTGTATCCTAAAATTCGTCCTCGAAAAAATTAAAACTTAGCATTTAAAGAGTGATTAAGAAAAAAAGATCAATTTTATTCGGTCTCCTAAAATCCCAATGCATCATTGACTTTCTGAGTATATTGACCTCATAACCTAATCAGGATTATATCAGCAAGATAATGTTGTAGGTTGATCAATCTGATGAATTTCAATATCATTCAATAGCATTTACAGTAACTTCTTCCACGTGTAATTTGAGCACGTTGGGGATGTCTCAAGTTAAACTTTGCAGCAACCTTACCGCTACTATATAAGCATGATCACCAAATAATTTTGATTTTTTTACATAAAGTTAATGGCATTTTAATTCTGTGGTCACTAACTGCTTAACTAGAACGCAAAAAAAACTGTAATGAGAAATTAACGCAATAAACAAAAAACTGACTAATATTTTACACTTCTTACAAACATTTTCCATAGCACAGTAGTTATTAAATTAAAAATAAACTGGTTATAATTTTGAGTATAGACCAAATTAATGAAAAAATTAAAACTGCAAAGTCTGTCATAAAAATTGATATGTGGGTTTATCATAAATGTGACACACTGTATATACACTAAATTGTTTAGTAAGTTTATTACAACAATGATGTAAATATAAATGTGCTGAATTCGTTCCTTTGCAATTGACAAGTGGCACTGTATGTATATCATCAGTCCCTTATATGGACGTTTAGTATATCAAATTTGATTTTCTGCTGTTGTTGGATAAAAAAAATGTTGATGAGAAGAAATTTGATTTGTTACTGAAAAGGAGATTTTATTTCGTTTTGGAACGCATCTTAGTATTTAGGTATACAAAGCACTCAGATTTACTCAGATATGTCCTATATACTACATATTTCCTAAAATCCGATTTTTTTGACGAACCTCTTTGAAGTTTCATGTTCTTTCGGATAGAACTAGAAACGCATTTTCGCTTCTTTCGTACTGGTTTATGAAAGTTTAATTTTTCGAAAATTTTTCTTGGAATAAGTATAAACCCAGCACCAAAGTCGGATTCAAATTTTTGAGGCTTCTCTACTACATATATATCTAAATATATTTTTTGCTATATTTTGATAGTTAATATAGTCCGAGATGTAAGCGTTCCAACCTTGCATTTAAGAGTTGGAGATTCCGAAAAAGTGCTATTACGTCGGTATTTGTTGTCCAAACTGACTGAAATATTGCACGTGGACATATTTTTACATTGTTTGTAAGAACGTTGTTGTGTTGTTATAAATATAGAAATTTTTTTGGTGAAATTAAAACAACGAGTAAAAAAATATTCCAAAAACTCGTTATTTCTTCAGTGTTTGCCGTCGTCTCCAACTGAAATTTTGCATGTTGACTTATGGTTCCATTTCATATTTTTGACAATGACGTTTGGTTGATTTCTGAGCCCGTCAAATCGGTTTGCTTACCTCACAGGGTCAGATTTCTGAAAATCTCTATTTCGTTTGTATTTGTCATCGGATTGCCGCAACATTTTGCGTACCGGCCTGTTGATCAAACATGTAACTTACATTAACTTTTCTCTCTTTGAAATTTGGTTTGAATCCATATCTTATGAACACTTTTCACTTTTTCCGACGTATTACAGTTAGTATTTTATAATGAAGCAAAAAAAATTATGTTTGACGGACGGCTTGCCATCCGTCCGTATGTAAACAAAATTCCAAGAAAACCAGCCGTCCTATTTTTATGAAACTTTGTACAAAGACCTTATTTATAATACAGAAGATCTGAATGATTTTGGGTATAAGTATATGTAGCCAAAAGAACCGTTAACCCACACATATTTTCGAATTTTTGAAATATTTAGAAAAATACTCATTTTACACATTTTTGTTTCAAATAAAAGTTGTTTATAATTTAATTATACACAACTTTTGTTTAAATTATTTTTTGATCCGATAAGTAATTATTGAGATATAACAATCACGTGGCACTAATTGAATCAATGAATGAAAAAACGATATATCACAAAAAATGGGATTCTGAGATAAACACAAAAAACTGTTTTATGTAAAAACCATTCATCCTACAAAATTTTAACACATTGCAACATTGTAGGGAATCGTGTCCTTTATAAGTAGATGCAGTAAAATCGTGAAATTTTATACCACAAAGGAGATGTGAGAAAAACCACACGTGGAGTTATATTATTTTTCCACTCAAACTTATCCAATGAACTGAAATGCACGTTTCGAATTTCTTTATTATTCTTAACGTATTCATAATAACGAACATAAAAACATACATGATAAGAAAAACATGTATTTCCAAGAGTATTCAGCTTCCTCATAAGTGGTTTCCCATGACGTAATGTGGTAATAGAATTCCAAAATTTCTCCAGTCATATATTTCATCACTTTCTTGATGTTATCAATCTTCTTATTGTTGATTGGTAATACCTTTGAGTGTGCATGCACAATCGCTAAAGTTGGGCAAGCTTTTGGTTTGATCAACTTCAAACTTCTTGACGCAAACCCTCCAATATAGTCGCTAGTTATCACATATCCAGGTGTAGAGCTTAGAGCTTTCATAAGTGAACTGCCTGAAAGTTGATACCGCAAATTTCTCTTTTGCTTCGTCGTTAGATTGGCATGTCCTCTTGTAGTGATTGGGCGACCAGTTTTTGTAGTCGATTATATCCTTATAGCATATTGTTGATACAGTGAATGGTTTCAATTTTTGGCATGTGAGTATCATGGTTTCGTAATCTTTTGGAAGGTAGTATCGTACTTTCTTATCACTCTTTTGAGAGCGCCAAAGTCCCTGCCACAAAGCAAAAATGAATGTCCACGCATTTATTTATTTATTTATCGTATGGTACATTTTAAATATTGTATTGTGATGTAAGTGTTATGTATGGTGCCCCAGAAGATCAGTATAAACCTGTACAGTGTGGTGACAAAACCGTGTGCAATAGTGGATTGGTTCGTCTTGGCAAAGCATTTGCTTCAAAGTTTAGGAAAACCACTAAAACCTAAACATGCCGACCCTTACCCACCCTAGTATTCATCTGTAATAATTTCAATTAAGGTTGTAAACATGAACATAAAAATATAACAGCACAGCCATTGCATAACGACATATAATGGGCCGGTCCAAGCGCCAGTCACGACAATGACGAAAAAAAAATAGTAGGTTAAAGAAATAACAAGACAAAATAATGAAAAAAACAGATAATCAGGACAAGAATACAAAATATTGCTGAACTTCTGATGTCCTTCAGATTCGTAAGCCATAATACAGCTTCATCCGCATTGGGAAGTAGTGATAAATTTTAGGAAACCGCTTTGTAGCTACAAGTGCTAAGAGATATCTCACAACTGTATTATTACGGTTTTGACCTGGGCAACCATATCATGACTCAAATGGACTTTGTTCTAGTCACGTCCTTCTTTTTTCCTCTCTTATTCCTTCACTTATCTCCCATTGTTACAAGAAAAAACTTCCAATACACTCAAAAACACAGGTAAAGACGCAAGGCAAAAAACAAAAACAAAACTTCAATTTCTTTGCTTTTTGCAATAGACTGTCAGTTGAGTTACATTATCGCTTTCCAATCGCCAAGCAACCAACAAATTGTGTGTGAAAGTCTGTTATTGATTGGCAAGTTAGCAACCAACCCCAAACGGTGCAACCTTTGTTTTTTGACACTTGCTGAACCCAACAGGGGTCAATGATTTGCGACTTTCTTTGATGCAACACAGTCTAAGATACATTGTCGATCGTGACCTTATTTTTATGCACGGTGTGTGTGGTGAGCTATTCACTTTTATCTTCACTGAGAAAATGAACTGTCATTGTAACACGAAGAACAATAAATGCAATTGTTGGTTCGACTTGACATCAAGAACATCATAAGGTATACTATGAGTCAAAAAGTTTGGATGTACACAGAACTAAGTAAATAGTCGAATATTATTAATCGGTTGTGCATCGATTCATTACTAGGTTATACAAGCACTTATAAAGGAAAGCCAGGCCATTGATGAGAGAGAAAATTGACAACGAGCGAATGTTTTCGAAACTATTATTTTTATAAAACGTTGCCTACAATTCTAATTTTTGTTTTTAGATATTTCTTTGTTTGTTTTTCCTTTTTCTTCTAATACTAATGCCTATTGCCCGTGAGCAAGACATTTTCTGTGCAAGCTCCAACTCCTTTTTTTCGCACCATTTTTTAAATATATTGAATTGCGCTTCGTAAAGAATTTTTGACTTGTTTGGACATTTGCGTTGTGTTTCAAAATTTAACTAAGTCCTGCAAAATCACACTTCTCGCACACAAATGTAAATAGCTATTAATGTAATGCGTTAACATTTACAAAAACAGTCTGGTAAGTATGGCATAAACTGATGTGTTTTGTAAATTTTGCGATATTTCAAATTTATAAAACGGATCTGTTACAGTACAAAACAACAAAAAAAAACATTTTAGATATTGCTGGTGTTAAATAACGCATAGCTTCTTCCGGGTCCTCTAAAACTTTTTCTGGCAAAACACCGTACTTTGGATCACTGAACTTGGATTCTTCAAACTATTCGTATCATATTTTTAAAATTTTTAGTTTAGTGGTTAGAAACTGAACATGACAAATCGTTTGGTGCGACATCTAGGGTCAAAACCTCGTGTTAACGTAGAACATCCGATAGTAATCTACTCAAACGTATAAGTTCATTATAGTTAATCTGTAACTGTAAAAATAATCGCAAATAGCCTGGTGAGTAAATTACGAAAGATATTTTTACAATTGCAAGCAAACACTGAGAATAACTCAATAGCAGTGAGTAAGTAAAGCTTTGTTTTGTTGAAATTTGACTTAATTTTCAAGACAGATAATGCTATGTAACTGCCATAGACGATTGATCCAGTAAAAGGGAACAACAATGTAACGATATTTAAACAGAACAAGTAAGTTCATAATAGTATATTATGCTACTAGGAGTAGAACGCATTCTTTTTGTGTTGAGCGAAACACAAAAAGGCGTTCGACTCCGTGTTACAACTGTCAAACATGACTGTCAAACAACATTATTTTTGTTGTGTGTATTAACACGGTTTGTAAAAGGAAAATTTTTGTATTAATTTGTAGAGTAAGAAAGAAAGCTATAATTATTTAACAATACAACAATAATAATAATTAACTCTTATTTCAGATGAAAACTTAAAACAAACATTCTTTTGTAGTAACTATATAGTGGAAAAAATACCTATTTCTTATTTATAGTAATATTAAAGGTACAATTTTGTAATGTCGAGTTAATAATATTTAATCCACTACTTGCTGTTTTAGAACTGACATTGACGTCATTATAGTCGTGATGGATTTCATATTCACTTGACTGGGATTTGCTCGATGTTGCGGTGGAAGTACTAGGCCTGTTAAGATCACCTGATGTTACGGTAGATGTGTTACCTTCATCGCATCCTAATATTCTATTGGCAATTTCACGTTTGTTTGAAAGGGAGTCTTCGATGTATCCCTCAGCTACATTCTTAGATTTCCATCCACCGTGTCTTTTAGAGTGGTAATGTCTCCACCATTGTCAACTAACAATGTAGCTGAGGTTCGTCGCAGTGTATGACCAGTGTATTCCTCTGGATTAGGTAGTTTTAAAAAGTTGCCACTTGTTTTGGTATACCTGAAATTTTATGTATCCCCATAACGACACGGTGGCATCTACCATTTTGGTATTTTAAAAAGAATCTTGTTATGTTGATGTCATTAGGTCGAAGTGTCATATATTGTCTACATAAATTTAAATAAAAATCTCCAACTATGGTAAATGTCCGTGACTTATTCGTTTTAGTATTAGGAATTTTTACTAGTATTATACGTTCCAGGTCTTCGATATCCTGTATTCTTAAATTGACTAGTTCGTCGCAACGACATGCCCCACTAACTCCGAATATTAATACGATCTAAGAAAATAGTATCTACTTTAGCGATTGAAAAAGTTATATTTGAAATTACCTTCATGGCCAAATATTCATTGTTTGGCGCATTTTGTAAAAGTTATTAAAATGTTCTTTTGAGAAAACTTTTGCTTTTTGGTTGATACCCATCAGCTTCGCGCTTCAAGAAGGAAATTAATTTTGCGTAATTTTTAAGTTTATGTCATGTTTAATATTTAATTGGCACTTTAGCATGGAATATTGTGCCCATAATGACGTACTTTTCATAGTTTCCGCCAAATGGGAAAAATACGCTAACATAACATTTTCTGTGTAATTGATTATATTATTTTCTTGCGCCCATTTCAAAAATTTATTGTAAGCAAAATCATACATTTTGCGCGATTTGTTGGGGATCAAATTTTCAACTAAGGCATCGGCGATTTGTTTTATTTTAGGTGGAGTTCCTTTAATTTGCGACATTTTTAAAAGTTTAAATTTTAAATGGCGTTTCTGCTTAAAAGTGCTAATACCTCTACCGGCAAACTAAGTTACTAATTGAGCGTAAAATAATAATATTATTGTACGCCGTAAAATAATGTAGTCGTTCTATATATTCAATGCGGTATAGTAAAATTCATATTTTAGCACGCTTGAAGAAAAAATATTTTTATATTGTAAAATTAGGTAAACCAAATAGCATCAACTACCATAAGTGCACGAATTCCATCTCATGCTTTAAACCTGCTAATAAATTACGTTCCAATTACATCGATATTTATTGCCATCTCTATGTTAATCTTATGGATATATAAGTTTCCTCCATTGTATAAATGAATATAAATTGCATTACATTTATCTCGTTTAGATATTATTGCTGCAGAAGTTAAGTAACAGTTAATTAGTTGTTGTTCTTGTGGAATTGTTGGTGTTTTCTTTTCTGTTTTATATATATCTAAAGCTTTTATGCATTCGAATTCTTTGTTATTCTCAATCATGATATGGGGCAGTGATGTTTTCAAGGTTACAGTTATGGCATTTTTTAAAATAATGTTCCGCTTACTGATCGACGGAAAATTTTACTTACATTTTTAACCCTCGTTTTCAGGAAAGCTGGAGAAAATAAAACAGAGAAATATGTGACAGTCTTGTTAGTGATTTGTATGAACATAAATAATAACGTAAGTCTCATCCTTCCTGAATACACATAACCATGATGCAAACCTAGAGCAATACGACGTCAAAATAATAGATGAAACTTTATGGTGACCATATTTGGAATATTATGCTATTTCAGAAGTATGTTGATTATTTCTGTGTATAGGTGTTTTTTAAAAGAAAATTAGAAAAAAAATGAGGCTAATTAAATTTTGTGTAAGTTCGCTATTTAAAAACATTTAGTTTATTGAAACAATAATCTAAACAGGGATCGTCTGATGACAAATATGAAATAAAAAATCGATTTGATTATTAGAACTTGGAATTTGTTCTAAGAACGTTTGTTAAACGTACTGTAGAATTATTTTCCAATTGAGAAACCTTTAGAACCTTTACCATTGACTGATATTTGATTGTGAAAGTTACGTTTATTTGGAGAAACATTTGAAAACTATTTATCTCTGTCGTAATCGTTTTTACTATAGTAAACATATTAAAAATGTGTTAACACGGTGTTCTAACAAAACGTTTTCATGTTTCTAATATGGTTACCTGGGACAATTGGTATTTTACTCTCTAATCAATTTTGAATTTGTGAATGTAACTACTGAACACGAATTTATCGTCTTGTCATGGCCTATTGAGTTTATATCAAGGTTTTTTTATTTTTACCGGGGTATTCATTCACCTAAGAACACTTGTGGAGCAAACATGCAAACCCCGTTAAATCCACTTTTTATTGTTAGCAAGTACAGATCAAAAACTTCTACAGCAACATCCCCGTCATATCTCTAAAACTTTATAGCAAATTCGGGTGTCTTATAGGTCATAGATGATAATTTATACATTCTAAAATAACACTACTTTTTTTTACTTGCTATTGACAATTTTAATCTGATTTTAACGGGTTTTGTTTGAATTCTGTATTTTTTTTACTATTATTTCATGTTGACTGTTATTAACAGTATAGTTACATTACAAAAACGTGTTTATTATTACGACAATGTTACAAGTAAACAAGAAATAAATTTCAGACAGAACAAAAAAATAAAATGTAATTTGAAAAGAAAAATCATTAAACATTCACCGCAGCCTCGACTTCCAAGCAATCACATTGTTCGTCTTCATTTTGGGATTCTTCTTCATTTTGTGATGGTACGGTCAGAAGTTCGCGATACCACTGAAGTTCTTGTGATTTCTCCCAGTCCTTTCCAAATTGCTGAGCCATGAGGTGTTTTAATGAAGCTTTCTTTTCTCTGCTATACCACGTATTCTTTTTATTTCAGTGAGAGTTAATAACTCATCGTCACTGTGTCCGGATTTAGAAGCTTTGCAAAATACATACACTCCATCATATAATATGGGCTACCACCGACTGTCACTTCATCACTAATTTTTTAAAGTAAATTCTTTTCATGTCCGAAATTCCTTTCATTTTCTTCAGAGATTCTTGTAATGCTTTAATGTTGAAAACTTTCCAGTCATGTCCCAATCTCTTTACTGTTCCAATCTGTTCATAAAGTGTTTCATATTCCTGGCGTGACTTTATTGTAGGGTGCCTTCTTAATACTTTTTCTACTCGGCCGAACACTCTGTCCGCGGGCAAAAACGAATGTCCCCGTACTGGAAATATAATTTCAACGCAGGATACATGATGGGGTGCTTTATACTTTAACCAATGATACAGTGTATGAACAATGTGGGAATTTTTGTTTTGGCCTCCGCAGCCATCGCAAAATAGACGAATAACAGAAATATCTAACAATGACAAAGACGACAGGTAGTTTAAAAGTGCAGAACCAACTTCTTCGGATCCCCTTCCAGCTTGGTCCTCTGACCAAGTATAAAACGTTGGTTTTTTCCATCACTATCTACACAACAGAATACATAATAGCTTACTTGATGGGCATAAAAGGCATCGTTGATTGGTGTGCGGGGAAGAGGTTGCACCTGCTGCAAGTCAAAACACAAACTGAAAGTATTTGGTGGTTTTCTTTCAGAAGGTCATAAAAAGCTTTGCTTCTCTTCTTATGAACAGATAACTCCGTTTTTAAGTCTTTCAGTTTTAATTCATTAATTTCCTGTTTAATCCGGTATGCTAAGCATTGCAAGTAGCACAACAATCTGTTGCGGGACTTGAAAAACCTATATTGAATTCATTGACAAAAACCCTTCTGAACATTGCAAAAGAAACTTGATTCTCCGCATCTGTTTGATCTTGATATATCTTGTGTAATTTTGGGATATTTAACTCTGTACTTAGATATATGCGTTTTGATTTATTTCTGTTATAATGGCTTTCCTTTGCTGTTAAACTATTCAAAAATTCTCTAACTGTTGCTTTTTTACTTGACTTTTATGAGATGTATGGTCGCCCCCACGCGTTTCCTTGGGTACATTTCCATGCAACAGAAATGTTGAAACTCGTTGAACACGATCACGTTTAACATTTAAAACTTCCAAAAAAAATGCTTTACACACTGTATATTTAATTTTGCTCACTCTCTTGGGTAGAAAAAAACTTGTACTAAAACTACGTTTTTTTGATTGTGGTTTTGCACTCCTCTTACGTTGAGTAGTTACTGAAGACATGAAATGACATAATTTTATGTCTTGTTCAGATTTTGTTTTACTTTCATAAAATTTTTTACGAATAGCATTAACATCGCTTTTAACAATCTTCAAACAGTAATACGTTGGGCCATTATGATTGCAAGGTCTACGAAATTGTACTAAATTAGAATCGCTGTCCTCATATCTGAAAAGCAAAACAAAATGGTTGAGTACATTGATATCTTATACCTAATTTTCAGTATATAATCAAAATAACGCTCACTTCTAATATTTTGCTATAGTTAGTTAATCAACCAGGCGTTACATCCGCCACTGTCTTTTACTTACCTTCCCGCCTTTTCAGTATCCCTTTTCGTCACTCGTTTTGCTTCTTTCTACTACCCTGGTTACCTTCACGGACACTAATGTTGCCGTCATTCATAGTACCTATTTCAACACTATAAAAAAAAACAACTAACAAATTTAACTTGCACAACGCGAAGGTCTGTTATAAGTGCTATACCATACACCATTAAACTCGTCAATCGAACTGCGTTCTAATCACATGTTAAGTGTGCTTACACACCTTAGTTTGGCACAAAACCTACAGTTAGACCGAGTTCAACATCCCATAAACCGAGGGCGCCATCGGCGCCGACTTGCTCGAAACTTTGTGGGTGCATATAATTTTTTGCAAATTAAAAAATAAGAAATTGAAAGTGTATTAATTCACTATAAGTGCATATCTGCATAAAAGTTTTATTTGATACAAAAAATTAAATAAACGAATAAAGAATAGTGTGAACTGTGAAAGTTAATATTTCATATTAAATACTATTTATTCAATGTAAACGTTTGTTGACGAATGTGGTTAGCACTGATAAACTCATCTGCTACTTCATCAATGCAGATAGATGACGTTATTTCACGATGAGCGTGTATAATTGCTGTACTATTTAGTCGCATTTGGGTAGATGTTGACCTCGTGTATGTTTTTAAGCGACGCAAACTAGAAAATGATCGTTCAGCGGTACACGTTGAAACTGGGACAGTTAATATGAGCTTAATCAATTTGCAGAACTCTGGCAAAATTTCTCTCAGTAATTTATCGTCTTTAAAAAACTCACCACTTCATCAAAATCAGAAACGTTTTGCTTTCGAGATTGTAAAATTTCTAAAAACATTGTTTTGTGGAGCAATAATCTTTCTTTATCAATGTCGTCAGCGTAAAAGTTTAGCAGGTACTCATCGTCTTCTTCATCAGATTTACCAATTACAAATCGTTCTGCGATTTGCAAAAATTTGCTGCAGTAGAGTCCGATCTAGCAGTTAAACTTGTCACAACATTATCAATCAGTTCAAAGAACTGTTGCCTGTAATAATCCATTACATTAACAAATTTGTGACTCTCTGAACCATCATCAAGTCGTCGGGGAACACGTCGCTGACGAGGAAGTTTTGGTTGCTCTAATTCAAGAGAATCGGCTTTTTATTGATAGTGTTCCAAAACTCTAAAAAGAAATCTTGATCTCTGAAGGACTGTATCACTGTTTTTAAAGATGTAAGCATAGAATAGCCTTTTGAAATGACAAGGTCTTCTTCTGAATAGTTGTATTAGCTGTATCGACGTGGCCAAAAACTTTAACCAATGCGTTGATGTAATAAAAAAGTCAAATGATTCTAAGTGTGATACGAAACCACTAGCTTTTGCTCCAACTTCATTTCTTTCGGATATTGCTACTTCTGACATAAAATTGATAAGACTTGAATAATTTGTAAGAATTGAATTCATAGAAACAAATCTAACTGTCCATCTAGTTGGACAAAATGGACGAAGGTTTCCTCTTTTGGTGCCTTCTTCATATTGAAGTTGCGAAAATATTCCTAGTCGCTTTGGAGAATTACGGACAAATGTAATCATTTCTCGAGCAATGTTTAAAGCGTTGCGGCAACCTGTTTGAAGTTGAATGCTATCCTGAACAACGAGATTTAGATTATGGGCTAGGCAATGTACAAAAATGGCTCTAGGTTCCAACGCAGTAAATTGGGTTCGGACACCAGTCACTGCACCAGACATATTTGCAGCTCCATCAAAGCACTGACCACGACAAAATTTAACGGGCATATCAAATCGTTGAAGCACGTCAATAATTATTTTCAGTAGTGTTGCAGACTGGGTATTTGACGTTTCATAAAAACCAAAAAATTTTCTTCTACATCATAATCATTGGATACGTATCGAAAACAGATTGAGACTTGTTCCTTGACGGCAATGTCACTGGTTTCGTCAACAATAATCGAATAGTATTTTGCTTCTTTAAGTTGTGCAATAAGATGTCTAAGAACTTTATGGCTAATTATGGTAAGAATTTCGTTGCTGATATCGTGAGACAACCATTTGTATTTATCTCTAGCCAACCATTTCTTAAGATTGGGGCAGTCGGTAGCTCTAAGGTTTAACAAAGTTATTAAATTACTATTTTCATCGGTATGTCCACGAATAGCTAATCCTTGAAATGCCAAATATTTAATTGAAGAAATGATTTTAAGTAGTGCCTCTCGCGCTTCTAACATTTCTTGTTTTTTTACGGATGAGAGCTGGATTGATATATTAAATTTTTCTTTTGATTTTGAGTACGTTTTAAGACTTGCTTCTCGATGACACAATGACTTCTCATGTAGTCGAAATCTTTCAAGGGCTTTATTCCAAGACTTAAACCCAGATAAAATAAATGCTGAATCTTTTTTGTTGAGAAAGAAAGCAGTTGTTGATCTGAAGCTAGCTTACATATTTTGCATAGTACATAATCAGTTTTAGTATCACAATTTAAGTCTGATGTAGGTTGTGGTTGGCAATGAACGATCCAAGGAAACGAGGACTTCCATATTTCTTTAAAAGCGCGTTTTCCTTTTGCACTACTAGCTTTATGTGTTGTTGTTGATAATGAAGTATCAATTTCCATCAACTTAGGAGGAGGTCCTGATAAAGCATCAGCACTAACACTAACATGAACTGTTTCGGAAGCTGTTGAAGTTGACGCTCTCGGCGACAGTTCAGCTGCCACCGATTGTTTTGTTTTTCTGATTACGAATTTGTCCATACTACTAAATATACAAGCATAATTAAAAAAACCATGGACCGACTACCTACTTACGCAAAATTGAATTAGTTTCGAAATCACGTCGTTCACTTGAAAGTATACAATTAAAATATCTGTTATAGATACACAGCATACACTGAACACTCCTAAATATCAAGATACAAAATAGATATATGCACAGCTAGCACACAGCGTACACTCAAAACTAATAAAATCAAGATACAAAATAGTTCTGTGCAATAGTGCAATCACAACCTTATCGTTCTCGGTCGGTGTTTTTATCACAGTCTGCACCACTGCAGTTTGCACTTTTGCAATATGAACAGTGAAATGAGATGGTGGGATAAGGGTATTAATTTTGTTTATTATGCTGAAGTATAAACAAAAGTAAAACAAGAAACACAATATACAAAAAATCATTTTGTAATCATATAGAAATTAAAGCAAAACCGTGCAACTATTAAAGTAATTCAGCTCCCTATGCAATTTATATGGTTGAATAGAAAAATTGTAATTGTAATTGCCTTTGACTAGGTGTTTTAGATATAGATTAATTTAACATTTTGTAAGTACCTTTTATGACATTTTAAAAATCGCAAATTATTGCAGACCATAGTTGTTTTATCGCGTAAATGCTGCACCAACGAAACGACGTAAGGCTATTGACGCAAATGCAGTTGCAGGTAGGCATTTTGATTTTTGCAAGTCAGTTTCATAAACATAATTTAAAAAAAAATAACTTTAGCCACATGTATCATCAAAATCTGTTTATATATATATATTAATTCGTGTTCTTCCCTACTCAATTTTTTACCCTCCTTTAACACTGATTATTTTCGTTTTTTTTAAATATTAGAGATGTTACATGCAACTAGAAAGCCAAAATTGCAATTGAAAAATTAGAATAGCAAAATGATCGTAGTTCAAGAAACCGAAAAGAATGCTATAATCCGCTTAACTGTTTATACTTTACATAAAGGAAATGTTTTCTTAGTAAAGTTAGCCTGCCTTCCTGCACTGTAGAAAATGTAAAATCCGCACAATGTGGTACTGATGATAACGGCAAATGCAGGTAAATAATTCTAAGAAAAACCTTTGGAACATCATTATTTAAACGGTTTTACAATCATGTTTGTGTAAAGTTTAAAATCCCAACGAAGTATGTTGAAGTTCATTGAATGGAAGTTCGATTGTTTCCTATACTTATACAAATTTATGGAAACATTATTGTGGGTGCAAGGAACCCGCAAAATAAATATTGTGGGTTCCAAAAGTTGCTCGAACCCGCAAAGTCGGCGCCGTTGGAGGGCGCAAACAAACAAAAGGATTTAACGGGTTTTGCTTAAATTATGGATTTAACGGTTATTGCTTGAAACTAAACATTTCGAGCATTATTTTGTATGGGATATAACGGGATTTGATTGATCCTAAACTGGTAGATCGAAAGAATATAACTGAATTACAGAAAATTTATGTATAACTAAAAAAACATAAGATGTGGATTTAACGGGTTTTGCATGTATGCTCCTCACTTTACTTGTTTAGTATTTTACTGCTTTTAATTGATTAATTACTTGGAACATTTACACGTTTTCTAATTGACCATAACGTTTCAAAAATAATAATTGTTAATTTTTGAAGAGGTAACATTAAGAATTTGTACATTGAATAATTTACTAATTATATACAGAAATTGTTACAATTCATTGTAATATAAATCACGTAATATCGCATACATTGAGTTAGTATATCAAGAGATCAATAATAAAACCGATTAATGTGGCCTGTGAAAGCTAATTATTTTGAATTGGAATTTCACATTTCTGACGTGATGATTTAATGCTCTTGGCAATTTTTAAAATTTTTTGAATCTGATGGAAAACAAAATATAATAAATAATATCCTACATTGCCCGGGTTACGCAGGCCCATGTATGCCTACTTTTACTTGTAATTTCTCTCATAGAATTTTCAAAAAACATTGTTTAATTTTTGGTAATACTTTAATCTTTTACCGTTTAGAAGTTACTGCGATTTAAAATACCGCAAGTAACATTTGAGGTTGTATTTCACAGTTTTTTGCTTATCGCATTTTAATTTTTCGTTTAACGTAAAATGTAATAATTACAATTCGAATATATCGTTCTTTAAACGCTCAACTTGGGTATTTCAAAATTTCAAAAATTTCAAAGGCCGTAAATTTCGTTTAAAAAAAAAAATTTTTTTTTACGTTTTCAAACTCCTTTTTGACCTACAATTTTACGTTTTACGCAAAAAAGTTCTTAACAAAACTTAAGGACCCGTCTTTTCCGATGAAAACAAGAACTAATGTCATTAAAAAATTAGATGGGGAGCAGATGCAAAGACACTTCGTACAGCTGCCTTGGCATTAGTTTATTCTACAGCAGAATATTGTGCTCCCGCCTGGTTGAATAGTTATGATACGAACAAAATAGATGCCAAGTTGAATTGCACTAGGCGTATAATTAGTGGAACAATTAAATTGACTCCTCTCTGTAATATTATTCCATCGAACATTCGACGAAAAACTGCGTTAAAACAAGAATGGGATAAATATCAATTTAACAAAAACTTACCAATTTGGAATGATATTGAGAACCCTCCAGCTAACAGACTTAAATCTCGAAGTCCTGTATGGTTGCAAAACTACGTAACTACTGCTTTTTCTGAAGTTGAAGATTGGAAAAAAATTGTGGTCTGGAGTTGATGTTTTCAATATACATCTCATTGATGATCCAACAATAGAAGTGCCGGGCTTTGATTAAAAAAAAAATTTGTCAAAAGTAAATCGCATAAGAACAAGCCATTCAAAATGCAACTCTATTTACAGTTGAGAGTTTTTTTCCTCAAATTTAAGTTTATAATTTAAAGTTGTTAACCTTTTAGGTGGAGGTGGGGTTGAAAATAACGGTCTCAAACTACATAAAAGGCCGACGTTTCACCCAAACTTGTGAGGGCTTTATCGAGGCTAATACGTGACCAACACGATTTTTTAATTTACGTATTAGCCTCGATAAAGCCCTCACAGGTTTGGGCGAAACGTCGGCCTTTTATTTAGCTTGAGACCGTTATTTTTAACCATACCTCCACCTAGAAAGTTAACAACTTTAAATTATGGAACTCTATATTGTTTAAATGGAGTGCGATTTCTAACCTAAATTATGACTGTGCAAACGAACCAGACACCGCTGCACATATTGTGGAGGATTGTCAATTGACAAAGTTTAGAGAAGGGTTTGTAAACCTTCATAATTTAACGGACGAAGCTGTATTGTGGCTTACTAAACTGAAGGACACCTGAAGTTAAGCAATATTTTGTATTCTCTGTCCTGATTATCTATTTTTTCATAATTTTATTTTCTATTTCTTTAACCTACTATTTTTTTTCCGCCATTGTCGTGACTGGCGCTTGGACCTGTTCATTATATGTCGTCATACAATGACAGTGTTGTTATATTTTATGTTCTTATTTACCTTTTATAATGCTTATACACTTAATTACATATGAATACTTAGGTGGGTAAGGGTTGGCATGGTTTACTGGTTTTCCTAAACCTTGAAGCAAATGCTTTGCCAAGATGAACCAATCCACAATTGCACACGGTTTTGTTCCCAGACTATACGGATTTGATTGTCTGGGCCACCATACATAACACTTACATCACAATACGATATTAAAAATGTACCATACAAATAAATAAATAAATCGTTTTTTAAAATTTTCAGGTTTTTTGCCTTTTTGAAGGATTTCTTCATATTCAACGTGATTTTCAGCAATGGGTCCCTATGATAAATTTTCGAGCTGTATCCGAAACCGCTGAGAAAACTTTAGTCGGCGAAACGTCCGTTTGTGATAAAAACCCGGCGTTGCCCAGATTACGCAGGCCCATTTAGGCTTACTTTTGCTTTTAGTTTTCCTCATTGAGGTTAGGCTATGTTATTCCCCGTAAAATTTTGGTCATGTATGTCCTGGAGGACGTTCCTTTTGGTCGGTCATAAGTAACAAACAAACAGACAGACAGGCACACAATCTTCTATATTAATATAGATAAAAATATCAAATTACAAACGTTTTATACATGTAATTCTGTGGATGCGGCTAAACTTCCAGTTCATAACAATTAAGTTTCACCGCCCTCCCTAATTGGTTTGTTATCAATTTGCTGTTACTAAATTGATTTTTAATTAAAATAATTTTTTTTGATGCAATTAATTTCAATTGAATGCTATGTACCGTGCTTCAAAAAAATGACGTATCTGCATCAAACGCGAAACAGAGAAAATCAAGTTCAAAGTTTTTACCAAAAATGTTACTATTCTATTGTCTAGCAATAATTTTTTTGACAAAATAATATATGCACTCATTATGGAATATACTACATTATATTTCAAGGTCATGTTTCAACTCTTTTATAGTTCATCAATTTTTATTCATTTATTTTGTTTTTTTATTTTCGACGATTTCATCTATTCTTGTATAGGATACTAAACATACTCACCGTATCTGCAGCAAAGTTAGCCATTAACAACGTAAACAAGAAATGCTAAAATTGATGCTAGAAATAAAAAGCGCAAGTAGGAAGTTACGTTTCCTATATCTTACAAAACGCTAAAGTTTTTTAAATCGGTACAACAGTTTGCCTCATACGTTAATGCTTAGAAGAAAAATATTGCGCTTGTCAAATTATGAATTCTCTACTGTTGAACCGAATGATATTCATTAACAAAATTTTCTTTTATTTATTAAGCAAAATACTATTATTCCCTGTTTGGTTTTGGTGAATGACATTACGCTGTTCTAAATTATATTCAAACTCGTTTTCCAGGATCCATCTAAATTTTATCAATCATCGGCATAATTTCAAGAGGGATACTAATGTTAAAGATGTTAAAAAAACAAAAATGGAACAGATAGTTTAAATAATAGTAAAGAAACTTGCCCTCAGGCAGTGGTCTGAAAAGCATTTCATTTACCTTTCATACGAATCCAGTCTACTGCTTGTGATTTGGATTGCAATAAAGAGAGGCAAGATTACACGATATTTATTTAATACATCAGGAAAACACAGGATCTTTTTTTTCAAAACAACTTTGATGTCAATATTAAATTACTGAAAGAAAACTTTTTGAAATGGGAAAAAAAAGACGACAATACTATAGATTATCTATTCCTATAGTCGATGAAAATTTATTACCGTTAAATATTTTAGATGACTTTAATTTAAGTATTCAGGATTTGCCAAATACTTCCTTAAGCTACTTACATGTAGCTGAAGATCAAAAAGAAAAAAACAGTATTCCAATAATTCGTTATGAATTAAATGTAAATGTTGTAATTGAATTCCTTGATGATAAAGAAAACAATCAAAATTTGCAAAATTCTTGTATTGTTGAGGTACAAAGAAAAACATTTTTTAACGAAGGTAATAATGATGTGAATTCAGAAAATGACATACTTAAACTTGATGAATCTCATACGAAAAGTGGTGAAAAAAGAAAGCGCCTAAGATATCCTAAAACTAAAAAAGAAATAACAGCATTTTCAAAAAAATAAAAAGGTACTGGAACATAGTGTAAAAGAACCTTGCAACTCTACCCAAACTGCATGAAGAATTTCACTCATGAAGTTGGAGTATGTATTAATAAAAATTATTAGCGTTTTAATTTCAAAGAACAGAGAACTTTCATTTTCAATCACTGTGTGTAGCACTTGTCTAGATTCAAGAGAGAGAGTTTCAAACCGATTCATGAGATGGTTTTGGGGATAGCCTCTAGGTGGATAAACTCCATCAAGCCTAAACACGACGTACTTAAGAAATTTCCTGGGAACGCTTTCAATGTTGTCAACATGTTGCTTATATAAGAAAAACCATATTAAACTGCAATACTCTAATTTAGATCGTACCAGAGAATTAAAAACTGATGTTAGAGAATTTGAAGTTCTAAAAGATTTGCATGTACGAATTGTAAAACCAAGCGATTTCGAAGCAGAGGTAACTGTTTCTCTAACATGATTAGCAAAGCTAAGCCTATAATCAAATATTACCCCCAAGTCTTTAACCAACTCAGTACGTTTTAGGCTGTTAGAATTGATAAAGTATCTAAACATGACATGATTGCGTTTTCTCGAAAATGAAACAATTTTACATTTTGATATGTTGAGATGAAGGTAATTATTAGAGCACCATTGTAAAACCAAAGTAAGTTGATTTTGCAAAAACTCACAGTCAGAACTAGTTCAAATAGAATTATATAATTTAAGCTCATTAGCAAAAAATAAGTTCTTACAAGAAATAATATTGGACAAGTCATTAATAAATATATTAAATAACAGAGGCCCTAGATGCGAACCTTGTGGCACTCCCGATGTTGCTATAAAGTTACATAAAGCCTTTTGAAAGTCCGTGAAAATTACATCAACTTGACCATGATTGTCTAGCACAGGAGTAGTAAACTGTGAAAAACATGCCAGATTAGTTAGTGTAGAACGATACTTCATGAAACCGTGTTGATATGGAGAAAGAAAGTTAATAACATACGGAAAGATTTCATTATACAATACGACTAGTTCAAATACTTTAGAAAAATTGCTTAAGACACTAATTGGCCTATAATTTGATATAGAACACGAGTCGCCCGACTTCAGGATGGGACATATGGCGCACTATTTTCCACGCGCTCGGGTAACAACTAGTAGAAATAGCTAAATTATAAATAAAGCATAATGGCTTAACAAATAATAATAATAATAATAATAATCTTTATTAGATAGGATTAAAAAATAATAATAATAAAATACACACCAATTCATGAAAAATAATAATCCTAATCTAAATGAGTGATAATTCGGCTACAGTCGTTTTTGAATCTTACCCTAATATATTTTAACAACAAATGCATGTGCACAGTCTTTAATAAGGAAACTCGGAATTTGGTCCTAACCAGATGTTGGTTTACATTTAAGTGATTTAATTGCCTTTAATACTGTTTCCTCTGATACTAATGGCATTGATATACACGGAAGATTATTGAATTGTACAGTTGGTAAATGAAATTTTGATAAAATTGGACTATAAACAGATGAAAAATCAGGTGAGTATTCCTCCAAGATTATAAATTTTGTATACAGTTTGCTCTTTTCGAGCCCTTCTAGGTGGAGGTGAATGAAACAAACAACTCAATATGTTGTCAACGCCGACGTTTCGCCCCCTATGCGTAGGGCTTTAACAGATACCTAGAAGGGCTCGAAAAGAGCAAACTGTACACAGATGAAAAATATCGTCTAAACGCATCAACAATTTCCCTAGGGTTTGAAAGTTCTTCATTATTGTATTTCATTTTTCCAGGGATTCTAGAAGATTCTCTTTTGGATCTAACAAATGACCAAAAAACTTTAGAATCAGCTTTAATTGCCTCTTCAACATTAATAATATAAAATTTATAAGAACGTAAAATTTGATATTTTATGGTTTTCCTTAAACGTTTGAATTCATTTAGGCAATGCACATCCTTAGATAATTTATACTTTCGAAAATATTTATCTTTTAATCGAATATTATTAATAATTTCAGAAGAAAACCATTTTGGAAAAGTACGTTTCCTGAGACGAAAATGTGGTACAAATGTTGACAAGATCACATCAGCAAAAGAACCCACAAAAGACCAATCAGTATGAAATGATATCTTGAAATGCTAGTACTTGACAGTTTACCTGAATCTAAACCACTCAAAACCTCGGAATAACTTAAAAAAAAAAGATACAATATTAAAGAACATTTCACCTTTAATTCCGATACACAAATTAAACATTTGGAAATCATTATATACAAATGAGTTAAGGCTGTTTTATCACTTGGGACAATTTCAGATTTCTAGTAGGCGGTTCACTATTTTTATTTCTTGTTACATAAATAGCTATTTGTTGTTTTTTCTGGTTCTAAAACTGTTTAAAATGCACGTCATGTACAAAAAAAATTGACATCAACAATTCAACAATATATTATTTATCTATTAATATTAATCGGCTTCCAAGTCTGGCCTGTTGCGCTCAGAAAACTCGCCCGCGAGTACATTCATTTCACAATTCTCCAAGAGTTCTCAGTATTTATCGTTTACTTAATGTTAATTTTTCTCATTGATTTTTAAGTAAAATCAACAAAAAGTAGGGTTGTCAGAAAATTATTATCTATGTCGCGCAGGAGTCGAAATTTGGGCTTATAAAGAAATCCATTTTCTATTATTTTACGTTTTAATTAAATTAAATACAACGAAGACGAAAATAAAAAAAATAGCTCCTGCACGACATAAATAATAATGTTAGCTATATGTTTGTGCAAAATCAGGAAATATTCATTTCTAAAAATAAGCGAGATAAATTTACATAAACTTTATACCTCCCTGAGAGAATAGCCTTAATGAACAATTATGACGGTTAAAAAAACTATGCAACTCATAAAAATTATTTTTCAGTAGTTTTAATTATTTAGGTACATATCAGATTGCTCCATGTTATTTATTATTGTTAATAACGCATGTTATTGTTTTATTACTATAGTTATGCTTGTTTTTTACTTTTTATTTTATTTAGTATTACTTTTTAAATTCATTTTATTTGACTGTTGAAACTGTAGAATCCAAACTTTATATGTTTAAAAGGATTATTTTATTTAAATCTGTTCAGTACAAATAAATAAATAGAATAGAAAATTATTGTGAATTTCATTTAATTACTTTTTAGCATTACTTTATACTTTAAATAGCTCAGCAAGACGTCAAGTTAAACAAAGGCAAAGTTCAGATTAATAATTGCTAGAACTATGACTGCAGATATGGTATTAATGTCTAACATTTTTTTATATGTGAGGAAACTATTACAATAAAATATTTTCACGAATCTTTAATTAAAAATTTTTAATCAATCAAACACTTTTTTGTACTTTTATGAATGATCATTTTTCTGTAATTCCATTGATACCAAGATCTCAATTTTGAGAAAAAGTGCAGATACGTTCTTTTTCCGTAGCACAGCAGTATGGTACAATCGTAACATTTCATACAAATTGAAATTAAACTAAACGATATAAAGTTTATAAATTTCAAACTTCTGTTGCATAACATTATCGTCTTCATTACAGTAATCGCTGCTATGACAGACAATCCGGATAAAGAAATTTTATTAACAGCGGAAATTCTTTCTTTAAAGTGATTAAATACAACACGCTATTTTACTGCATGAACCAAAAACTTATTGCATGTTCAATACTGCATATTACTTCATTTAGTACAGGTTAATATGATTCCTCACAACACTTTTAATCAAACCCATAATTGAAAAACTTTATTGTATTGTTAATCGAATGTGTTTGATTAAGGCTTCTTAAAACAAAGCATTCTTCGTTCGGTATAATCTGGCCAAACCACAAACGTTTATAAGAAAAATGTAAATGTAACAGTGCTTCATTGGATTAAAGAGAAAATAAACTACAAAACTTTTCGATTAGGAACAGTTACTTTCAAAATAATATTCGATCTGTTATCTATAATTACCGTAATTGTACATGAATGATAATGGAATAATAATAAGGAACGTATTGACATTCTGACCAACACTTAGAATGTTATTATTCATGTTTTGCTGTGAATGTGAAACGTTTAATGTAATATAGAGAACAAATACTAATTTCTTCTACTTATGAATAGGAAAGTAGGTTTTTGTAGCAGTTCTCAAGTGCCAAAGTGCCATTTTCATTTGTAGTAGTGAAAGTTACTTTGACTTTTAAATTGTTGTATCAAAATTGATGGATTCTGTATTATCGACTTAACTTATGTCGTTAGATATCTCGATATATTTGAAAGCTAGTCATTTGTTTTACCATTTTATTATTCTTGTTTTTATTATTTTATTCTCATTTCATAGACAGAAATAGTATTTACATTTGAGATAAACTTTCACTTCTTGTAGTAAAATATACTATTAAACTATATCTTGAACGATTTGTAGGTAACTATGTATTGTGTATGTGGTTTATTAATCTCTACCAACACTAATTTATGTTCCTATAACTTATTCTAGTTCCATAAAAACAAACAAGTTATCAGATGTTATATCTGGTGAATACTTCAAAACCGAACGTAGAACTTTAACATAAGGAAATCGTTTTCCGCAAACTGTTGCTCCGCAAATTATCTTGGAGTGTTTAAAATATCTCCAATCGAAAAGAAAAATTTCATCTAATTTACTACAAATTTATGCATTATTTTTTATTATTTTATTTAAAATTTACAACACATTGTTACCGAAGAATCATGTTGACTTGTATTAATTCTTTGAGGAATGCGATTGTTGAAGAATGTGAGCGTAAAAACCAAAGACAATTGTCCAATGTAAAAGCTGAATTTTATAATAGGGTAGGATTACTATAGAATAGGCGGTTATTTGAACACATTATTTAAATTTAAGATGTGCTGTTAATTTAGAATAAAATAATAAAAACTGAAAGACATCCAATCATTCTCGGAAAAGAACAAAATATTCATCTACGGTCAAGTGAGCCAGTAGTGCTTTCTTGTCCTTGGTTTAGGAAACGTTAAATCTGAGATTTCATTGCAATACCTTGTTACGGTTAGATGGCAGAAATAGTTTTTACGCAATTATTGGAGAGTGGGTGTGGGTGTGGACCACCGCCAGTGGTCCTTGACGATATCAGCTTATTAAGGGTTCCAAAAGTTGACGAGAAATTAACTCGGAACTACAAGTTAGCAGCAAATCTAACCATTAACAAACACCCGAAAAATCAAATAAAAGGAAACGCTAAGTTACTTTATTTTTTTCCTTAAATTAAGTACGTGTGGTGCGAATACAAAAGCATAAGCGTGTGATTGTGTCCTAACGTAACTACTATTAAATCGATATAAGATCAAGTGAGTAATGGAAGTGATGTATCCCCCCGTACAAAAGAATTATAATGCTGAAGGCAATTAAGATATGTGAGAAATTTGGTGCATGCACGTTTATTCTTTCCGTTTTAACTTGTTCTTGTAGGTTCTATCCGAATACACAGTCATAGAAATAGATCTGACCTTAGTTTTTATCCTACTTTTATTGGTGACACGATAGTTAGATAGCTCCCTCGGAGCAGTCGAAGCAACCATGGGGAAGTAGCTTGAAGGAGAGAAGGTCGTGTTCTTAAACAGATGACACACCCGGAACCAAGGTAATCAGAACGTGCGAAACCACACGCCAAAGGAATGTGAAACAAGAGCTAAGAAATTTAAAAAACATCACAACATGAGTAGTTTTAGACTAATTAATACCATGGGTTAATTTTTTTACCTTATAATCGCTCCCACTTGAGTTGAAAGTCTAAGTACCATTATCATAAGCATGAACGAAACGTTGGCAACTATGCTTATCATGTCGACACGCTCCAATACCGGAGCACGTTTTTGTTTCAATAAAGAATCCAGCCGTGAAAGCCTCAATTATTATAAGAAGAGATATTCTTATATCTTATATCTTTAAACAAAAATGCGACATTCTTAGTTGAAAACAAAAAAAAATAATATTTTTTTTATAAAATGTGTAAAATTAACTATGATAACAATGCACAGTGAAATATTGCGTGATAAGAGGAGGAACCAGCAGATAAGCTACTTAAGTAACCATCTAATAATTAAGATAGAGACCTTGAGGAACTGAAAGCTAACATAAGAAATGAATGCTATTTCAAGGCATATCCTTCGCGCCGTAATACAAAGATTTATCAAGAATTTGGAAGAATGCATTGTTCAAGAAGGCGGTCATTTGCTAGACCCTTTGTCTTTAAAAATTTGTATTGTTATTTAATTTTATTAAAGTAATTAAAGTGTTATAACTAGTTAAAATGGGTAATACATTTTACCGGATCCGGTATATTGACTAATATTTTGTTTTGCACGCATCACTAATCATCAAATAAAAATAATGTAAGTTTGCGTTTAAAAGTTGATAGAAAAAATTGTTTAATTGAATTTGGCTTTGAGTTGTTATAGGATTTTCATGTCAAACTTTTTTTAAATTTTTGTTGCAGTTTGCAACAGTTTGTAGGGTGCATAGGTGAGTTCAAACACCGGATCCATTATTTTTTTTTTTGCTAAGCATCTCTGAAAATTCACATGTGGATAAAGGACTTATCTCTTGAGCTTAAATGTACGTTCTCGGATGGACGATGTCAGTAAACAAGTCTTCATTTCAAGACTGGTAGTACTAGTATTTGGATGTTTATGTTCTGCGAATTTGTCCTGGAGTGAACTGCAGATGCAAAATCAGCGTCAGTGAACACATACCTCTCAGGAGGCCATAGTTCGGTTTTCTAAAACATTGTAACCGCTCTACCAAATCTTTTACCCAATAGAGAAATAATGTGGTCAACTTTTAGTGGTTTTCCGTAGAATTCTTACAATTTTGAGGAAAAATGTGTATAGAGGGGTTTAAAAACCACAAGTCCAAAGGTTAGATTTTGTGCGTTCGGTGAGAAGGGAATAAAACCGTTATTGTTCCATTCTCTCTTACTAGTTCAATAAGTTTCAGTATGTGGGTACGGCTACTAGGGCCATCAAGTACAATCTAAACTTTACGGTCTGCGGATTGTTTAACATGTTGCATAAAAGTTGAAGAAATGAATATAATTCTTCACTATCCAACTTTCATGCATTTTCTAGCATAAATTAAAAATTGTGGAAGATAAATTCCTGTAGTACTCATGCACTAAGTTCTTGTGACATTCTGACCTCTCTCACAGGACTTGATAGCACCCACTTGATGCTTTCATTTCTGAGCTATCACCTTTTTCGGCTTCTGAAGGAAAATGTGAGATGTTTCATCCATAATGATTATTTTTTCTGGTGTGCAGTTTTTATTTGGCACATCCTTTCGTAAGCATCGAAGGAGGAATTCACCACAACTATATTAAAGTCTGCTGTTCTAGCTAGAGAAACAGCTCCTAGTGACTTCTACCACCCCGTACCGGCAAATCGTTTTTCTAAGTTAAATCTAGTATTTATTTGTTCTTTTCTGCAATTTCGTATGCCAATTTCTTTAGTCATTCTCATTAAGCATTTTTTACTTATTTCTCCGGCCCATGTTACACATATCGTAGTCGCAGAACAAAATTCTATTGTATATTAATAAAATTATCAGTTGAAACGATATTAGTAGATCAACAAGAAAGTGTAATTAACATAGTTTAAATTGCCGAAAAGAATAATTTCTTAATTAATAACACAACATTTCCAAAGAACCACAAACATTATAAAAAAATAGGGTCCCTAGCATAAAATGCAAAACGTACATGTCAGCTCAGTAGGTTTCTAAACCAAACAGCTTCCTGTCTCATCAAATTGAGATATATATGTTTCATCTACTACACAATACGTGTCAATTTGACCATCAAGAAATCTACAATTACAAAAGTGAATATTACATACTATGGTCTGTATTACACGCACTTCCCCTATCTAAAATATGCTTCCTTCTTATGTTGAAATTATGCACAACAGTGAAATCTTCGTTGGTAAGGACTCTGCGCCGCAGACTGCTCTCTTGAAAATGTGTGAGGTTTGTCACCATATTATAAATCGGACACAGCGATCGTGCACCACCTTTAAAGTAAACATTTATTATAAATTACTTGACAATAATTACTCTTTCATAATATTAAAGATTCACATAGTATTTTCTTAGACGAATGGTTAATGATATAGCAAATTTGAATATAATAACAGTTAACTAAGAGTTTCTTTTAAAATTATTAATGTACGGTGGGTATATCATATTTGTATCTAAATTAAGTCTCAGATTTCTTTTGGCTTTAACAAAGGGTAAGTTAGTATTATTTATTAGAGAAATCTGGTCTACCAGTAAGCGAGGAGGAATCTAAAAATATCATAACCCACAAGTACCTCGATACAATCATATCGATCGGAAACCTGATTGGTAATGAGGAATTATTTAAAATCTTTCAAAGTAGTATACAAATTGCTGAGAGAATAATTTTTCGAATATCTTCCGGAGAATCGCTCTGATATCACTAAATTCCGCCGCGTCTTTCTTCTTTGGAATACTAGTTATTTTAGCAACGAGATTGCAAAGTTGGGAATATGTCAGTCAGAGATAGTCTAAAATAAACGGAATTCAAATCTGTAATTCTGCAATGAAACGACATCAGACCCAAGAGCTTTAGAAGAAAATGAGTCCAAGAAGGCTACAATATCAGACTAAGCTCAAAATCTAGGTCACCTGCACCGAAGAAAAATCAAGTTTAATTGATTGAGATTGGTAAGTTTTTCAAGAAGGTAAAATGATTTCTTATGATTGTGAGAATTAATACTAAGTGAGTAATTTTGAGTGTTGAACACCGATTTTAGGTAATAACCCTTTTCTTTTCTTACTGCAAATCTAGTATGCTTTTCTAACTGTTTATAGTAGTTAAAATCATTGATATTTTGGGTACGTTTATACATGTTTTATTTCGTAATTTCTCCAATAGTTTGATATTGTCGGTTATCCATAACATGTAAGAATGTTTGAAGATAGAAGGAGCATTAATATATTTAAAGTTTAATTTATTATTAATATTATGAAAATAAGAAATTACAAACTAAGGAATTTAATAAACATCCACAAGATAATCATTATCATGTTAAAGTATTCAAAACTATGATATGTGTGAGTAATTTGTGCAGAATGTGTTGACGAATATTACAGAAGATCAGTACATGATCAACAAAGTCATGGACACCCACGATGCTAGAATCCTCCTCAATTATAGTGACTGAATTCACAGTAATCTTAGTTGGTTCATTAATAATTTGATACATATTAAATAAACCGAGGGTTTCCAAAAGATGCGTGGGTAAATAACTGTCGGTTTTAAAGCATCGATCTTGAAATCGTCCAGATGCTAAAGTTTCAATTACTTTTTAAAAAATAAATGCATTGGTGTCGTAATTGGGGCGGTAAATAAAACCAATAGTAATGTTGTTGTTGTAAAAATAAAAGTTTTAACCGTAACTGCTTCAAACCATAGAACAATATTATGATTGAATGAGGTCCGTACATAAAACTCCAACTTCCCATCTCTGCTAGATCTATAGCAATATGGTAAAATGTAATAAATAAATAATTATTATTTAGCGTTTCAAAAATTGAACCACTCTGAAGGAGTAACTGTAGAACTTGCATGGAAATATTAGGTGCATGAGGATAAATTATTTATTAAAAAATGACAAGAATTTGTGTCAAAGAAATTATCTCTTAGTTATCACCTGGCAGGTGTCTTTGTTTTCATTATTTATTCCATTATTTTGCAGTATTTTTTTCCGTGTAATTTTTGATGCTTCCAAGAATGCCACGAGTTCGAAGACGTGCAAATTTTCACCAGCATACGCCCTTTAAAAGGGGAAAAATTATCGAGATGCACAAAGCAAGTTCAACTTTTCGTGAAATTGGTAAACGTGTACGAGGGGTGAACAGGTGGACAGAAATATGTACACCGTCCTAAAGGGACAGGTATCTATTAGTTGCACTGGTCTATAAAAAATAAACTCCATTTTAAGTATTTAGATGTCGTCATTTTTCGTGTCACTTGTAACCATTCCTAATTCTTTGGCATCCTTTAGAACTGTTTGTTGTGCACCATTTATTATTTTATTACTGTTAATGTTCTTTACATCAGTGTTGCCTTTTCGCCGTCCAAACGCCATTGAGAAGCTTTTGGAAAGTTTATAGTTTCACCTAATAGTATAGTTCAGTTTGTATATTTTAAAGTACAGTGCGAGCAACAATTATTGTTCAGACGATAATAATTAATTAATTTTAAAAATTGAAAAATTTCATAATTTTAGGGAACCATCTAAACAAATAAGGGTTTATGTCTCTACCTTCAGTAAAATAGAAATTTTAATTAAATAAGTCTTACCATGTCAGAAATTAAAATTCGTTTTTTATGACAATTATTAATGACCTCCCGGTATTAGAAACTGTAGTAAAATTAAGCCGTGAGCATGTAGTTCGATGCAGTGACAAACATTGGACGTGATAAAGTGGGTTTCAATGGATATTACATTGAACGTTACTTAAAATACAATTGAATAAAAAAAAAAAAAAAGAATAATAAGTTTCGGATTTTAAACGCACTAACACAAATTTATCAAAACGATTGAAAGTTCCTTACTCTGTTACTTCACAACTTCAATTATAAATGTTCAGCGAACCAACGAACAATAGGTATAGGTACTTACCTCCATTGAATAATATTTTAAACTAACTGCACTGAAACATATGAAAACTAATGGAAAAATAAAAACTAAATCCCCCATTTCACTCTAACAGATGAGTCCTGCATAATACAGCTTGATCTTGCTTATATACTGCCTTTGTACTGTTTAGTCCTGCCTACGTACTGACCAGCCGTGTCCAAATATTATCTAGTCCTGTTCAAGTATTACCTAGCCCTGTCCTGGTATTAACTATTCTTGCCCAAGTACTGCTTATGACTGTCTACATACCCTCCAAAA
This sequence comes from Abscondita cerata, assembly GCA_030710515.1. Classification (NCBI taxonomy): domain Eukaryota; kingdom Metazoa; phylum Arthropoda; class Insecta; order Coleoptera; family Lampyridae; genus Abscondita; species Abscondita cerata. The sequence continues at coordinate 799,555 of JALBCR010002310.1, forward strand.
CTATGTACACCTACTGCCTATACCTGTTCAACCCTCGGGCGTGGAGGTCGACCACATGACTCTGAGACGAACTTGGAGAAACTGGCAGGAAGAACATTTAGAAGCTCGTCGTCAAGGCAGTGGGCCTCCCCGAGTAACAGGAAGGGCGAAAAGACCGACTCTTAAGAGGAAGTGCAATTCAAAACCCTACAGATCCATCACGAGCTTTTAGAATCAATTGGATAACAGCAATTGGTCACAGAAGTGTCTATGAGTATATTTACCGTTAAATACACTCGTTGGTACTACAGTCATATCGTACTTATTTTCGTAAAGCTACCAGACTGAAGTGCAACCAAGACAGGCAGTAATGGGACCGTGAATGGCAGGAAATAATCTTCAGTGATGAATCCAGATTTTATTTGCGGCATTCGGAGGGGCGATTACGGGTTAGACGACCTAGAGGCCAGAGGCAACGTCGCCATACAGCTCTAACTCCTGGAGTAATAATGTGGGAGTAAGTCCCCCTTAGTTTTCATTCTGGGCACTTTAATGCGAGGCGTTACTTAATACAGTTTTGGAACATTGGTGTCGTAATTGGGGCGTAATGTTTTTATTGTAAAAAAAAAGTTTTAACCACAACTACTTCAAACCACAGAGAACAATATTATGATTAATTGAGCTTCGTACAAAAACTCCAACTCCTCCACCTCTGCTAGATCAATAGCAATATGGTAAAAAACGTAATAAATAAATAACTATTATTATTTTGCGTTTCAAAAAAATTTAACCATCCTGAAGGAGTAACCGCAACAACTTTGAAATTACATGGAAATATTAGGTGCCAGGACAAATAATAGAATAAGAAATGACACCAATTTGTCATTTCTGAAAGAAATTATCTTTTAGTTATCACCTGGTAGGTGTCTTTGTTTTTCCTTAATTATTCCTTGAAAGGTTACTATTTTTTTGTGATTATTTTCCCTTATAGGAGAGGTTGGGGGTAATGCAATCACTGTTATAATATCGGGCAACGTTTCGCCTCCTATGTTTCACTAGCTTACGCCCTTTGAAAGGGGAAGAATTATCGAGATGCATGAAACTGGTTTAACCTTTCGTGAAACTGGTAGACGTGTAGGTCGACGATATGTGAGACGAACTTGGAGAGATTGGCAGGAAGAACATTTAGAGGGTCGTCGTCGAGGCAGTCGACGTCCCCGAGTAACAGGAGCGCGGGAAGACCAACTCTTAAGACAAAGTGCAATTCAAAACCCCGTCATTTACCTCTTACCTCATCCAATACTCTACCTGAATTCCGTCAACAGGTAGTAGAACTTTCTTAAACGGCATTCGACCTCCTGATTTCCAGAATGCCCAGAAGGATTGCTGAGTGTGTAGTATACATATTATTAATTTTATTTGAATAAATAGGCTTAAAATTTATTGATATTTTAATCATTTCTTTGTTTCCATGCATTTAATGTTTCCAAGCAATTTCAAAGATCTACGGTTACTCCTTTAGGGTGGTTCAATTTATTTTGAAACGCAGTGTATAATAAAATAGTAATTAGAACTAAATTAAAACCATTGGAAAGCCGCATTTCGGTAACGCCCAGTAAATCATAATTATTTGTTACTAAAAGTTCTCTTACATTATCTAATTGAGCAACTAGTGAGCGTACGTTGATATTCTAAGCTTTAATGACATCAAGAACAAGCTAACGAAAAAGATCAAAGGAAAAAATAAGACTGCATCATAGATTGTTTATTTGTAAAATTCTTTAAGTTATTCAAATTTTAATAAATAAAAATGTACAAAATAAAGTGAATGCCATTTACAATAGACTCTGTGTAGATCAATATTTACACAAAAACAAGATACTCAAAGTTGATCAGCTTAAATATCTAAATGTTATTAGTTAATTCTCTAAATGTTTCATTTACAATTTTACAAAATATAATATGGGTTACATTATCAACAAAACATGTATTGTAAGTTGCAGATTTCTAAACAATGTATGGTATAAGTAAATAAAATCTAATCAAAATTATTAAATTTCAATTTCAATTCAATTTATTTTACGACAAGGTGTTTAATTATTAAGTACGAATACAGATTTGAAATTGCAGTTACATTTGTTAAATTAAATAGTTCAATTTACATACCTACGTAGGTTTGTGGTACTCAGGGTTACGTATTTGATGAGCCTTTGCTTTGTTCAAAACGTTGTCGTGGCTTCCACTTCGAGGGCGTTTTTGTACCGTCTAATTAATTTACTAGAGTAAAAAACAATTTAGTTTTTTTAAAAGACTTAAAATGAAAGCATTTTAAGCATGGTGATTAGTTTGAAGATTCTGATCGATTACTTATTCTTTTTTCAGTGTAATATATAGCGTTCCCCGCATTCAGAAGTTCTGCAACAGATTTAAATTTTCTTAGGACAAAATGCTTAATGTATACTGCCATAATTCATTTCTCACTAACTTTGAAAATGGGAACTACTAAAAATTTTGGAATATATAAATCATCCTGTGAAACAGCTGGGCTTTGTATTCCAATTAAATTTTAACTTGATTAACGACGTATTACAGGGCGTTTAAAGTACTCAACTCAACATTTTCAAATAAATGTAATTTTAGTGACAACGTATTGTAAACTGATAATTATTTATTGTCTAATATATTTAAATTGTATTTCGTTTTATTTATAGTACCTAGATCAAACAAATTATTAATTTAAATGCACTAATTATTCCTATGGTTAATTTTGCAGATCGTTAAGTTTATATGCAACCACATTAAATTGTTGCATTTACTTGGTCTTCTTGTTTCTGAACTGTAAGATGGAACAAATGATTCTGTTTACTTTTCGTCTGTAAAATTATATTAATGGTTCTGTTAGACGCTATTTGTCCTAAACACTAATTGCTAAGATTCCAGAACTTGGGTTCTTGTCGGGTTCGCCAATTATTTGTTTTGGAATTTAATAAATGGGATTTCAGTAGTTAATGCATTATATTTAAGAACATCCCTATTTCTCAATAATGTTATTCAGTCATTATGGTAATGTATTTGAGTAATCTTTATAAATAAAAAATCTAAATTACATTATAGCTTTTACAAAGATACTACTACAATCAGCTGTTGAGTGCGATTGAATATTATATTCAATCTGATAAAACGCTTATTGGGTTTAGTTAGTTCTTTAAGTTTCTTTTCATTTTAAAAAGGTACTTAGCAACGTTTATTATTTGAGGTTATGAATTTTCTTAGACATCCATTTTTATCATACAATTATGTCATATAAACAACACATGGACAATAATATCAACATCGTTAATTGTTGACATCAACCTTTTCCCTTAATTTTATTTACAGTTAGTAGGATTACTTTTTACCGTATATTTCGGGAAATAATTTTTAATTTTTGTTTGATCTCGTTTCTACATATTTTCATATTTGTGGTAATTAGGACTTGTTAATTCAAACTTAAGTATTCATGAACTAAAGCAAAAATCAGTCTGAGTATCCAGTCACTCGGAGAGTGATGGCGACTGTTTTTAGAAAGTGCGTCTAATTTTGTATAATTTGTAACCGAATAATGATGCATCCCCGTTTTCTCTTTAGTTTTTAAGCGGCACTTTTTACATGAAAGTAATTTTTCGGTTTCGTCAGAAGTTATACTAACTTTCGATTTGAATTTGGTATACCCTGTATATTGTGGCGTTTGTAAAATATAAGTCATTTTGTAAATCCAATGATACCATATAAGTCAAATTTTTTTAGAATTTTCCATGTAATTATGCCACAGCGATTCTAAGTAGTATACAGTGTGTCCAAGATAAGGATGAACAGCATGGGGATCTACGAAACTGTGAGAGATACAGAGTCGATTAAATTTTGAAAAAGTTGTCCTCGACCCCTCGATGGGTCGACATTTGGTTGTTGAGAAATTCGCTGAGTTCGGCTTACTTTCGGAGATATTCGAAAAAAACCAAAATTGTGCCATTTCGTTTTTATTATATTCTGAAGTTATTCGAAAAGTTACCAAAAAACTGAATGCATTTTGTCATTGCCACTTTTTCTGCTCTGCAAGATGGCGTTCACAAATGTTCACTACTTCACAACTTCGGCGAAAAGGTAGGCGGAACGTACAACAATTTAACATATAAGTCCGTGAATTTTGGAATTTTAATAATTTTTTTTCTGTGAAGATTAGCGAATAATACACATTTTTTTCTTCGGAAATACCTTCTGTGAAATCTCTATTTTACGCTGGTAGTTTTAGTTTTTTTTCATTTCTTAATCTTTTTGAATAATCGTTTAATTTAAATACGTGATGAGTGCATAATAATTATTTATTTTAGAAGTAAGTTATTATTCTTTTTTGAAACTCTTGTATTACTGTCCGAATCACTCTGACATTCAGTGTCAAATATTTCATGTCAGTGTATCCTAAATTACGTTAAATGTATCAAGCCAAAATAAGTAATACGAAACGATTAGTAAATAATCACAAACCTGAATTTGTATGCTGTAATTTCATATTTATATAATATAACTTTTAATTCAAAATAACTTTTTTTATAACTTTCTTTAGTATTATAACAGATAATGGTATGTACTTTACACTTGAGCAAAATTAATATTTTTGACAAACCTTGTATATGGCTTAAAAACTAGGTTAGGTTAGGTTAGGGGAAAGTCAAGTGTGACGAGCAAATTGTGCAAGAAAGGTATTTGTTTTTGTGTTCGTAAGATGGTGAATTCTCTCTATTTGTCTTTTAATATTTTGTTTTGTCGAAGAGATATCAACGGATCCTTCTATTGGAGGACGGATAGAAACACTTCTATTTTTAGTGTTTAGCGACGTTTTGAATCGTTAAAGGATGAAGATCGGCCATTGCTAAAGATAATCGAGTTTTTCAGTCTCTTTTTTATTGTAATTGCTGTAGTCCACATATGTTTTTCCGTAGTATCTGTAATAATTTATAAAATAAGATAAAAAATTTATTAAAATTCTGTAAACTGAATTGAAACTGTTATAGCAATAATTTAATATATTTATTTATTTGATGCCCCAAATTTCAAATTTATATCTTTATAATTACCGGAGATATGTCATTGGAACAATACAACTGAGACACCCGATGTAAGATAAGGATAGATTAACTATGATCGTTCCGATGATATCTGAAAAAAAAACGAAAACTGTCATTTTCGAAATCATCAGTTCTTTTACTTATTCAGACAGCTATTGAATAAAGGCAAATTGTAGTCTATTTTCAAAAAGAATATCGCAAGAACGGTTTTGGAAATATTGATAGAAACTTTCTTATTTTAGACGGTCGCCATATTGGATTTTCTCATAAATAACTTCTACTATGTTTTCTGCTGATATGTCTCACAATAAGTGGCATTTTTAAATATTTTATAACAAACTGAGAAATGAAAACCAACAGATTGTAACAAAACTTACAACTTGTAATTTTAATTTACTTTTTAATTACTTGCAGGAACTGGTATGGATTAATACTAAAAATAACCGTTATTTAATTTTTTTATATAAATTAATATACAGTGTAAAGTTTTGAATAGTTTTTCGTAAAGTATATATTGATGGATCTACCATCATTGTAATTTATTGCATTGGTACCTTTTTAGGTTTCTAATTCTTATTAGACACAGTGGTAAAATCAGGAAAATAGAGTAAATAATAAAAAGGATAATGAAAAATTACATTCTTTACTTTTTTTATACCTTTAAATTATTTACGTTAATTTGTCAGTGTTAAATAGCTTTAGTATTTGCATCTTTTTTAATAAACCAAACATAACTTTTCTGGATGTTACATTAAAATGATTAATTGCTTATAGTCGTTTTACATTTTTAAAAACGACTGTTTAAATTTAAAATATATACAGCTTATACAATCTAAATAATTATTTTTAAGAATGTAAACAATAATCCTGTCTTGTTTGTGTTTAGATCATTAAAAGTATACGTTGTCGGTGTTAATGAGATAAACTTACAGTAACAATTATTTACAAACTTAATATTATAATAATATTATTAATTAATATTAATATTATTGCTTTTAGAAGTTTCGTTAAATTGTTGACTTATTTCATTTAATTTATTTAAATTGTGGCATAATTTGATAAATTAAATTGTTTTATGTTTGTTAAGTTACTTTTAATTTAACATTTTCAAGAAGTTTAATAGCTATTTATGTAATCAGTGACGAAACGCATGATTTTTCCGCAATATCACATGAGTTAAAAAATCATGTTTCGTTACGTGTTACAGATTTTTTCTAATTTGGACAAAAACAGAGTAAACGTGCTTAATTCAATATCATATTAACATATTCCCATTGTATATATTGTATATATAAATTTAAAAAAGCTAAACAGATGTGATTCATATAACCTCAAACAGTAAACATGGTTTGAGAAATACCAACTGAAGTTACGAAAAGTAGTTACGAAAAGTAGACGGTTTCAACACTTACTTTGATTATGAAAAATGTCACTTTACATGTCAAAATTAGAAAAAAGGGTTATGAACCGTCTTTTGCACTATTATATTTACGTATTAATACGAGCAAATATTAATATTCAACTGGTTCTAATGGAGCAGAAATGTTCAGAGAAACAACTGTTTGAACTACAGAGACTTTGCACCTGAAACATAAATTAAACGTATATTGCTATAATTGATAAAGAACAATATTAATAGGTAATAGTATATTATTCAATGGATGGTAATGTAAGCAATAACTCACGCGGACATTTTGAAGCAAGTGGGCGGTTTTGGATGGAATAGAGTGGCTGCAAATAGCGAAAGATGGAAGGCGTTAGAAGAGGCCTATGTTCAAAGTTGGACGGAAAGAGGCTAGAAAGAAGACTCTAATTTATTTTAATTGATCGGGTTATCCTACTAAAAAAATCGCAAGCCCTCTAAAAATGAGGAGGAGCTCCATCTTGTTGGAAATAATATACTAGTCGTAAATTGAAAGATAATTTAGTTATACTTTCCGCAATTTAATTTTGTAGGAATGCTAATTATCTTCAGTCAGGAGTCCTTCAAATCGTATTGATTCTTTGACCGATATTCTAGGTCTCATGAAAGTTGCTTATTTGTCGGTTAAATAATCCCAAATTTGTATACCTAAACTCGTCCAAAAATAATTTTGTAATTTTGATTGTATTTATCTCGCATTCCCAAAATTCAGTTTCAACCGAAAAACCACTATGTAACATCCTATGGTGACATCTTTAGCATCAGGAAAATTATGCAACAACATACAGGATATTAAAAATTGAAAGCTAGTGTCACTTGTGGCGAAATAGGAAATGAACAAAATTACAGGATATCCGAAATTTCAATTTCAAAGAAACGGGGTTGTACTGTGATGTTGTGATGTGTAGATGGGGTTGAAATGGACCAATAACTTGGAAACACCAACATTATATTAATTAAAATTCTTCTAATTTTAAACATATAATCACCAAATCTAAATTATTTATTCCTTCTTTAAGTTTTCTGAAAAAGAACATTTATTATTTATACATTTATTAAAGCAAAGGGACTTTTTTGCAAAGACATAGCTTCAGCATTAAGTTTTAACTAATTTTTATTACATTTGTTTTTAAAAGATATTTGTAAAATAATCTTTATTTGTAGAACTGATAAATTTGAAGTCCTTATTCTTATAGCTTCTTAGGATTCCTCGTCCAGTTGCCTAAGGGCAAATTTTTAAATGTATCAGCACTTTATGGATGGCATGTGGTTAAAACGCCACGAAGAAGTTCGTGGGGCTAGTCGCTTTTTTGCACGCCCGACATTTTTGGTCCTCATCACCAACCTCGAACAATTGATACTTTTCGAGATATCGAAGAAAAAGTGCTCCGAGTTTTGAAGAATGTATTTAAACAATACACTTTTACGTGCCATGTGCTGCTGAAATGTGAATACTTTTGTAAACTTTTGACTACGGACGCGACGTAATATTATTTTGGGACAGAACTTATATTCTGATGGGACGCAATCGTTAATCCCTTATCTCAAGAAAAGGGACTGAGACAAAATGCATTTTCTTTAGGTCGTGTCTTCCGTACTTTGAATTTGGGCGTTGCAAAATCAGTTTTTGCTGTTTTTTGTAGAGGAAACATCGTCGCCGATTCTGATGTTAAAAACGAGGAAATCGTTGAAAGAGAAGTTAGAGAATTTTGACCGAGGAAAATTCAAGGAATGTGTAAATGAAACAGCAAAAAACCGTAGTAGAAATGGGCGAATTCGGTGTTCAAAGCTTCGGCCGCGGATTAAAAGAGTGGATTCCGAAAAATATAGATTTTTTGAGGTTGGTGATCATGATCAAAATATCGTGCGCACGAAAAGGATTCAAAACGTCCCCATGTGACCTTTTTTGCGAAAAACGCGACTTGGAGCAGTTTTTGGTCCATATCTCAACAAGTATCGATCAATTGCTCAATTTCCAAAAATTTACCAATCGCGACGCCATAACTCAAAAAATGTTGGTCCAAAATGACCAACCAAAAATGACGGGTGTCAAGAACTGAACAAAATTAATGTCTTTCAAAGACTCCAAAACTCGTGAATTTTCTCCAATCCAAGCGAATCGATTTGTTTTTGAAAAACCTATTTTTGAGGTTTTATCGATTTTTCTAGTTTGGTACGACTAAAATTATAGGGTGCTAAGTCCTCCGCAAAACGGTCACTTTCGATCGTTTGTTCGAGCACGACATCGCGAGTTATAGCCGATTAAAGAAATGTAAAGTCTGTCCAGAAACGAAGCGAAGTAATAAATCAACATGTTTAACAGATTCCAATGGCGTACCGATGTATTGATAATTTTTCGAAAAGGAGGTTAAAAATGTAGAAGATGTGTAACCTTTGATCATTAATTAATTATTTTAACACGTTTCATCTTATTAAATGTTCAAATTGACCTCCACCTACTTCCATGGAATGGTATAAACTACTGACTGTAATAAACTGAAATTTGACACATGGGTTTGTCTAAACATTTTGGTTCATTATAGTCACTAGTTTTGAGGTATTCTAAAAAATTTTAATTTTTTTTTAAGTTTACCACCCTGTAACTTTCTAACGAAGCTTTCCTGATAAAAAACTTTATATGAAAAACCCAATTTAAAATTTTTATCAAATAATACGTGGGTTTATTTTTGGCCACCACTAGTGAATCACCTTGTTTATCAGAAATTGCTAATATCATTATCGATCACATTTTTAGGAATTTTAACTAATTAATTACTAATAATTTAACTAGAAAATATGTACTGTATTTGGAATGACACTTTAATAGATTTTAATGTGTTCTTAATGATATCATTAGGGGAGAAATATGGTATGTAATTATAACGATAGCCTAACTAATGATTATTGTCATATCATATCGGTATATCATAAGGTGTACTTACGCTGCAGTATTGAGTTTCATTGGAATGGCATCGAGTCCTGAATTTATTCCAAGGAAACGCGTGAAGAGGTCTGCGCTTTCTGCCAACGAAAAACTATTGTGCTCAATGTGTACAATTATTTGAAATGCCATAATCCGTTGAAAACAGTTCAAGAGACAGTTGATATGTGTTCACATATTACTGGCATTGGAAAAACAACAATATTCAGACTTTTGCGTGAAGACAAAGTTTCTGTGCGTGAGCCTAGTTTATTTCATGGTAGAAAAAAAACTGAAATACCCGAATATGTGAAAAGTACAATTAGAAGAATAGTGCATTTGTTTTATTTTAAAAAAGAAATACCCACATTCATGGGGAAAAATGAATAGGAAATCAGTTCTCATTGATAAGGAAGAAATTGTATGTTGGAGAAGAAATTACCTACAGAAATATCTCTAAATTACGTTCTGAAGGCAAGAAAATTTATTATTTAGACGAAACGTGGGTAAATGAAGGTTATACTGTGGGAAAAATGTGGCAAGACCAAAATGTAACCAGTGGACGACAGGCTTTTTAGAAGGATTATCTACAGGTTTAAGACCTCCTTCAGGAAAAGGGCGACGCTTAATTATTACGCATATAGGAAGTGACAAAGGCTTTGTAGAGGGAGGTTTACTGCTATTTGAATCGAAAAATACCGGTGATTACCACGAGGATATGAATGGGGATGTTTTTGAAGAATATTTTGAACAAATGTTAGATTTAATACCTAAGGGTTCCCTAATTGTTATGGACAATGCCAGCTACCATTCCAGACAAATCGAACGTTTACCTACAACTTCCCAGAAAAAACACGTTATAATGGAATGGCTTTCCTCAAAAAATATTGCTTTCGAAAATGAAAATAAGGGAACTACTAAGTCTAGTACAAGGTGTTAGGACAAAGTTTAAAAGATATGCAGTTGACGAAATGGCAGCAAAACGTTCTACGCTTACCGCCATACCATTGTAAATTAAACCCGATAGAATTAATATGGGCGCAAGTGAAGGGTGCAGTAGCGAGAAATAATACCACGTTTAAATTAAGTGATGTTAGATAACTTTTAATGACTTTTTTGAGTGATGTGACTGCGGAAAAATGGAAAAAGTGTATAGAACACGTAATGAAAGAGGAACAAAAAATGTGGGAACTTGACAATTTGATAGAAGTTACTATAGAGCCTATTGTAATTTCAATAGGGTCAAATGATACTTCTTCCGAAGAAACAGATGAATTTTCAGAATAACTGTATTTTAAAATTATATATTTATTATTTTTCTTATAAATTTAGTTTGTTCTTGCTATATTTTATTATACCTTAAATTTTCAAACTCTATAAAATGGTTTCTAACAATGATATGTTTAAAATTACTTTCAATAAAACACAATAAAACGCAATCGTAATTTTTTTTGTCAGCAAAACCCATGTACACGCCTATAATCTTTAGTTTAGACCTCAAGAACAAGTACGCCCCATTGTTAACGGATTAGGAGCTATTCATAAATAACTTACGTTGTAACACTATAGTATGGAAGCGGTATATCCTAAAACTAGTTTTAAAATCTTTTATGTATTTCATACAAAATGGTGTACCGCTTATATGTAAAATAAATCAACTACTTTGCTTCGTTCCTGGACAAACTTTAACCCTAAATTATAAGGGGGTTGAGGGGTTTTTTTGTTTGCGCGATTATTTCCCATTCAAATGACATTTTTCTTGGACTCTTAGAGTTTCTTACAATCTACTTCATATCCAAAAGAAATTAGTTGTAGGATAATCAAATGAATCAAAACTATAGTTATTTAAGGGATCTGTCAAGGTAACTTTGACCTTGGTCTGATTATTGGTTATTGTGTAACTGACAAAAAATTTGGAAAATCATTGTCATGAATCTCTAGTATTTGGATCATTTTCTGTATGTCAACCCGACAATCTGAATTTGGTGCTGCCTCGTCTAACTCTCACTGCAAATGGTTACGTATAGCAAACAAGTTATCCAAAAGTAATTAAACGTCACCCCCTAACTTGCTTTCAAGCTTTAAAAGAGACTTTTTCTACCATTTCAGAAACAATTCCACCCTTTCTATCTTACTGATCGAATAAGCAAACTTCTTCAAAAAAACTGCATTAAATCTATTTTTACATCTTCAAACTTCACAAGTTTCACCTTCCTCTAAAGATAAATTTCATACGCTTTCTTCTCAAGGTGATATCGTGTTCGTTGTTCATGTGGTTTAGTGTAAGTAGGTGAAACTAGTCGCTTTATTAGAACAGTATTTCAGAATCTGACCGTAGTGTTAGTTAAAATACGTTAATTAATAATTCTGCTGTCCTCCGCTTTGATTGGGACCACAAAAGATTATTTTTAAAAACTAAGAAATGCCAACAGTTAACTGTAACGACTGTGAGTGTTAAATTGCATATCGTTATCAAACCGATTATTGAAACACACGTGTGTCGATAAAGCCAAGTATTTCTTGTACAGTAGCACACACGCAACGAAAGAACACCTGATGCAGCATTTCGCTCTTATTATGAGCTCATCAGAGGTGTATACTTAAGTGCGGAATACAACTGTACAAGACGGCGATTGGTCTTTTAAACTCTCGTGGAGCAATGAACATAAGTAAAATGTGTGTCTAACGACATCTTGTGTAACATGGACACGTGTGAAAAGTATAAAACTAAGAAATGCCAACAGTTAACTGTAACGACTGTGAGTGTTAAAGTGCATATCGTTATCAAAGCGATAACTTTAAATGCTTGAAACACACTTGTGTCGATAAAGCCAAGTATCTCTTGTACAGTAGCACATATAGCAAAATATTTACCCATGTAACAGTTCGAATACCTTTTAAGCATAAATTAACATTTCACAATACTATTATTCTCCAAAAATTCAATCAATATGTTATACGTCAAAAAATTCTTTTTCTCTTACTACCGAATAAATAGAACGTTGGGCGGTAACCGGTTAATATTTAACAATATCAAATTGGTATCGATTGCTTTATAACAGTACTAACTTTCAAATTTTCATAACTTTCCTTGAAGTTTTCTTAGTCAATCGATACAGTTTGCAAACAGATCACATATAAGTACTAAATTTTTAATATTTTTCTCCTTCATGTTACAAAAATAAAATCAAACCTAAATAATAATTAATTAATAAACACTTGAAAGAGCGCATCCGTGTTTTATTTAAATTTGATACCAAATAAAACCATTCGAATAACAACTAAATTCCATTTTAAAAGGGAACTATAGGTAATATTAACGTGAACGTTGCAATTGTAATTTAAGCTAAACGTTAATGCAGTAATTGTATATTGACCTAAATCCGAATATTTACTCGTAATTAAGAACAACTTTGATTTAATCTTTACCCATCATAATAAAATTTTTCACAATATAGAATTATAAGTTTAAGAGAAAATAACCCTTTGTGTTGAGTTTTCTAAAATATGTAGTAAATGCATGACATTATTCACCACAAATAAATTTACTAAAATGCAAAAATACGGAGTTTATTGTCTTTTGAAAGTAAGTTCTTTAGCTTTACCCATAAGCGCTGCTAAAATGTTTTGACGTGCGAGTTTATTGCTAAGGGTCTTTGAAAACAAATTTCAAGAGTAAATATTTGTAGTTTAACTCCAGCATTATGACAATGTTGTGACTAAAGTACTCCACGAGTGATCGAAATAAATTAAATTTTACAAAACGCTAATATAGTTTTGATGGCCATTCGAATAATTTTAGGGAGATATTAAATTAAACTACTTTTTAATTGTCTAACAAGCTATTTAAATTAATATTGGCACTGAAATATAAAGTTGTCAATTTTAATATTATATGTTATCTACTTCATGTTACCGTTGACTGAAAATGTGTAAAGATACGCAACGCACATTGTCGCAACATTTAGATGTCTCTACCGTCGGATGAACCCTGTTCTTTTTATTATTTGTGCAACTGACGTATCTATACACACTTAAGCATTGTCACAGAAATCACTGTAATTCGAAACAAACTCCGTTTTAACAACGGCGCGGTATTAACGACATTTACAAAGCAACTAAATAACTCGGATTAAATCGGCGGCAGAGCCATCTACATGTAGGAACAATTTTTTGGTAAATTTTAATCGTATGCGTTGCGTATCTTCCAACGGTTTTGAATCAACGATCTTACATAGTTTTCTATACTCTTTACAAAAGTACTAGAACCATTGCTTAATCGAGCCACCTTTTTATAAGTTAAGAGAAAAACAGATTTGAACTTTTTTCATATAAAAATTTGTATGTAATTGACAGTGAATATGCTTCTTTCTATACTCTTGTTGGGGATTACTCTTAGAAAAGAACTTAATAAAAGTTTTGAAAAGTACGGTCAGTAGTAACATGTGTTTCAAATGTTGAGAATTAAAATTGTCCAAGTGTCAACTTGTCAATACTTGATATGATGGAAGAGAGAAGAAACTACAAGAACAAGAATCCAACAAAATATCATGAAACTCATATCAAAATAAGAGCAAAAATTAAAGAAGCGGAAAAGCTTTGGTTGACGGAAAAGTGCAGTAAGATCGAGGAATGTCAAAGGAGGTACGACTACCACAATCTGCATAAACGGGTGAGAGAATTAACAAATGGACGGACAAACAAAAGAACACCTACTAGCCTATTGGATCCAAATGGCAACCTAATATCTGATGATTCGAAACTAATTGAGATGTGGGAGACGTATGTGAAAGAACTTTTCGATGCTGAGCGAACAGACAATTGCACGGAACATGACGATATTTGCGGGCCCTCTATTATGAGATCTGAAGTAGAAAGATCAATTTTATCCCTAAAAAACGATAAGGCTCCAGGCCCCGACAACATTCACGGAGAAATCCTGAAACTTTTATGCACAACCAATGACTATTTTCTCGACATCCTGACAAACATGTTTAACAATATCTATGACAATGGAAAAATCCCTGAAGACTGGATACAGTCAACTTTTGTGGCGATACCCAAAAAGTCTAGTCCAAAATATTGTGAAGATCACCGGTTAATAAGTATCATTAGTCATATAACTAAAGCATTTACCAGTATCATCCATAACCGAATATATCACAGATGCGAAATGAACATCTCTGAATCACAGTTTGGTTTCCGCAATGCACTGGGCACCAGAGAAGCGATATTCAACCTGCAGGTTCTCATTCAACGATGCAGAGACATGAAAAAAGACGTCCATCTATGCTTTATTGATTTCTCAAAAGCGTTCGATAACGTCCAACACGATACACTTTTAGAGGTACTAAGGCAGACTGGCATCGATGGAAAGGATATCCGAATAATATCCAACCTCTACTGGAACCAAACTGCTAAAATAAAAGTTAATAACGCGTTCAGCAACAAAATTGCTATCAAAAAAGGAGTAAGACAGGGCTGCATCCTATCACTTTTACTATTCAATATATACTCCGAACAGATCTTCAGAGAGGCTCTAGGCAAAGCATTGGAAGCAATCAAGATAAATGGTGAGATAATTAACAATGTCAGATATGCTGATGATACGGTGATCATTGCAAACGATAACGAGGAACTACAAAGACTCATGCAAAACATCCGAACAACAAGCAACAAATATGGACTCCCATTAAATGCGTCGAAAACTAAATGTATGTGTATAACAAGAAATATTCAAACACCAATCAACCTTAATGTAAACAACAAAAACATTGAACAAGTAGAATCATACACATACCTTGGAACTACCGTGAATTCAAACTGGGACCAATCAAAAGAAATCCGTTCACGAATTGAAAAAGCTCGAGTCACGTTTAATAAGATGAAAACCTTATTTATCAGTAAGAGTATATCCTTTAAACTAAAATTAAGATTAGTTAGATGCTATATTTTCTCTGTCTTGTTCTACGGAGTAGAGGCCTGGACAACAACAGAGGCAACTTTAAAGAGGTTGGAAGCTTTCGAAATGTGGATTTACCGGCGCATTCTTCGAATACCATGGACCGACCACACAACCAACGTGGAAGTCATGAGAAGAATAGGAAAAGAAAAGAGGTCGTACTCACAATAAAGAGCCGCAAACTCCAATATTTCGGCCACATTATGAGACACGATAAATATCGTCTATTGTAGTTAATAGTTCAAGGCAAAGTGGATAGTAGAAGAGGTCCGGGAAGAAGGCGACATTCATGGATGCACAACCTAAGACAATGGTTTGGACTGTCTTCTGTCCAGCTGTTTAGAAGTGCTGTAAACAAAATCAAGATTGCTATGTTAATAGCCAACGTCCACAGGGGATAAGGCAGTGATAGTACTAATTTATCTTTTGAAGTCCAAAACTGATTTTTTTCTTATAGTTTGAACTTTTTTAACAAACGGGAAAACAGCAAAAACTGCACCAAAAAACTTTACTCGGACACGTGTTTCAATAGCTAAGCTATCATCATCAGCGAACCGCGAAACACGTGTCCGAGTCA
Source organism: Abscondita cerata (assembly GCA_030710515.1). Lineage (NCBI taxonomy): Eukaryota > Metazoa > Arthropoda > Insecta > Coleoptera > Lampyridae > Abscondita > Abscondita cerata. Next base: position 815,518 of record JALBCR010002310.1, read on the forward strand.
AGTTTTTTGGTGCAGTTTTTGGTGTTTTCCCGTTTGCTAAAATAGACGCTGCAGTTTAGTGTTCCATTCTTTTGATTTATAGTTTGAAGAAATACAGTATTTAAACTTAAAAGTTTGGTTTATAAGATCGGTATGTCGATTCGCCGTCGTCGCCTTCCGTCGCGCGGTTCCCGTAGTGTTACATTAGATGTATGTAATATATGATTCTTATGTATTTTTTACGCTGAGTAAGAATATCAAAATATAAAATTTTGATATTTCAATTATTTTTGGAGATATTCCAAAAATTAAAAAAAAAATAAAAAAACACAATTTTGACTTAATTTGAACTCATGAATAATTTTTCCCAAAGAACATGATAACTGAGTCAAATAGGAAATGAGATATTCAACTCTAAGTTTGGTTCTGAGCCGTACATGTTTTAATAGTATATTATGCAATGAACATGTAATATTTACTATTAAGACACCAGCAACGCTAATACACTATTTTTTCTACGACCCCATAACACTAAATAGAAACACTAATTTTATAAATGAACACTACTACCTAGTCACGAATTTGACAAATTTGCTACATTTATGTTTGACTTTTAGCCACACCACCAGTCGATAAGTGCAATAGACAACTGTGTATTTCTATTGCTTCTGAATTTGTATCCTACTCAGGGAACATTTCATAATTACGTAATGTCGCAATTCTATTGGTTCTAAATTTACAGGGTGTCCAGAAACTCTTTTGCCAAACGGGCACTACAAGTACTAGAGGTTATATTATGTCGATTTAACTCAAATTACCTTAATCTGAAAATGCTACAACCCTTTGAAGAAGACATCGTGATAATCAATAAACGATTACAAACCCGTCATTCGCTGTAATTTTACAACCAGCACAAGCGTATCAGTAGAGGGGACCATTTTCGAGAAGAATAAATTTTAACTTTTTGTGTTTCTAACATAACATCATATTATCAAGTTGGCTTTGATAAATCAACAAAATCTACAAATACTGATAATAAAAGTCGTAAGTATTAAGTTGCTACATTGTTTTAGAAATTTTAAAATATTGTTATTTTGTGAGGGTATAAAACAACAATTTGTTTAATATTCATTCTTTTCTCTAAAGACCGTCTAACTTTAACAGCATTTTTAAATGATTTAATGAAAACTCATATAACGGTGTCTTCTTCAAAGGGCTGTAGCTCATGTATGCCCGTATTTATAGTCGAGCAAAGACTTACGACTTAAATTTCTCTTAGCCAATTTTGACTTTCGGTTGGGTTAAAAGCAGAATTATGCACATACATTTTTGTGAGTTTTGACTAAGATCTACTTAAGACTAGAAATCTAAAAATCTTATCAAAAACCATAATTATTTCCATTTTTGTTTATGTCTTAACGTAAGCTTGTCTTAAGTTCAGTTTATTAATAATAACTTGAGTTAAATCAACATAATACAACCTCTAGTACCTGTAGTTTCCGTTTCGCAGAAGAGTTTCTGGACACCCTGTATAGCGTAATAAACATTTAATTTCATTAGAGTACAGATTTTAAACTCTAATATATGAATTATAATACAGAAGTAGAAAAAATATTTTATTAAGAAGAATCCCACTTTCTGTGCTCCACGGCCTCATTTGCCTTTGAAAACCAACAAACAATGAAAATATGATGGAAAGCATACAAAATACCTTTAGAAGCTTGTCCAGGGCTAAAATTGAAGCAGCGATTTTTGCTTCCGAAATTAGATTAATTAAATGCATCAAAAATGATGGAAGACATTTTTGTGTTTTTGTAATTTATTGTTATTACTTTGTTCTGTTAGTTGTAGCAGTTGTTGATTCGATTAAAGTACTCGAGTTTTTAACATTCTTTCTCTAATTCGTGAACAGATGAAGATATCACGATGCGGTTTTCAGTAAAATTTAGCTATTTAACTTTTTTTCCAAAAATCACAAAAATAAGTAATCGCTTAGGATAAGGTTATTTCTTTTAAAATAACACATTCAATAAAAACCTTCTCTTAAAAAAAAAAACATAAAATGCTTTTTCAAACGAGACCAAAAATATTAAAATAGGTCTTTCTCTCTCTTATTATTGAAAAAATGTCATAAAGCAAAATAATACCGAAACGCACCAGCTACCAAATGATGTTTTCAAAGTTATGGCTCATCGTCCAACTTTCCGAGATAGCATAAACTTTTTGTTTTCTTATATCAGTTACGCTTCCTTGTGGTCAATTTACGAACTTCGAAATAATTTCCAGACATTTCCCTCATCCTCTTTATTCATTAGGATTTTTTCTGAAATCTCTAGGATCTACCATTATCGAGATACAGCCGCTGCATAATATTATCGGGACACCCTATATTAAACATTGCCAAACATATTGTTTTGTATATGAATAAAAACTCACTTTTAAATTTTCATTTTTAGACAGAGTATATGTACATTACTGGCAATGTCGTTCCTTTCTGCAGACATTCTTGTACCACTTTTGTTCTCTACAACAGTGAGATATATATCGTGGAAAACGGTTTATGTGATGATACACGGATTTGTTTGATCTGCGGATAATTTGTTGCGGCCTCGGCCTACACCACGTCGATCAAGTGTTGTTCACGTTCTTACTTTGCAGGGAGCAGTTTTGATTCGTTTTGTTGACACTTGCAAAGCATTAATAAACATGCATTATATGGGACTTTTCTTTTTACAGCCTACTTTCTTACACAGTGGAAATACACGTAGTCTGTATGTTAAAGTCATCTAAGTTCCAATAATGGTCAAAAAAGCTTTGTTGATCTTCTGCAGGAACTATTTCGTGGCATTTCAAGGCATATGAACATACAAAAGGAGTAAATGATTTTGCCTTAATATATGTTCCTCTTGCTGTGTAGTAGTCCTGATTGCTGTGTGTTCTTTTTTTCTGATAGTTGTGTACTGTCGTAACATTTCTTTTTTCTTCCTTTTTTGGACGCCATTTGTTCTTAATAATTCGTTCATCGCCTGTTTGACCTTCAGTATCAGCATCTGATTTTTCACATTCTTTATTTATTGGTTTTATATTCTCGTCATGTGATATGTCACTGAAATTTGGTTCATAATTATTAAAGATAAATTTTAATTATGCTTTCTCTTTGTTAATATATTTTAATTATTTGCTCATTTAGTTAAATATAAATTTCTATTTTATTGTAATTTTGCGATATATTGAGATTTGAGTAGACCGATAGTGGAGATGCAAGTAAGTAGTGAGCCGGCAACGAAAGAGGTTGATTGGTGTCTTTAAATATCACTTAACCGTTCACCCCCGGTGCACAGTTGCCCGACACAATGTCGTGGTTCCTTCATGTGGGGTTACTCGTAAAATGGGCTGTTGCGGGCTACCAGAATGGCATGATGCAGATAGAGAAAGTAGCCGTACTAGGTTCTCCAGATCCGGTCATTGGGATGCCAACTAGGTTGAGCGTTCGGAGAAGCTTCCACTTATTTCAGGTGATACTAGCTAGCTAATTGTCGAAGAGTAAGTTAATTTACATAATTACAGTATGGAGTAATTAAATGGACTTAGTTAACCAAATGGAGTCCCGCGGTGAATATAAAAATTGTTCTTTGTTTATCAGACAAGTAATTGTGATTTTATTTACAAATCTCCCGATATCGTGTATGCTATTGGAGTGAACAGTTTTGTGAGAATTCACGAATTTTTGATGAGGCAAATAGCCCTCAGTAATTTATATATTTTACAGTACAAAATAAAATATAAATCTTTGCTCAAGTTCTACCTGTTTTATTCATTATTTGTTTCTCTGCCAGAAATGTTTTTACTCTTTTAACTATATCTATGCTTGTGCCTTTATTTACCTTTGAAACATTTTCTGTTGATCTAATAAAGAACCAACTTTCTTAAATATAAAGGTTAGTAAATACATGCATACTACATATCTTATTGTCAAATTATAATCACAACAATGTTACGTATCATTAAATTCTCAAATGCTTTATGAAAATAACGAAATCCAATGTCTTGACAAAACTTATAGTTAATTTCAACTAAACTATTTTTACTCCTTACGTGCACTCATTCCGTGGACACACTGTACCTGATATGGTTAATTCACAAATTGGCTTGCGTCCAAGCTACCTACCGTACGCTAACGAGCATCAAAAAGGCGAAACACTTATATGTAACTTCAGCTGAACAAGGATAAACTGCCATTGCCAAAATTTGTTTCTCTGGTACTGGAAGATTATGCGTTAACAGAGTGGATTATATAAGATGCGTTTACCGACGTCGGTGAAATATGGTGAATGTTATTTGGTTACATAAAATTGTTACCGTTCCTGAAGTTAAAAAAGAGAAACCGATATAACCAACAAGAGATGCGTTTGGTTATGAATGGACAATTTTAAGAACTCATATAATTGGCTAAAACAAGACAAATTACACACACCATAAAATAATTAAGACACTTTCTACTTTAAAATTACTTCCATAGACAGTGGGAAGGTTCCACATATATACACTCTTTTATTCTATAATTGGTTTTATTAGATTAGTTTACGAATTTTTGTTTTATCATAAACTTTCATTTAGAGTGACATTTATATTATTGTGATGATCGTGTTCGTCCCTAACTCGGTGATAGAATTTGGCTAATAACCTAATTCCAGGAATGTATGTACACTCATGAAATTTAAAACTTGGACACCACAATTTCTGTAAACAAAAGTTTGCACATTGTGAAGCGGGCTTAAGGGTATCATTTACAATTCTAACAGCAGGTAGTCTCAGCAGGGGTTATCTTATAGATGGACTGTAGAATGAATCATTACACTAAGCACGTTTTAGAAAATAGGTTGACTATCACATCCATCACTGATATATCGTAATTTAACCAATTAAAACTTATTCCTGTAAGAGTACAATCATTTGCAGCTATTATAAAATCCCCAAGGACAGCTTTTTTGATAAACACATTGTTAAATTTACGTGCTTTATCTGTTCCCAAGTGCTCTTCAAAAGTTGTAAGAAAACACCCGAATTTTGTATTGTCAATGGAAGTGTATTGGGATGATGCGACATTAGAGGGAGTACTTGTTCCGGAATTTGAGTTGCGGAAGGTTAAATTAACAAACGGCTATAATCGACAACGTTTTAATCGAAAGAAAAAATCACCCACACTTGCGAAATCTATTCTATATTGTCTCTGGTTTCAACGTATTTTCTATAGATTTTTTAAGGATTGGTCCAAAGTCCTCTGTTTTTAGACGACGAGCATTGTGCTCCATTCGCCAGGAATTAACATTTTTACCCCAAGCGTTCATTAAACTTTAAATAAAATCGCTACGTCCTTTGGTTGCAATGCTACTAAAATTATACCATTTTCCTTGCAAAATTGGCATAAATGAAGAGACAAATAGGATACATGTTCGTTCATAAACAGTACCACCGGGTTTTGTATGTTTTCTTTGATTAGGAATGGATTAAAAACATTTGCAACGTATTCATAAAAATTTTCACGTCATGCAACCATTGTCGCTTCTGCCGATTAACCAGTTGTTGGGATATTTTGCCAAAATGTTGCCAGGTATTCTCTTGTAGCTGCAGATGCACCAAGCAGTAATGTAACCATTCTTTGTCGTCATTTCCTGACTTGCAATACAGAGATTTTGTACCAGTATTGGCTAGAACAGCTTGACCTTTTGGGCACAAAAAAAAGCAGATTTGTCACAATTGAATATACGAGATGGTTCCTGCAGGACTTCTAGGAGCTCATTTTTCTTCAAAACAGTTTTGCAGTCGTTGAAACCGTGCTCTTATTTTTTCTTTATTAGCTTCAACTCGAGCCGTAATGAATGTTTGACACACTCGTTTGCTGATTTTAGGATTTCTTCTGAGGAAGCCTTCGTACCAGTGGCGACCCGGCAATCAATTATTAAATTTGTTTTCTCTCCCAAGTTCTGTAACTAGTTTGTGTAGAATATGTATTAGTACATCTTTGGTTACTGGGAACCCATTCGAACCATTACGATTACTTAATCACTGACAGAGCTTCTTCATCTGTCGTAAGTACGTGTTGGTGCACCTGCATAATTTTATTTCTTATACTTTTCATGAATTTTGTCGTACAGTGTTTGATTGGGTATACTATATATTTTTAAAGCTTTGTAAACAGACAAATTACCACTCTTTATTTCATCTATAAGCTTTATCGAGGGTTTTGCTAGTATATCTTTTTGGGGGCATTTTTTCTGTAAAAATCAAAAGTTCAATAAATAAAACTTAATCTTATGATGATTATTCACAAATAGGCCTTGCTAATGTTTGTATTTTGTAAAAAGTATATATTTCAAACTATATTACACAAGTTAAATAAACAAAAAACGTTAAAAAACGTAACCTCATTAAAAAATAAGTACCAAAGACAATTTCACCATATTGGTCCTAATTACCTTATACTCCCGTAATAAAGGTCCTCACCGACGATTATCTGAACATTAATACAAAGCTTAAAAATTTTCTCTTTATAAACATCAATCAATAATTTAACAAATTTAAATTATTTTGTTTTAATTTCTTGAAATAACACTGATTTTTAATTCGGGGGAGTATTCTAGTAATTTCTAAATATTTAAAAAAAAAAATATCAAAAACAATTTCACCATAATTCCGTTATACTTCCGCAATACGGTTCCTTACCAGCAGACTTGTGTACATAATTACGGGAGTCGTAAAGTAAATCATTGTTATAATAAAAATTCAATGAACCAATGCGAGACGTTATTTTATCTAATATCAATCGATAATTTCACAAATTTAAACACATTTAACTTACCTGAACGTATGAAATACTTAAATATACTGTTCAGTGGTCTTACACACATCAACAACAGGACTGTTAAACCACGTGCGTTAGTGCGGCTGATGAGATCTGAAGCTTAAAAGACCTTTTTAAAAGAATAGACATGTTGTCAAATCGTGTTTTTTGGGTATATTTTAGTCATAGTTAATATTGTAGTGTAAAAACTTGCAAATGTATTTACAGTTTTCTAATTTTATGCCGGAAATGAAAAACTTCCGACACGTCCAGGAGAAATTGTAGAGTATGGAAAACAAAACACTATATGATCGTGCAATAAACATTTTAATCTTTCAGGTAAATTCTTTACACTTTCTTATTCACTTTTCACATATTGAAAACTGAAAGTTTGTTTATTTTAATTATATATGTATGAACCTTGGTTTTTGTAGTACATTATTTATTTTTGTTTGAAAAATCAATAACAAATTATATTCTAAGGAAACTACATTGAAGATTTCAAACTTAATTTTAAAAAAACGTCATGATAAAATTAATTTTGAGGTATTTGTAATTAGTTTTGCAAAAATAACAATAAAGGAGAAGGTTCCACGCTTATGGATAATTTCAGACCACTCAAATTAATATATTTTTGTATCATCGGATTACTCATTGATTGATTTTTTATTTTTTGTAACAATTTTTCATTATTTGTATGGTGGGTATTTTGATTGGATATTGGATTATCATCGGTAACCATTGCAATTAAAAATTGTAGATTTTTAATTTCTCGATAATGTGGTTAAAGTATAATTACAAGATTCGAAAATAACAAAAGGAAATTAAAAACATGAATGGGGATACCGGAAATATTAGTTGTTATTGTAAGATGTGAAGGTCAATAAAGACTTTAAAATAAATTGTAACAATAAAGAAACGCTACATATTGTTTAAATCCTATTGAATAATAACCTAACCAATACATATTCTTTTCATTTAATTGCTGCTCAAGAACTTCAATTGACCTAATTGTCTTATTTTATTCAAAACGTGTAAAAAATTTACTTATTTACCTGGAAGATTAAATTGTTTATTGCACGATCATAAATAGGGGTTCTTTTCCTTAGACTGTGACCACATTCTACGATTTCTACCTGGACATGTCTATTTTCACTGATGATACTGTACATCTACCTTAAACATTTCTAGAATTATACTTTCTTTATGTGTATGATCCCGCTTTCACTATCTTTTGTGTTCACGACACCTAAACAAAATACAATTGGGTTTATGTAATGTGAAACTAATTTTAACTTCATAAAACTCAAGTGCTCGTTAAAAAAAAAGATGCGAAGGTGCGTAAAGTATCAGACATTAGTGTCATATCATCAGAACAGTTAATCAGCAGATTACAAATGTGCTTATGATGAAAATCTATTACCACTTACAAAGTGCGATATCAGCGATGAAGTTGTAGGTAAGTGTACTAGAATTTCATATTATTTTCAAGTGTCATTTCGTAAAATACGGAAGATTTAATATTCGTACACGTTAATGGACTACTACATTTATTCTGTTATTGAAAAATAGTTTCGTCATTATGGCTGTAGTACACTCCTGAATTGGGTTTGATGGGAAATTAGAAATAATGGTAGAATTAAAAAAATTTAAGAAAGCATTTTAATTGATGATATAAATTTTATATGACACCAATTTCGTTTATTATAAGGTAATCGTGATTTTTGAGGTGTATGCAGAAACACGCAACCTCGTATTCCACCCTATGTTGGTATGTGTGTAGACGTTATTTATGACTTAGAACGATTACCATCTTCAATAAATTTTCATATTTTGTGGGTGATATTTTATTACCTAGTGCTTTCGTAGTTGGTGTTTAGTTTCGCTATTGAATAAATTAAACTTAAAGTTTCTAAGATAATTAACAAGCTAATTTATTTCAATTTTAGTAAAAGCTTAGAATAGTAAAAAGTTCTACTTTGTTAAATAAGTAAATGAGCTAATTTTAGAAAACCATTTACATTTTAAATAAGCTAATTTTATAGAAGCATCTAGTTTATTGATTAAGAGAATTACTTTAGAAACAAGAAAATGGTTTTCAGTTCAATTTTACTTTTTTATTCTACAATCTTGACTGTAATAAAATACCATAGAAAGATAAACATAAAACTTTGTCGAATGTGAAAGGCTACAAAGTTGCACGTGATTAATTCGATAAATTAACGACGAGATTAAATTAATTGTTTTGAGAGAAAACCATTCTTCAATATTACAAGTGCAGGAAAACTCGATTTAATTTAGTGACATTCGCTTAAAGAAAATTAAATTAGAATAATTTAATGATATGAAAAGAAATAATCTCACTCTTTATTTTTTTTATATAATTCTTTATTCGTTTGCCTTGCATTTGTGTTTATTGTGTCTATTCCGTTAGATGGTTTTGCAAGAAAAGATGGGTTTACCGACAATTTATTCTTGTACATTTCTGGACCATTATTTCTTAGCATTACGTTTTTGTAACACGCACGTTTAGTATAGTCAATTATAAATAGTATTTCGTATGTGAGCACTTTTTCATATTGAAATTACACAAAGTTCTAAAATATCTATTTATGTTAAACAATTGATTGATACGATATTACACAAATTTGGTTATTTCTCCTATAACTTGTTCCGTTACTGTACCCACCTATTTTCTGAAATAGTATATTATGCTACTAGGAGTAGAACGCATTCTTTTGTGTTGAGCGAAGGTATTGCGGCCGAAGCGCAGCTGAGGCCGCAAAATACTTTGCGAAACACAAAAAAGGCGTTCGACTCCGTGTAGCATATACTATTTTTCTTCAAGCGTAAAAAACCAAATTCTTGAAGTAATTGAGGTGGTTTTAGAATGAATAAGCAACAGCGTTAACTTTACAACTGTCAAACATGACTGTCAAACAACATTATTTTTGTTGTGTGTATTAACACGGTTTGTAAAAGGAAAATTTTTGTATTAATTTGTAGAGTAAGAAAGAAAGCTATAATTATTTAACAATACAACAATAATAATAATTAACTCTTATTTCAGATGAAAACTTAAAACAAACATTCTTTTGTAGTAACTATATAGTGGAAAAAATACCTATTTCTTATTTATAGTAATATTAAAGGTACAATTTTGTAATGTCGAGTTAATAATATTTAATCCACTACTTGCTGTTTTAGAACTGACATTGACGTCATTATAGTCGTGATGGATTTCATATTCACTTGACTGGGATATGCTCGATGTTGCGGTGGAAGTACTAGGCCTGTTAAGATCACCTGATGTTACGGTAGATGTGTTACCTTCATCGCACCTAATATTCTATTGGCAATTTCACGTTTGTTTGAAAGGGAGTCTTCGATGTATCCCTCAGCTACATTGTTAGATTTCCATCCACCGTGTCTTTTTAGAGTGGTAATGTCTCCACCATTGTCAACTAACAATGTAGCTGAGGTTCGTCGCAGTGTATGACCAGTGTATTCCTCTGGATTAGGTAGTTTTAAAAAGTTGCCACTTGTTTTGGTATACCTGAAATTTTATGTATCCCCATAACGACACGGTGGCATCTACCATTTTGGTATTTTAAAAGAATCTTGTTATGTTGATGTCATTAGGTCGAAGTGTCATATATTGTCTACATAAATTTAAATAAAAATCTCCAACTATGGTAAATGTCCGTGACTTATTCGTTTTAGTATTAGGAATTTTTACTAGTATTATACGTTCCAGGTCTTCGATATCCTGTATTCTTAAATTGACTAGTTCGTCGCAACGACATGCCCCACTAACTCCGAATATTAATACGATCTAAGAAAATAGTATCTACTTTAGCGATTGAAAAAGTTATATTTGAAATTACCTTCATGGCCAAATATTCATTGTTTGGCGCATTTTGTAAAAAAAAGTTATTAAAATGTTCTTTTGAGAAAACTTTTGCTTTTTGGTTGATACCCATCAGCTTGGCGCTTCAAGAAGGAAATTAATTTTGCGTAATTTTTAAGTTTATGTCATGTTTAATATTTAATTGGCACTTTAGCATGGAATATTGTGCCCATAATGACGAACTTTTCATAGTTTCCGCCAAATGGGAAAAATACGCTAACATAACATTTTCTGTGTAATTGATTATATTATTTTCTTGCGCCCATTTCAAAAATTTATTGTAAGCAAAATCATATATTTTGCGCGATTTGTTGGGGATCAAATTTTCAACTAAGGCATCGGCGATTTGTTTTATTTTAGGTGGAGTTCCTTCAATTTGCGACATTTTTAAAAGTTTAAATTTTAAATGGCGTTTCTGCTTAAAAGTGCTAATACCTCTACCGGCAAACTAAGTTACTAATTGAGCGTAAAATAATAATATTATTGTACGCCGTAAAATAATGTAGTCGTTCTATATATTCAATGCGGTATAGTTAAATTCATATTTTAGCACGCTTGAAGAAAAACTTATTTTTGTTCAAGTTTTTTTTTAGTCTGATGATAATTAAAGTTGGCGAGATAGTGGGGACTATGAAAATGTAATCTCGTTAAATTCATCTTACATGGGCTTGTCTATTTACTACTAAAAAGTACGTGGCTTACGTTCAAAAACATCTTCGTTTTTAATCAATTGTTATACTATATGTCACAACATTATCATCCTTACTGAAACTAAATTCCAATTATAAACAGCAGTGAACTATTTCCTTCGTCTGCAGAAGACATCTGGGTGCCTCTAGTATTGCCCCAAATAAATATAATCTTTTAATTTTAATTTCTATTTCAAAAATTGGTTGAAATTAGGTAACCCCTCAAGAATTCTGGGTAGGGTACCAATAAGAAAACACAGAAAATGTGACAAGAGAAAATTAAATATCTGATCTACATATATTGTATATAAAAGTAATCATAATTGTAATTATAAAAAAACAAAACCTATAATGTGTTGTGGTCGTTACTCATTGTGGAATTATTTCGGAACAATCCACCTCCCAGATCTGATAAAAAAGAACTTAATGATCTTATAAAAATACAAATAGATACTTTAATGGTAAAATGTTCAGCTTCTGAAACAGAAGAATAGTATATTCTGTAACAAGTTTGAAATATGGCATATTCCGCACGAGTGAAATGTTTGTCACACGAGCCCAAGGCGAGTGTAACGGTTTCATGAGTGCGGAATAGCCATTCCAAACGTGTTGCAGACTATGCTTTTTCTACGACAGAGAAAGTGTGTATCAATAAAAAAATGTTAAAGAATTTACGATAGTGTTAGTTTAGTTCTCTATTTTAAGTTGGCACCTTTTATTTGTAGTGATAGATACTAACTTTCGAATTTAGGTTAAGGTTGAAAAAACAATGCCTTTTATTTGCGATTTATCAATTAACAATAACACATCTAATAGTGTTTAGTTGGTTTAGTTTTTTAGTTATTCTTTTATTACGAACGTTTATTAAATAAATTTACTTGTGTACGAACTTACAAATGTTAGCAGCTTTCGGTAATGATATGATTAAAAAATTATCGCTTATTACTTTAATCGAATTCTAGATAATTGAAGCGATAAATAAGATGTTAAATAATTAAGTTGGTTTCTCCGGAAGCATTGTACCCTAGAGAAATAAACAAATTTTTGTGTTGCATCTGATTCCTGCGACATACATTGGCAAATCTGAAACATTGTTTCACACATTGTGTGTTTCTAATAATTTATATGTATTTAAACAAATACTTGAGGAGATGTGCAATTTATCATAATGTGCAAAGTAAATGCTTGCTTTATTTACAGGATAGAATAAGCTTTTGATAATGTCGATAACTTTCTTTTCAAGGTTTAACTCATCGATACCTCGAAATAATAAAAAAACTAACTCGTTGACAGAAATCTGCATTAACAAATTGTAAACCACATTGACCCATAACTTTATAAGCTGGATATACACGTAAAGAATTATCTGCGGATTTGACCAATTTATCGTTATATTTGACCAATTGCATAGATAAAACTGCTCGTTAAGGGAACATGTAAAATACAAAAACTGAAAGATTAATTTGCAACAATAATTTTGAGCGATAATTTAGTGTGTTTGCATAAACGCGGCGATTTAACTGACGCTAAATCAGTTAAAATAAATCTGCAGATAAATTCGCAGAATGTCAGCACTTGCAGAAAGTTCTATTGCAATTTTTACAAACCGTCATTTCTTGTTAAATACTTGTTGAAAGTTCATTGTGTGATTAAAATGTCAAGTAAAGAATTTATTAGTTGCTTATTCGAAGTTTATCGAAATAAATCGTGTTTGTGGCAAACCACTTCTCCCGAATATACGAACAAAAATATAAAAAATGACAGCTACAAAGAGCTAGTTACTTATTGCAAACAATTTTATAAAGAAGCAGACAAAACATTTGTTCAACAAAAATTACAAAATCTAAGAACGACTTTTCGAAAAGAATTAAAAAAAGTAGAAGATTCGAAAAGAAGCGGAGCTGGTATTGACGTTATTTATGTACCAAAGTTGTGGTACTTCGATTTACTTCTCTTCACAAGCAGTGACGAATTGCCACGGCAAAGTATTGACAGCCGTGAAAAAGTTCTGCTACTAATATTACTAATATGGATGTAGAAAGTGATGAAAACGAAGATAATGAAAATGAAGAGCAAGACTCCGAAGTAGAAGGGCGACTAACTTTAGTGAAGGGCGAAACTCGCCTGGAATATCTAGATCTAATATAAAAGTAAGTTTACGAACAAATTATTTTTATTTTAAGAGTATATTTATTATAAGTAGTAAGGTAAGATAATAATAATTGGTATAATTGAGTATCTTAAGCTTTGCCCTTTGAGAGCATAGTGTCTTGCCATTTCACTTTTCCTGCACCGTTGAAGAAGTCACAATATGCATCTCTGTTTGCTTTTGCTTCTGCAATGGCATTTCTGACACTTCCATGTTGAAGTGGAATAAGTTCAACAAAGTTGTCCTTTCCCCATTCGCCTTTGTCGATTGTCCAGGTTTTCTTATTCATTACGTCAAAAGTAGATGGAGTCGAATATGTAGAACTATCGGAAAGAAGAAAATTGTGTAAAACGCAAGCTGATGCCACAATATAATTAATGGATTCCACGTTCATGACTGATATTGGTGTATGGAAAATCCTAAACCTGCTTGTAAGTAGTCTAAACGCATTTTCTACAACATTCCTCGTCCGAGATAAGCGGTAGTTGAATATACGTTTTTCATTATTTAACTCTCTTCTCGCATACGGTTTTATTAAATGTTTCTGCAATGAAAACGCTTCATCTCCAATTAGAACAAAATCCAAATTCATATCATTGTTTTTTCCTTTGTAGGAAAGTTCAATTTATTCGATTTTAAATCGTTATATAAGTCAGTCCATTAAAGAATTCCCCCATCTGAAATTCTACCCTGACAGATTACACTGACAACATTCAAAATATTTGGAGGTTACATTTTTTGGAAGTTAATTTTACATTTATATGTATTTAAAAATGAGTTATACTAGAACTTCAAAATTAAATTGTATCATTTATACCCGATAGTGCTACAATTAAGCATCTTTAACGAAATTTTTGGTAATAATTGTTCTCAAACGCAACGTTATGTTAACAGCCACGAGATGGCCGTATCTGTGCTCATTCCTAACAAGTACGAGAATATTCCCGCACGATGTTTTGGAATTTAACTATTCTATAATTGAAAATTAATCCAAAATGTTAGTATTCTAGAATAAGAGTAGAAAAAAGACTTTTCTTTGAATGATTTGTATAAAATTGTGCGTATAATTTTTTTTTTTAGATAAAATTATATTTGAACCTCCGCGACAAACAATACCATAATTCAATCTTGAATTGATTAATGCAAAGAAGATCTGCTTTAAAGCTAATGAAGGGCAAGTATATCGAAGGAAGTACAATTTTTGAGACATCACCATCATCGAATTTTTTAATTTGTTTATATGATTTTTCCAGTTTAGCTTACGATCAAATAACCCCTACATATTGAAGACTGTCTACTTATTCTATAATTATGCAATTGTTGCACTGTATGGTATTGTTGGTTAAACAAAAAACTACACTTGCTTTTTTACTAAGAATTAAGCAATTTTCAATCAAACCAATATTTAAATCATCGGTAATACTTTTATACAAGAAATTTTTTCCTTAAATGTATAAGATACGGCAATGTCATTTGAAAAAGCTGTAAAAGTTCCATTGAATTTATCTAGGCATAAATCGTTTATATAAATTAAAAACAACAAAGGCCCGAATACTTAACCCTGCGGAACACCACATTATACTTGTTCAGGCGTTTATAACATTTTTTAAAAATCTACAAGATATTTATATTAAAAATCCAGGCATTAATTTTCTAATTTGTGGTGATTTCAGTATGTCAGTATGTGGAACATCTTACCACATTGTTTATTCTTAACTTTTAACTCTTTATGTACTGATTATAAATTGATTTTATTTGCGGAATAAATATCATTATGTACCCTATTTCAATATAACAATGTCTTCAATTCTATGTGTAGACCACTTGACCTGGTTTTTAGCAATATACCTATGTAATATCATTTCTGATCTCCATTTATGTAGTATTATAGATTACTATTGATAGACATCATCTTTCATTACTGGTGTGTATACTAGAGACGGTACTATGAACACCAAAGGTCAATTACGTTACAATTTAAAAAAACTAATTATTATAACATTAATCAGAATTTATCTTCCATAAATTGGAACGACCTATTCTGACACAATGATCCTAATCAATTATTAAATATAGTCTTTAAATGCGTCCTACGGATCAGCCAGGCCCCACAGGGGTTAAGTTAGAGTTTCAAAACCCTTGCATCCAGACCGCTTTAAAATCCTCTATCGAATGGTGTATTCAGTTTTTTTAAAGACCTCGGATGAGATGTTAAACAGACAGACACAGATTTCAAGAAAATTATAATAATTAGATTTTCTATAATGTTATCAAAAATTGCGTAACTCTCCACGTTCCAACAACTAAATCAATGAATAAAAATTCCCAGCTTGGTTTTGTAAAGAAACAATAAATTTAATTTAATCAAAGAACATTTACCGTAAGTGGATAAAATATCAAAACAAATTGGACTATCTCACTGAGTTTAATATTTCCTCGAACCCCCAACATTTTTGGAGTTTTATTAGAAAAACCAACGAGGAACCTAAAATTCCATCTCTGGTTACTTACAACGTCACAGTAGCTGTAGATCCATAAAAAATTTCTAATTTATTTAATTACTATTTTTTCATCAATTTTTACTTTTACTCCACTTCCTTCTCCTTTAAGAAAAAACTTGTATTTTCAGGAATCAAATATTTATTCTATCAAATTGACAGGATTAGAGGTTTTTGATTAATTGTCGTTGGCTTACTTCTTACATAAAAAATCGTTGTCAAGCTGTTGCAATAAATGGATATTATTCAAATAACATAAATGTACCATCAGGGATACCGTAAAATGGGGTGAATAGAAACACGTTGAAACATTTCAAAGTAATAACTTCCACATATATTGATTAAAATGAAATGTAAATATGGCAAAAGTCTGATGTCACTTCGTACTTAACATTGGTATATTCATTTGGCTCAACTCCAAACTGGGTCCGTTGTAGAATAAAAAATTATCATCTTGAAACTGGGTCAATAGAAACATATATGGTTCTCTGACAAATTTTGCGATTGTACCACTCCTGGGGTGTATAGAAACAGCGAAGATACTTTTAATAGCATAAGAGAAGCATGCAAAACGTAAAAATCGATGTAGCAGGAAAAAAATCACATGAATTGTAAATTATATTTTATTCATTCTATAACTTGAACTTAAACTAGTATTGCTTGTCAAAATAAGGAAAAGACAGGATATACCTTAACAAAAACACATACAAAGCTCGGAAATCTACCTCTACCTGAAGAACTTAAAAACTTTGGCATTAGAATACAACACAAAATGATATAAACGTGAGTTAGTCAAGAATATTCTGACTTCTGGGAAATCTTAAAAAGTTTCTATTTCTATGACTTTTAACTTTATCGCTATTTACTTTCGTCAATGTAAACAGTTGTCCGACTACTTGTTCGTAAGAAAAGAGCGACTCATCAGGAATGTCAGGAAAAGCGTACATGAACCCCGAGTCTAATTTAGTCGGCTTGCTTCTTACGAACTTGGCCTCTATTTCTTCTCCATTTCATTTTTAACTTGTCCAATGAAATATTTATATCTCTTCATTTTGGTAAGATTCTGGGTCTCGAAGCTAACAAGTAACCACATGTCTGAGTGAATGTCTTGTTTTTCTACTAAATGAACGTCATTAGAAAATCTTCCATGCCTGTGAACTCCATGTTTTCTGACTGTGTTAATAGATCTTCCACTTTATCTCCTTCCACTCTATCTGCCTCAACCCCATCTTTTCTCAGATAAGATACAACAGCTTCTTCTTCTTCTTCTCTGAAAACTTCTGGGCCTATACTACTATAGCTGTCGTGAAAAGACATATCTACTTCGCTGTCACTAGACAAAACAAGTGTTTCTATTCACCCCAATTTAACCTAAAATCGGACAATTTTTAAATAATGGTCCGTTTCTCGGAAACCAGAAAACTTTTGAAGAAACACGAAGCCTCACTAGGAACTACATCGAATGCAACATATTATCACAAATATGTAATATTCTTACCTGAATATGAATCTTCGTTCACAGTAAAGTTTTATTGAGAACACTTGGCGCGCGAAAATTGCATGTGACTAACAAGCCGTATTACAGTGTTGCCAATTCGTTCACAAACATTCACAACTATTAAAGAGCAACATAGAAATGAAAAATATTTGAGGTAAAACTTAAGAAAAAATGAACAACCACAGATTTTCAGCATTCACAATAACTTTCACCACATTAATGATATAAGTAACGGTTTTATGCACAGTAAATGTTTACTGTATGTAGATGACCTAAAAGTATTCCGGGGGAGACTCCTCTCTTCTTTTTTAAAATTTTTATGTGAACAATTATTAATAGTTATTTGTATATCAAAGCCGAGAAATTTATCTTTAACCTACTGGGAGAAAAATTGTCGCCGACGCCGCTTTTGTGCAACCAAAAATTTGTAATTATAAACATTTAAAAAAATGTTAATTTCATTTATTGTGCCTAAAAACAAGGCGGCTTTCATGTTTGTTACTATGTCAAATTGAAGTGACATTTAGTTCAACATCCTAGGACACGAAATATTATTTCTCAGCCTGTGTTGTGGACGCAAAATACTAATAAAATAGGTAAAAACATGACTCTAACTCCAGCCGATAACCAAAAAAGACATAGGGAGCGTATATTAACGCAGACCCTAAAAAAAGAGAGGAATGCTTGAGGAAAATGAGAATAAGAGCACAGAATTGACGTAGTACAAAGATTGATAAAGCAATAGGCGATTAATCAAAACGATCTAAAATGAAACAACGCAAAGAATGGAGAGACCGAAAACGTAGAAGCCGTGCCAATTATATCAAAAGACGACGTAATACAGAAGCTATCTTAGACGAAACACCAATTATTAGACCTCAAGTAACAAATGCAGAACATCACACTGCTATCCTTGGCAGAAAAAAAAGTTAGTAGAAACCGCAGTACGTGTTATCGGCGAATAAAAGGGAACTGGTAGGTGCTAACATTAAAGTAAATAAATATAAACGTAGGGTTAGTCGTTTAAAGAAAACTAAAATCAATAATAAAATAGTTGAATAGCTGAAGTTCAGGAATTATACAAGCTGTCTTAAATTAAATAAAAAAAACTAAACAATCATTAGCATCTGTATGTAGAAGATAGCATGTTCAAAATACCGGTTTGTTCAAAAGGCGAAAGAGGAACTAGGAGTTTGGGCTAATGATGAAAAGAAGAAAGTGAATCGAAGTCGCTCCTACAAATTGTACACAACAATAAAAAAAAGTTTACTGCAGAGATGATAATAATTTCCAAACTTCCAAAGGAAGAAACAAACAATAACCTAGCGTGGTATTCAATCTGCTTTCAGACAATTTAAGAGCACTGCGTGCCAAATTTTGCAAAGAATTTAATGACACAGTCAGCCTTGTTACCTTTTGTTGACGCCGTCCATTCTGGGTAGTACGAGCCAAACTTACGGATCGAGAATCGTGTCTTTCCAAAAA
Organism: Abscondita cerata; assembly: GCA_030710515.1. Classification (NCBI taxonomy): domain Eukaryota; kingdom Metazoa; phylum Arthropoda; class Insecta; order Coleoptera; family Lampyridae; genus Abscondita; species Abscondita cerata. The sequence goes on from JALBCR010002310.1 coordinate 834,567, forward strand.
GCACAATAACTAGTAAGAAGAACTTGACAGGAATGGAAAGAAAATACAAGTAACATTCTTAGCAATAAATGTTACCAACATAACTTTGTTTTAATTAACATTTATTATTCTCATAATTTAATAATTTATTTTTAACAGACAGAAAGTGAGTGCCTAAAAAATGTTGGGCTTGAATAATTCTGAAAATGGTCATAGAGTAGTAGGCGACGTTGATTTAATTATGAGGGTAGATAATAAAAACGAACTTGATTCTTGTGAAAGTTTGGAAATTTTTAAAAACAGAAATTTGCTTATGAATTATGATGATAAGGTCCATTAGGATTATCGGAATTATTCAAGCTTATATAATAATCAATGAAGTGTAACGATGCGTGACACGCAGATAGTATACAGGTATAAGCTTCTTATTGTTTTTATTTTTAGCATCGGTTCGCTGATGATGATAGCTAAACACGTGTCCGAGTACAGTTTTTTGGTGTTTTCCCGTTCGTTAAATAGACGCTGCAGTTTAGAGTTCCATTCCTTTGATTCTATATACTTTATATTAGAAAGACTTGCTTTAATCTCTTTAACTATAAACAGAAACAACCGTAAATACTGGAACGGTTGAAATAGTTAAGTGAAAATCTTTTAAACAAAATTCGATACACAAGACACTGTCTTTCTAAATAGTATTACATTGTTACATTCAAACTTTCTAAGGAATAGTTTCAAAGAGAAATTCCTTTCTGCTTATTTCCGACAAATGTGTTATAAAGAAATGCGTAAAATTAAAATTTATGTGGCCCAGACTTTCGTTTGAACAAAAAGGCGAGCACTTTTGCATACAACAATTTAATAAAAATATATGCAGAATTTTGACGTACTGAAAATAACTTTTGGAAGTTCGTTTTGTATTTTCTTGTATCCTATAACTAATGTCTTTAATTAACTTTATTATTTTGTATTGAAAATATGCGTTGAATGGTAAAATATAAATTCAGAAATTGAAGGTCATATTACGGTCTATAAGTGGGTCTTCAGATATAGTACGTGAAGTTTATTAACTCCATTATACCATGTCACTGAATAAAATATTATTAAGAAATCCAAGTCATGATCTTGACCGATTTCCATATATTTCATTCAGAAGATAAACATTATTTTTGACAAATAAATGTTGCGACATCTAGTGCCGACTCGTGCTATCGTAACAAGTCTGTGCATTAAAACAACGTAAAGCGATTGTTCGATTGTTATATCCAACTAAGAATCGCCTGCTTACAGCTTATAATTTTCATTTTGTTTTTCTATAGTCAATACGTTACGGTCAATGTGATAAAACCGGTAATTGCATACACGCTGGTTATTATTAAATTATATTGTTCGGTAGCTATTGCGATGTTTCCTCAAATGACGATTTGTTGTTGAATTATCTATATTAACTTTATTAATGATTGAGAGTTAACTTCAATATGAGAGAATATTTAGTTTGTTGGAAATGCGCATTATAAAGTTAAATAGAGTTTATAGGTTTGAAGTCGGAAGACTAACAGGATTATAGATGGATCATTTAAATAATAATGTGGTGTTACTTATTGTCATTAGCCATCATGGTCAATTTTATTAAAACTGAAAATGTAGGTTGTAACTAGACTCGGCATATTTTGGAAACCCTATGTGAGGCTGTTTCATCAGTTACAAAGCATTACTTAAACTCCTTATAAAATATATACTATTAAAATCGTCTGTTGGTAGTATTTGTTCGGGCGAACCTGTATAGGATGCATAACAAGTGTTGTAAGTAGGTTGGGTATGTAGTGATTGGTCTCGAGCGTGGCTGCCGCTTCAAGAAAGATCTGTTTTCTTGGTTTTCTATAAGAATATTTAGTTACTCCTCTGTCTAGCATAGAAGACGCATTATTTATTCGCTTAATTGTGAGTCTCTTCTCGATAATATGTGTTTAGTTTTTTAATAAAAGTTTGTCCTTCTTTTAGAGGGTCATGGAGTGTAGAAAAACCATTTAACTCTAGTACCGATAGTGGAGGGGTGTTATTATGATTTTTGGCTGGTGACAGGGGGACTTTCCTATGTAAAATAAAGGCTGTCGCTTATTAAAGTGGTATACGATATAGCTTAAATGGTAACCTTAAATTTCACTGACTGATAGTTTAGTGTGTCATTGGGTAAAATAAATAGAATAGATGAAAAATTACATGTAAACAAATTGTAAATATAACTTGATGAAAATCGTTAATTAACTCCCGTACTTTCGTCTGCTTGAATGATTCTATGTGTTCTAGTATATCTGGAGAAATTCTTACATGCCGATAATCTCGTTCCTACTGACTTCAAAACTAATACATGCTCTCGTTCTATGATGACCACAAGAAATGTTCGAATTTGAAACTTTGGTAATGTTGCTCAAAGATTAGTGAAACTGTCGTAATTTCCTCCTCCTTTGGCTGTTGTTCTTTTGTTTTATTATGGTGCTAACACGTCATTAACTTTTATTTGACTTAATTAATTCGCCGACTGCCGTGGTTTTAATGTTTGTTAAATCACCATAAAATGCTTTCAGTAAGCAACTTTTCTCGTGTTTTAATTTTGATAGACGCCGTATTGTCGGTATGAAGAAATTAGATTTTTCTTTCGTAAAATTTGAAGAGCTCTCGTGCCGTGTACTAATGCCGATTCTCGGTGCTTGAAAATCGCTTCTTAGTTGGATGCAAACAGACCAATTTCAACCCAAGGTTGTTGTTGGACGTCTGTTGTTGGACGTCTTGTGTCGGTCATTATCGAATTTTTTCTTTTGGTTGCTATTGTCAATGACGTCTTCCTCTGATTGTGTTTGTGGCAAGACGTCCGTCGTATTCTTGTTTGATGTATTTTGGTGCGATACAATTGGAAGTCTCCCCGATTTGAAGCCTATTGGTTATACTCAAGATTTTGTATATATTTTTCTTTTGCTGTAGATTTTTTTTGCGTCTCGGGGGAGTAAATACTATTTTAAATGTGATGGTTTTAAATATATGGGTGAGGAGAAAGGGGAGGATTCAGTATGGTCTATGAGTTCGGTTAATACAGTTTTGGTTTAGGGAATTTTCCATTTTCATTTACAGTAATTTAAATGTTTAGTGTTGTGAACTTGTATTAAATTGCTTAAATGTAATATTTACATTAAGCGGTATTTTCATAGAAGGTTGAAAATAAACTAGTGACCAGTGTTAAAGATCGAGTTTACATTCCAATTTCTTACTATGTGCGGTTTATTTTCAATATTTCGAACTTGGGGTGCCACTGGTTTCCTTCGCAACAGGGTGATAACAGGTTGGTACGTTGTGTCCCGTTGTGTTTGGTGATTTTATTATTGTGCGGCTTCATGTTTTTGGATCGGCGTCATTGCGTTTATCGTTCTCTCCCCTTTCGTAAGTTTATTTTCCCTTTTCGGGTTTCCGGGTTTACGGTGTTTTTTGGTTGTGGTTTCTTTTTCTTTCTTGTTTGGTTTTTGTTGTTGGGTTGTACTGTTTGGCTCCTTGTGTTTAGTTAATAAGTGTTACTCATTTTGCGTTTCTCTTAATTTGGCTGTTGGTGATGATGTCGCCGTTGGGTGCCGTTTTGTGTTCTTAAGTTTGCTTTCCTTGCGTCCGATACCTATACTATCGGCGTATTCTCCAGGGTGCATTGTTTGGTGTTAGGGCGCACAATGTTTTCTGAAAACCAATTTCACTGAGAAACTCAGAAATAATAACTACTTGTACTTTTAGAATAGCCTTACGTTACGTTGCCATGTACTTAATTTAAAAAAAGCCAATTAGATTAAAAAATAAACCATTGAAATAATCGATTGGTTGCATCGCTGTTTTAGAGATAATTCACATTTAAAATTCACCACAATGATTTTAATAATAAGTTTGAAAATTTTGAAAATCTACATCTTAGTTTGGTGTATCGTGCATTTGGGAAGGATAAACTTTTTTGATTAGGTGTGCCTCAGATAGACAAAGAACAATTCTACCTGCTTGTCCGTATTTTCTGTACACAGTGTATAATCAAGTCAGGTAGATTCTAACACTGCTGCTTCTTACAGTAAATTCAAGGTTAAACAAGTACCTTCTTTTGAAGAATCACTTTCATTCCTCTCTTCCAGATGTGAAGTTTTAGAAGATATATCTCCAAATATTGCTAAAAATTTGAATATTGACACTAAAACAACTACCATGCAGGTAGAAAAATGCTAAGCACCTTAACATCAAATTTCCATCCAATAACATACCACATACTTTTTTTTTTTTTTTTTTTTTTTTTTTTATAAAGGTAAACATCTACTTTTCGTGTCCCACATTTATCCATACTTATCAACTGGAGATCGATTGGAAAAGGCAAATGAGCTAAATATATGCAAAAATTGTTTGAAGCATAGTAGCAAGTTTAAGTGCAATTCAAAACATGCATGCAAAACTTGTCTAAAATCACACAACAGTCTTTTGTGTTTTTCTAATGAAGAAACCAATTCCTTTGCAAGAAGTTCTCAATCTGACGAGTCAGGCCCTTCAACTTCAGGAACTCCTATGATTTCAAGCACCTTATCTTCACAGAATCAAACCTTCCAATCAGGTTTTACTGTCTACAGCCGTGATTAAGGTGTTACCCAAAGAAAATAAATGGATAACTGCAAGATGCTTATTAGACTCTGCATCTCAGGTTAATTTCATAACAACCAAATTGTACAATAAACTAGGGATCGAACCTGTTTCAATAAATTGTTCTATAATGGGTATAAATGGAAACACTTCTCTTTCAAATAAATCAATACAAGTTCAGATTTCTTCATTACATAATGCATTTCAAACAAGTTTATCATGTGTGATAATTCCAGAAACTACACAAAATTTACCCACAACTAGCTTTGATAAAGTTACTATTGATATCCCCTCGAACATAAAATTAGCAGACAGCCATTTTTATAAAAGTAGTCCGATTGATGTTCTTATTGCGCTACCCACTTTTACAACTTATTATGCATTGGACAAATGTCCATTGGAAAAAACAAACCCACTTTACAGAAAACCTTGCTCGGTTCGGTCATTTCAGGCAATCTTGGGCAGAAAGGTTGTAAAGCAGACAGCAGACATACTTGTAATGTTTCCCTTACAGATAATCTAGATCCAAATAAGATCTCAAATGATACTCTTCATGATTCAATTGCAAAATTTTGGTAAATTGAAAATATTTTACCCCAAATGTCTATTTCATTATTATCTTGTGAAGAACAGTTTTGTGAAAGACACTTCGCCAAAACAATAACACGAGATCAAAGTGGTACACTTATTGTTTCAATCCCATTTAATTCAAAACTAGCTCTGCTAGGCGATTCTAAACGCAGAGCTCAAGAAAGATTTTACAGTTTTGAAAAAAAAATTCTACAAAAATCCTTCTTTTCATAAAGAGTACTCAAATTTTATTCACGAATACATTCGATTAGGCCATGCCACTAAAATAACAAACAATAGTGTCAGAAATAACGACTTGACTTCCTACAAAATTACTACCATTGACGGCGAAATACCAATTGCCAACATTCCAGATTACTTTCTCCCGCATCATGCAATTTTCAAAAGTAACTCTTTAACCACTAAAGTTCGTATTGTTTTCGAGGGCGGTGGAAAATCAGAATCAAATGTTTCAATAAACGACGCAAAAATTGTGGGTCCCATCTTGCAGGATGACTTATTTTCCATATTACTACGTTTCCGACAAGGTAAAATAGCTCTTACAGGTGATTGTGAGAAAATGTACCGGATGATTAAATACAACCCAGTTTGAGAAAATTTCAGTGCATATTATGGAGAGATAATTCAGAACAACCCTTGAATATGTATCAACTTAACACAGTAACTTATGGTACTTCTTCTGGCAGTTATCTAGCCACTAAATGCCTAAAATATCTAGCTAAACAAAACGAAAGTCAATTCCCGAAGGCAGCTGAAATAATCAAAACTTCTTTGCACATGGATGACTTATTGTTTACTGCCGATACTGTACAAGAGGTTCTCCAAATAAAGAATGATATAATCCAAATATTTAAAACTGCTAACATCCAAATTCGAAAGTTTCTGTCGAATAGTCCGGTCGTAATGGATCAAACCGAAGATACTAATTCTCCAATTTTTACAGTCCCTTTGGGTGAACGTTCCCAGGCAAAGGCCTTAGGTCTGTCTTGGAATTCCACTGCAGATTATATTTATTACAATGTACAACTTCACAACTATGGTTTTTCGATTAGAAAACGTTCCATTCTTTCAATTGTTTCGCAGTTATTTGACCCTTTAGGTTTGTTGTCGCCTATTTTAATAATAGGAAAAATCATAATTCAAAGGCTATGGGATCTCAAACTTTCATGGGACGAATCCGTTCCTATTACTATTCAGTCACAGTGGACTAACTTCCTACAACAGTTAACTAACATAAACTCATTACAGATTCCAAGATGTCTAACCTCAAGTCCAAAATGTGAAATACAACTGCATGGTTTTTCCGACAGCAGTTCTCTTGCTTATGGTGCATGCATTTATGTACGATTCACAAATTTCCGTGATCAAATATTCACTCACTTATTGTGTTCCAAATCCCGAGTCGCTCCATTACGTACTACCACTATTCCGAGACTTGAATTATGTGCCGCAGTACTGTTAGTACAATTTATGCACAAGGTAAGAAATGCTCTTACTATAAATATAAATTCCGTTTTTCTTTGGTCAGATTCAACCATTGTTTTAAATTGGATCCAAGTATAAAACATTTATAGCTAACCGTATAGCTGTTATACAAGAATTATATATTCAATATTGGCGTCACGTAAAGTCTGACGCAAATCCTGCCGATCTTATATCTCGAGGTATAACTGGCAACGATATATTAATAACTTCTCAATGGTGGAACGGACCTCATTTCTTATCTACGGCCGTTGAGTTTTGGGTAAATACTAATATTACCACTGTTGATACAGAAATTACAGAATTAAAGGCGTCTTCCGTAATTGTCACCAACGATGAAGTACAACAGGAAAATTTAAATTTATGCAAAAAATTTTCTAGTTTCATGAAATTGCAGCGTGTAATAGCGTACGCACTTAGATTTATATTTAATTGCCAAAATCATGGCCATCGTAACCTTGCAAATTTAACAACAACGGAATTACAACAATCCTCAAATGTATTGAGTAAGATCTGTCAGAATGCCCGATACTCTCAAGAAATTCATGCTTTAAAGAATAACCACCAACTAAAATCAACTTCGAAGATTTTATCCCTAAACCCTTTTCTGGACGAAAATCAGATTCTTAGAGTAGGTGGTCGCATTAGCAACTCCTCCTTCCCTTATTCTAAAAAACACCCCGTGTTATTACCCAAGGATCACCCCCTGACAGACTTGTTGTTCGAACATTTTCATATAAAATTTTTACATTGCAGGTCTCAACAATTAATTTCATGTATGCGTGAGTATTATTGGCCAATTGCCGCAAAAAGCACGGCCAACAAAATAATTCGAAAGTGTATCAACTGCTTTCAAGCTAACCCCGCGCATTACAATCCTTTAATGGGCAATCTACCTTCTAAAAGGATAGAGTTAAACAAACCAGTGTTTTACAACATTGGAATAGATTATGCAGGACCTATTTTCTTAAAGGACCGAAAGGGTAGGGGTGCTAGATTGACTAAGGCTTACATTTGCATATTTGTTTGCTTAGTTACTAGTGCTGTTCACTTGAAATAGTTACTGACTTATCAACCGATTCATTTATAGCTGTACTTAAGCGGTTTGTTGCACGTCGAGGTAAACCTTCTACTATATCTAGCGATAATGCCAAAAACTTCGTCGGCGCTAACAATCAATTACGAGATCTTTCTAAATTCTTACAAACTTCAAATACGCAAAATAAAGTTTCAAATTATTTGCATAATGAAAGTATAAAATGGGAATTTATTATATCCCATGCACCTCACCAAGGTGGTATTCGGGAAGGTGGAATAAAATCCATAAAATTGCATTTAAAAAGGATTTTGGGTAACACCCATTTAACTTATGAAGATATTTCAACCGTTTTACACCAAATAGAATGTGTTCTAAACTCCAAGCCTTTATCATCCCTTTCAACAGATCCTTCAGATTTCCAACCCTTGACCCCCGGCCATTTTCTAATAGGTAGGCCACTTTGTGCCCTACCGGAGCCAAGCTATTTAGATGTTAAATAAAACCGGTTATCTCTTTACCAAAGAAGCCAACAACTTCAACAGCACTTCTGGAAGCGTTGGAGTAGAGAAGTCGTTCCAGAATTACAGCGTCGTACAAAATGGTTTCAAAACTTACCAAATTTACTTCTAGTGGGGTCTTTAGCTCTCATTCGAGAAGAAAACTTACCAGCGCTGAAATTGTGTCTAGGTCGAATCACAGATATATATCATGGGGCCGATGGTGTAGTTCGTTCATGTGTAGTGAAAATTCCAAATGGCAACATTATTAAACGACCGGTACATAAACTGTGCGCTTTACCAACGTAACTATTGTTGATGACAATTTTATGCATCCAATGTTCTCTAATTCTTTAAGTATCTAAATATAAATATTTACACTTCAATTGCGCTTTTTCCTTAATAATTTCTTAGCAATAACATACACGTTCTTGGTTTTAAGTTGTCATAAATTTGATATGATATAAATTTGTGTTTCTAATATTACATCACAAACTAATCTTTATTCGCCAAAAAATTGTTGCTTAAGTTGTAAAGCTTCGTACACACCTGAACAACAAACCGAGCAACAAACATAACAACGAACCGAAAGTCAAACAGAACGACAAATCTTATAGTTTTGTGCTGTTCCCATAATTATTTTCAGTAGTTTTCAGTTCATATATATTTATTATTGAGAAGAGAAAATTGCGGAAAACAAGAAGATAGTGCCAACCAAATTTTTACGCACAAAGAAGAGTAAAAATTATAATTTACTTCGCTTTTTTTATTTTGAAATTTCCCGCCCAAATGATGCTAATAGGGACATCATTTTTTTCTTGCATTCTTAAACACTGATTAATTTAAAACATTTTTCTTCTGTCAACTCCATAATATTACCTAAAACACAACAAACCCACAAAAGGGAGGACAAAAATAAATAATTTAATTCTCCCGCATAAGTTTGTTCGCCGTTTTGTTTAGATTCGTCCAAACCTGCAAACGCATTCGCGCGCATTTTCTTTGATGTCGGAGAAAAACCGACAAGTTGCGGAAACGCCGCAAACCGTTCGTGGAACAATCAGGACTTGCGAATCTGTTCTAAAATTCGTACGTAGCACCGTCCAAATTAATGTTCCGATTGCCGTTCGGTTCGTTGTTCTGTTTGTTCCTCGGTTTGTTGTTCAGGTGTGTACGAAGCTTTACAATAAGCATATTAATATGAACTATATCTTATGAAAGGAGAGTTATGTAACTATAATTAACGACTTAACGTTACGTTAGTAGATTCCATTTACTATTTACACATACAACTGGATACAAGCAAATAACTTGGAGCTGTTACCCTGGCCAGCAAAAAGCCCAGATTTTAACATTATCGAAAATGTTTGGGCTCGAATACTTGCTGTTATCCGAAGACAACAAGGGCCAAATTTTATACCAGTAAACCGTAATGCACTAATTGCAGCCATTGATACCGCATGGGAAACGATTAATATTAATTATATTGATACCTTGATAGCGTCAATGAGCAGACGCCTCCAAGAATGTATCAATAATAATGGAGGTCACACCCATTATTGATTTCTTATATTTATTTATATAGTAATACCTTTATTTAAAAAAAAAGTTTTCAACTATAACTTGGTATCTTAATTATAATTATGTAATAAATTCTTGTCAAAAACTAAATATATACGTTGACAATAAGAATTGCCTTAGTTTTTATTTTCACTTTTTATATTAACTACAGAAAAAAATGAAACGTCATAAAATATACATTTTGTAAGGACTAAATATTATGAATAGAGAGTTTAATGATTTTTTTAATAACTTACAATAATTAGTAGGTTAGATTTATTTAAAAATAAGTAATAATCAGTCAACCCAAATAACCATGTTTAGTTTTTGATTTAATTTAAAAGTTATTGCTTGTAGACGTTTTTAAATCAAAATTATTTCTAATTTTATTTTGTAAACATTTCCTAAACAAAATTTTGATTCGATAATTAATCGAGCTATGGTGTTTAATTAGCGATACCTTCAAATATATTCTTTAAAGAAAAAAATTAAGTAAGCAACGTAAATTACCTATTTTCTAAAACGTGCTTAGTGTAATGATTCATTCTACAGTCCTTCTATAAGATAACCCCTGCTGAGACTACCTGCTGTTAGAATTGTAAATGATACCCTTAAGCCCGCTTCACAATGTGCAAACTTTTGTTTACAGAAATTGTGGTGTCCAAGTTTTAAATTTCATGAGTGTACATTAAGCGGTATTTTCAATAGAAAGGTTGAAAATAAACTAGCGACCAGTAGTCCAAAGAAATCGAAGATTTACAATTCCAATTTTAACATTGCAATATTTTAGAACCAGTGTTGTTGCCGTTCATGCAGATGTTACCAGACGCAAGGGGACAATCTGGAAACATTACGCAAAGGTTGTTGTAGTATGCACAGTTGAAAATTTTACCGTAGCCCGCAAGATCACCTCTACCTTATTGCTGATCGAAAAAGTGTGGGACATGATGAGTCCACTGATAATTTGGACATTAGCGTCAAGTTGCTTTGGATAACCATATAAGACCATGAACCATCTGATCGAAAGCGTGCCTGCATTGCTGCTGTTGGGGATGCGACACATTATTAGTTCTTGTTCTTTATTTCGAAAATTTCATGGTTTAATATTTACTAATAAAGCAACATTTTACTTTTATTATATAGTTGAAATTTTAATAGTTTAATAATAGTCTTGTAACGTTCGTATTAGAAACGAATAAATTTATAACTTTCCCCTTTTTAAGTGTTACTGTTTAGAAATATTAAATTTTGTATTTTTCTGAAAGAAAACAATAAAAAATACCTTGAACAAAAATCGACCACGTAAAACGCGAAAGAAAGTTTTGATGTATCTAACATAAGGTTTCTTAGCAATAACTCACAATACAAAGGCATTAAAACTTTTTGTGAGTTTAAATTAAATTGAAAGAATTCACGCACACATTTTTTATCATGAATAAATACTTAAAAACTACAATTCTCGATATAAATTTCATTATCAAAGTGATATTCAAATATTTAATGGTGCGTATTAATTTAGGAAGCATTCATCAATACACTTACTTTTAAGTTTACATTTGAATAGCTTCATCTAACGTTTAAATATCATTAATTTTGAATTAACATCAAGACTAAAATGAAATGCGACAAACGAAGGATCTAGAAAGAAAAAATTGCTCACCATTTACGAAAGATTTATCTTCTTTATGAATGTAGAATCTTTAAGTTAGAAATGTCTTTTTTAATAAAAAAATTATTTCCAAAAAGTTTAACGTAATTTAATGTAAAAAAATGACTAGATATCATGTTGGAGGGCTTTTTAATTTTTTTTAAAGAAATTCAAAACGTAAGTCATAGTAATTATTTTAGTTACGTGTCAGAGAGAATTTTTAGGGACTTATGTACCTATGGATTTTTTTTGTAATGATAATTACTTTACTATGAATTTGCTTCCAATTTACGAAATGTAAAAATAGAGAAGGGAAACTAAAATAGATGTAAATGCGTTGACATTTGGGTGATTACGATAGTGCGAGTTTAAATTATATTATATTGGAGGTAGATAAACAATGTTTATACAATATTTTTAAGAATACTAATTATACAAAAAAAATCATAATAGGAAATTGCATTAACTACAACTGTTATTTGACCAATTTAAAAAAAAACTTTTTTGCTTTTCGAGCTAAAAGCGGTGACATTATCCATTCTTTTATTGGTTCAAAAAAGTTACAAAAAAAGTGGTACATATTATTTCAGTTTATTTACTATTTCTTCTGCTGTTTTTTTTTTTTTTTTTCGATCAAAATTTTGTGGCGCAAAATATGGATTTGAGTTTTGTTTTACCCCTTAATTGTTTGGGACTTTACTTTCAGAGTTTCTAGGATTTTTCGGTTTTTTTGTTTATTTATTTCACTTCAACTCACAATATTGATTAGTGAATGTTTTATAATATTTTTAATACTGAAATAACAATTGAATCGATGAGAATAGTGACAGTCCAAAGTGGATAAGTGAAAAATGATCCAACGCCGTGTCATCAAACGATGATAGTAGCAAGTGGAAAGTGAAATGAGACACCCTACTAAAAGGTAAAAAACCCAAAAAAAGTGAACCTCCATGCACCTGAATTTTTTCTATAATTTTTTCATAAAATTTGAAAAATGTGTGAATCTCGGTAGGTGCAAAATGAAATGTTCAAGCAAATCTACCGACGAAGAAAAGAATCTGATACACACAAAATTCTACGATGGAAAGCTAAAAGTGGGCAGTATACTTTCCTTCAAGGTTTAATTGAAACAAAACCCATTGCAAGACGTCACAAACATGTTGTAGGCGGAAACAAAACTGCATCTTTTCAATACTTTGTGAAAAGAACGAGTGCCGGTATGCAACCAGTATTTATGAATTTGTGTGCAATCTCTCACTTTGGTGTCCAGCGTTTGAATTTATTACTTAGGAGAGGAGAATGTCCAAAAAATATGCGAGGAAAGCACAATAATATACCCACCGCAGTGACAGAAGAATATAAGCTCAAAATAAAAATGCACATTTAATCTTTACCTTATAAAATTTTACAACATGCTACAAAAGACATTCACTATTTAGACCCACAACTCAATGTGAAGTCTATGTTTGAACTTTTCATCAAGCAATATCCTGAATTAGAGAAAAAGGTCAAATATGAGTTCTATCTCAAATACTTCAATGAAAATATTCCTTAAAGTTTGGAAGACCACTTATGCAATGCATGTGAACGACTTGAGAGTATGAGATAACAGTTTGAACGATAATACTAAAAGGGTTTGTGCTGCAGAACTTCTTGTCCACAAGAGAAGGGCAAAAAAGTTTTATAGTAAACCATAAGAGATACAGAAATTGTCTAACGAGCTTGAGCGCCTTGATATTTGCCCCAGTTTTGCCTGTGCAAGAGATATTCTACTTTAGGCAGACTTGGGTTTATTGGTTTGAGATTCACAATTTAAAAACAGAAGCTGGACATTTCTACATGTATGATGAGGGTTAAGCCCTGAAAGGTTTCAATGCAATTTTGAACCATATACCTAAAGAAAATGAAGAATTACACATTTTCTCTGACGCATGTCCAGGGCAAACATGATGGCGAGATTTTTTATGGCTAGGCAAAGTAATAAACGCTTGAAAATGATCTTCCGCTATTTTAAAATGCATGGTCACTCATTTTTGTCCATTGATAGGGATTTTAGAAACACAAAAAGGTTGATTAGAGAATGTGATCGTGTTTATGTTCCCGAAGAATATGAGGTAATGATGGAAAATTTAAGGAAAAAATTACTATTCACTATAAAAATCGTTTTCTACAAAGACATACTAAATTTCAAAAATTGGTGGCCGCCATCCTATAAGAAAAGCTGCAAAATGATAATGCAATCAGCTAGACCCAACAAAAATTTTTCAATTTCAAAATACATGCACTTTTTATATGACGCATCACTGTCAGGCTATGTCAAACGCTTAGATTTTATAGAAGGACTCACTTCTTATACTTTCAAGCTATAACGAACTAGTGCCAATTAACCAGAAACAAATGAGCGACATAAAACAGATAGTGAAATACTTAGAGGGAGAACAGCTAGAGTTTTATTATTATATAATATCCTGGCCAACCACTAATAAAGACGATAGTGAAGATGCCAACCAAATGTGATTGTTATTCATTTTTGCTGAATAAAATATGTTTTTCAACATCGCCATGTTTTATGTTCAACCATTTTTGCCCAAAATTCTAAAAATACCGACATTGAGATTAAAAACAGTACAAATCTAAACTTCGTTTTTGTAAATAGATAAAAAGCCTATCAGCCAAAAAAATTTATTTCTAGTTTAAAATACGTCTAAAATGAAACACTAAAACTTATCTGTACACACTGAACCTGTATGAAACATAAGAAATTATATATACAGTTTTTTTTATTTTCACAAATTCCTAACGTTTAGACATGTACTGTTCTTAATCTCACCGATTCAATTTCTTTGTAAGGCCATTTAAAACTCGAAAATGAAACGAAATGTACCACATAATTTAGTGTAAAAATTGATGCTTCCACGGCCGGAGAAATTATGTGAAACAAAACGTCTACCGTGATTGCATCGTATCCGAAGTCGCCAACGTTTCAGCTACTATCGTGAGGGGATTCATCAGAGCGAGAAACTTCCAACAAACTAACGAAAGTTCAAGGTGTTAGTAATACATGAATTTTTAAAAAATAAAATTGCAGAAACGTTTATACGATTTTATAATTGTTATATTATTTTAGGTGTAATGCAAAATTTTGTAGAAAACCCCTCTGTTATTTTATGCACATTACTGTTCACAGAAATATTATGTTCATATTAGAACGAATTTTACGATTACGAAACCAGCTTAATTAAATGTTAAATGTTAAGAGAATGAAAATCGTTTTCAATCCCAAGAAAATTAAAGTAAAATCAGTAAGTGTTGCGGCATCTAGTGTCGACTTGTATTAACGTAACACTTACTAAAATGCATTCGCATTAAACCAACTTTGTCGATAGTAAAATATTATTCGATTGTAGCCATAACGGTTATTATGCAATTTCACAAAGACACTCTAAATTAGATTATCCACCGCCTGCGGAATAGACAACTTTCCATACATACGGTTAGAGAGGTCAACTCTTGCAATTTTGAAATTGTAAATAGCGGCAATTTGAGTTGGGGGATTTTTGGATTTTTTAATCGAATGTCGTTTTGTTACCATCGATTTCCGTTACGAATTTCCATTTAAAGCCATGTTGTGTTTCTAATTGAAACTCACTGTGATCGGCGAATTTTTCCTGGATGTCCATCCATTAAATCTGGGGTGCATTCCAAAATAGGGGAATGAAGTTCGATTAACTAAGCACTGTTCGATTCCCTGGGCACCGCCGTTTAGGTGTATCGTGGCTATTTCACAGGAGAGGTTTTTTTTCCCTGTCCTCCATTCTACGTGTTGTCTGTCCTTGCGGCTGGAATAATAGTCGTTTCTGCATGATCGGTTGGCGTTGATTGAAACTGATTCAGATCGCACACATGGGGGACACTATGTCACCGACCTTGAGACCTTGTTGAATCCTCGGTGACTTAAAGTACCGGCCTGGTGGAAGCCACACAAACCAGAGACAGTTCAGGTTAGATCAGATCGCCCGTCCAGTGAAGACACTGCGAACCCATCGCTAAAGTCGTAACATTTCATTCTTCTCCGGGAGTGTCGTACAACCTATAAGAGACAATACAACCAAGCGACCGTGTTTTGTAAAAATTTTTTAATTTTATTTATTTTTTTTTGTTTTTTTTTTTTTTTTTTGTTTTTTTTTTTTTTTAACACATACAACCAGATGGGACTACGGGTACGTTCAGGTTAGAAGAATTTTGTTTTTTTGTTTTTTTTGTGTTTTTTTTTTTTTTCGTTGTGTGTTTCTCATATTTATCGACTTGTGACTTTAAAGTAATGTAATGTGTTTAATGTGATATCATTGCGTTTCTTGCCTATAACATTCTTTTCTTAAGTACAACACATTAGATGAGTCAGAATGACTGCTAACAGCTAGTTCCTTGTTAGTTATTCGCATCAGTCATTGGAACTTGGCACCCTTAAAATTTCTACTCTTCTCTGAACCACTGTTAACGGTTCCACCTACGACCCTCTCACCGGCTGACGGGTATTCTCTAGCTTCTGATCATAACTCATATTATCTGTAACTCCCCCTTGATAAACCACATCTCGTTAACTTGGTAACACCATAGCAACCATCAAAACATAGTTTAGTTTTTTTAATTAACTTATGTTTGCAATAATAGTTATTTATTTAGCGAGGACGTAAAGGTGCACTTTTTTGGCCGAGTCAGCGTTTGATGTCCGAAGTGCAGCTGATGCCAGCAAACTGGTGAGCCAAAAAAGCATCATTACCAAGGTAAATATCGGTAAATATTAGATTTTTCTGGAGACAAATAATCGACAAAACAGAAATTTAATGTTTTGCTTCCAATTAATCAAATATTTATGTTTTTCATCTCTAGATTTCTCAGCTAGCAAATTAAGTGCAACTGCCATTCCCTCTTCAACACATCTGGAGGATTGCCAAATTTCACTTTCGGAACTACTGTGCATCATAAACGTATAAAATGTACCACAATAAATCAAAATGAAACTATTACTAAAAATACACAAAACGTTTTTATTTGACATAAAAACAGATTTTGTTTGCATCGACATACGCGATAAAGGTAAAATACGGCCGTGAAGAATTTGCGGACGTAAAGTTATAACATTTGGAAAAGTGACATTTTACATACTTACATACGGACGTAAAGTCATACATTAGAGCAGTGGATTTCAAACAGTGGGGCGGGCCCCCTTAGGGGGCGCGAGACTGTGCAAGGGGGCATGCAGCTGTTTCTAAAATATCTTTTTCAAATACAAACTAAGAAAGTCGAATAGGTGTCAAAAACAGTATTTGAAGTTATTATAAGAGTTGTAAATTTTATCAAAAATAGCCCGTTAAGAGGAAGGCTTTTTGCAAAATTGTGTGATGACATGGGTTCAGAATGTAGATCACTTCTATATTATTGTGAGGCACGTTGGCTTTCTCGTGCCAAAGTACTTCAAAGGGTGTTTGAGCTAAAAGAAGAGATCGCCATATTTCTTACTGATACTCGTTTTATGACACGAAATTCCTTGTAAAACTTGCGTGTTTAGTTGATATTTTTCAAAGACTCAGTACTCTAAATAAATCAATGCAAGGGCCTCAAATTCATGCTTTTACGCAGAAAGACAAGATTACTGCATTTATGAAAAATTGGAACTGTGTATAATAAGTTTGAAAAATAATAACTTTGACATGTTTCCCACTTTTAAAATTACCTGTCTTGCTGATGAAATAGAAGAAAGTAAAGTTCTTAATAATAATCATTTGACCAGTCTATGGAAGCAATTCTCGTTTTACTTTAAAGATCTTGACATGTCCAAATATAAATGGATTAGAAATCCGTTTGTGATTAAAAAATATGATGATTTTGGCCTTACGACAACAGAGCAGGAAATGATAATTGAGTTATCTAGTGATAGCACATTAAAGCAGATGTTTCAAAACGAAAATAATATTGTTACGTTTTGGCTACGAGTAAAGGACGATTTTCCTACTTTGACAAACAAAGCTTTAGAAATATTATTGCCATTTGTAACATCTTACCTATGTGAAACTGGTTTTTCTACAGTAGCTGTCTTAAAAACAAAGTATCGATAACGCTTAGTGATTGAAAAGAAACTGAGAATCGGAATTTCTTCAATGATACCACGGTTTGAGAAAAGTTGTGCTGAAAAACAAGCTCAACCGTCGCATTATATTTTTATAATGTTGTATTAATATTGTATTATATTGTATTCTTTTTTGTATTTTGTAAGATTTGTTTTATTACATTTAAAATTATTATTTCTTATAATAAATGATTATTTTTTTATGAATATTTTTACATAATATTGTATATTATTTTGTAGCCCATTAAATAAATTATGATATTAGTTGAGTATTTATGAAATTAGATTGTTAGAAAAATTAAGGGGGCGCAACAATTTTTTCTTTTGAAGAGGGGCACAGGTACAAAAGGTTGGAAACCACTGCATTTGATTTAAAATTGCTTAATTATATTAGTCCCTTGTTGCGATACATTAAAATCTTCACTCTACATTGGAGTGGCTCTCACTAAACTATGTTCAATTTATTATTGCATACTGTGTAATATTAAAAAAACCTCTGACATAATTGAAGAGGCCGGGGTAGTGTATTATTTAACGTTGACGTAATTATATGCTCAAGAGTATGGAGTTTGCAATGCGAGCCAAAGGCGAGTGTTGTAAACCATTCAGTGAGTAACACCCATAAGTGGAAGACAATACTATTATTTTAAAACCATATATGTTGACATATTATTAGGAATTGACGAAAGACTTTTAAAGTGAAACTGGTTGAATATAACGGTTGGAGTAATTTGATTACTAATACAATTTCTTTTGTTACAGGTGAGTCATAAATCGTGTAGAAAATAAAACGTAAGTTATTTAAATTTATCTTAAAATCGTTTGAAGAAATTGCATGCATATTTGTTCAAATGATAAGGGTATTCATTCAGAACACTTATCTTTAGTGATGCTTATTACTGTTGAAGCGTATGATGTATTCAAATACGTAAGGAACAATGGGCGCATAAGATTTTACATAACATGCATACAAAGACAGTAAAGGATACGCTATTTTCAACTTGATATCTATATGAATAAACCCACTCATGTATAACAAAATTTTACTCAAAAGAATGTACGTTTACGAGAAACATTTATTAATTGGTTTTGTAATTAGTCTTGAAAGGATTACGCAAGTTGTTTTGGTAATTTAACATATATAACAATGCCTAAATTACAATCTCTCTAATACTCCTCCTAGTATACTATTTATTATTGTATTACTAACAGAATAAGCAATGAACTAACTGGGCTAAATTGTACAACACCGTATAAATCCTATTTTATCCAGTATGTATTACACTTTCACGAATAATATTGCAGTACATACTATAAATATAATATTAATGCAAAAAAATTATGTCCATGAAAAATTAATAGAAATAATTTTGCATAATCTTAACGAATACATTATTCATGTGAAATCACACTACTTTGTAAGTACAGTCAATACAAATACGCCTATTAAGTTAAAATTGTAATGTTTAATTACATATTCGAAATCGTAAATTCACGTCACAACAAGTTGAGTTTAGTTTCACCATTTCTTTTCAGTTTAATCATGTCAAACACTATACAAATCTAATTTCCGTAGAATGCGTTGTTGATATCGACAAAACTTGAATAAGATATAAGCCCATATATTATAGATGATGTAAAAAGCAGCAGCTTTTTTAGAACTTTTGACGTCAGAATTTGAAAATAAAAGATAAAGCTAACATATATTATTCTAAAAAAAGGGAATATTTTCTTAAACTTTCTGCGCTGAAAGCTGTTAAAAATTTAAAATATAACGTTGTTAGCATAAAATCGGTTTAAACATTAAATAAAATAAAATGTTTATTTGTTGTCAACCAAGAGTTATTCTGTTTTCATTTAATCTAACTTAATAAAATCGATATTAATTTTAAATAAAATTATTCTACTTTAACCGATACATTTTTTGATGATATTGTGCATAGTGTAACAGACTCAATCAGAATCGGGTCCGTTTACTTATTAAAAAATTAGACATGTAAGCTTATCAAACTTTAGCAGTACGTAAGTGCCGCCTAGAGACGTATGTCCGTATGTAAACACGACATCTAAAAAAAACCACTTGTTTTAGTTAAAAATTTGTATTATTAAAAGTTTGTAAACGTTTCGACGACTGCGATCGGAGAGGGGTAGCGGACGATAATGAGCGATGTAAATATAGGAAGATGCTTCGAATCGTATCGGGCGCCACCCTACAATTGAAGAAATTTGTCCTAAATAGTAGGCACTCAGGAGACAAAGAAACAAACTGTTACCACAAGAAACATATATATTGTGATTCAAACTCGACCGTGGTTTTTACATGAAAATAAAACAAATATACTTCAATGTACTTTTGAAATCTTTATTGTCAACTGAAAGCACATAATATGGCAATTAATGTTTGAAAATAATTTCTTTTCGATGTTGACCGCCACTACGCCTTAGCATGGCCATTTTTTTGGGTTCAATTTTTGATCACTTGCTCGCGCATTTCGACCGGAATCTCACGAGTAATGTTTGCTTCAAGACTTCAAGTGACGCTGGTTTATTAGTAAAGACTTTGGACTTCACGTAACCCTAAAGAAAAAAGTCCAGAGGCGTGATATCACACGATCTAGGCGGCCAATTGACATTTCTCACCAAAATTCAGTCGCAATAAATTCATTGTAATGCCCGCTGTATGTGCAGGCCACCCTATCCTGTTGAAACCAAATATCGTCGAGACCACGGACTTCAATTTCTGGCACCAAAAAATCCGTTAACATTGCGCGATAGCGTGCGCCATTGACGGTAACGTGGCCGTCGGCTTAATTTTTGAAAAATACGGACCGACGATGCCACCGGCCCATAAACCGCACTAAACAGTGTTTTTTCAGGATACAATGGTAGCTCTTGAAACTCTTTGGGGTGCTCATCATCCCAAATGCGGCAAATCTGCTTATTAACGTAGTCGTTGAGCCAGAAATGGGCATCACTGAACAAAATCTGGCCCGAAAACAGTTCGTCTTCTTTGATGCGTTCAAGCGCCCATAGAGCAAACGAATGACGTGCACTGAAGTCGGTTGGCTTTATTTCTTGCACGAGTTGAGTTTTGTTGAATGATGCCGAATCGATTTTCGGCGGTCTTCACGCGTACTCTCAGCTACCGCTGCAATATTTTCAACATTACGGGCCGGACGTGCAATGGTAGTTCGTGGGAGATCCAATAATGTTTTTCCACTTTCAAATTTTAACATTAAGTCGCGAATAGTGGACTCACCGGGCCGAGAATGACGCGGATAAAATGGTCGAATCGCACGAAAAACATTTTTCACAGAACGCTGTTTTTCATAATAAAGTTGAACGATTTGTAAACGTTGATCAAGCGTAAGTCGTACCATGATGAATTGCCATACAATACTGAGTTTATATGACATTTGAGTTTGACAGTAGTCACAACAAGTTATAATAAGTAACAATAAGACATGTAAAACAACAAACAGCGAATAAATTAGATAATCAACACAGATCGTATCACGTCACGTTTTAGGTTGACTGGTTATATGGTTATCTAACAGCGATGTCGCGCCGCAAAGCGCAGGGACAAAATGGCCAACATCAAATAACAGTAACAAGATTAAGTACCTTAATTATACTATTATACGGTCAAATTCCACAAGAATATGATATTTACTTCAATAATTCTAGTTACCAAACCGAATAATTGATCGAACTCTCCGGATAATTAATTACAATTATACATTTCCCAATGATTAAAGCCTTCTGGTCGGAGTAGTAGTGGAGTGAATTAATCAGAACTAATAAAACTCCATGTAATTTTTAACTAACATAAAATCTCGTTAGTTCTAAAGTGATACATATTTGTTTCTTTATTAATTATTTATTTACAAATTTTTAATTACGGTTTTTGAATCATTTGGTGAAACCAGATCTTTTAATTATACTTTTTAGTGGAAAATTTGACTCCTAATTATTTTAAGGTCTTCATAAAGACCAGCCTTGTCCTGACCGAAACGTTGACCAAAAAAATTAGATGGAGTTTTATTAGTTCTAATTAATTCACTTCACTACCAGAAGGCCCTAATCATTGGGAAATCTATAATTGAAACTGAATAATCTTTTATTAAATGCAAGCGCACCCTGTGTAAACCCGATTCTACGAGAATTATTATTTCGACCTGCCGTTTCGACGCTCATCTCGAACGAGCTCAAGTCGACACAAGTTCATCTCGGCACGAGCCCATCTGAACGCGATTTTATTTGGTATAATAAAAACAAAGCCGCTTAAGAGTTTTGTTTATAAGGTTTTTTCCTTAAAATTTATTAAAAAATAACAACCTTCTTTACCTTTGTCTTTGTCGCAACCGATATGTTTAAATAATAGTTTTTTTTAATATACTATACAAATTATTTGTTTTTTTTGCATTATTAGCACTGAAGATATTATTAACAAAAGGCACACGATTACCGTATCTCTATAATTAGACTTATAGAACAAAAATTAAATAAAACCACCTTCTGTTTGAAAAAATTAATCTGTATAAGGAATATTTTCAAAATATTTTAAAAACTGAAAATGTATTTCTTTAAAGTTGCACTTTAACTCGATGGATTACGCTCATATTCAAATAAACCTTTCGGTGCTGTTTTTCAAAAAAAATTAATTTTTTGATTTTAAAAAAAATAAATTGAAAAAAAAAAATTTTATTTGAAAAAAAAAAAAAAAAAAAAAATTTGAAAAAAAAATAAGGAAAAAAAAAAAAAAGTTTGTTAAAAAAAGGTTAAAAAAAAAAAAAAAAAAAAAAAAAAAAAAATAAAAATAAAAATAATAAAAAATTAATTAAATTATTATAAAAAAAAAAAAGATATTATTTTAATTAATAAAAAATAAATTTATAAAATTAATTAAATTTAAATTAAAATTAAATTAAATAAAAAATATAAATTATTTAAAAAAAATATTTTAAATTTATAAAAAAAAATAAAAAAAATTTATTAATGAAAGTTTAAAAAAAAAATTTAAAAAAAAAAAAAAAAAATTATTATAAAAAAAATTTAATTTAAAAATTATAAAAAAAAAAAAAAAATAAAAAATTTATATTAAAATATATTTAATTTTGTTTAAAAAAAAAAAAAAAAAATAAAAATTAATAAACCTTCGGTGCTGTAAAAATACAATTAGTTGATGAAATATTTGTATTGTTATTCTTCATCTAGTAGTAAAATTATATTAGCCAACAAAATAAAGTTGAACTTGTGTCGAGTTAAGTTCGACGCGAGCTCATCTCGACGCCAGGTCATCTCGATGCAAGCTCATCTCGACGCGGCGGCGTCCAAGTGGCCGTCTCGAAATAAACTGTTACAAAAAGGCAACATATTAGCGCGAATTCTAAGCTTATATGGAATAAAGCTGATCGGTTTTATACTACCCGTTATTATAATCATGGAAGTTTCAAGAGTGAGATACATACAGAAATGAATTACTTAAAACTAGAGCACTTATCTGGTAGCTCGTGTTATTTGAGGTACTAGAACGTCCAATGCTGCAGATAAATTTTCTGTGGATACGTCTGTAGAATTACAGCTGATGGGTTTATTGCCGTCACAATGGACAGGTGTCAGAGGTGAAGGCCACTTGCATAAGTTAAATTCCACGTTCCCTCGCATATAATTACTGACAGCGTCTGGCTCATAGAAAGGAAATAGAATACAGCGTAACACCAGTAGCACCCGTAGAGATTGTAACGTAACTTATTGACTAATTGATGCTTTCAATTGTTCGTGTAGTAGTTTCGCCAGGTAAAAATTGACTTCAGCGACTGTAGAACTTCGAAGTATACTTTAGGGTCATTTATATAGTAAAATAATTCATTGACTTACAATCAATTAAACTGTTCGAAGGTCTATATGATGAAATAAAACACTTAACCTTCTTGCAGCCATAAAAGCACTTCATCTTTGCCCGAGCCAATTCAGAAAACCAATTCCCATCAACGCGACAGTTGTAAGAAAATGTCGTATGAAAAGAAAGCATGAATTCTACGCAAGCAAAAAGACCGGTTTACACGCATTCACAGAAACATATTGATTTATTCAACCCGGACCTTAGGGTTGCCTAATCATAAGGTGCGATAATGTTTATAATAAAGATTAACTAAGCCAAATTAGAGTTATGTAGCTACAATGCCGAAAGGACTCCAAAAAAAAATAACGTCACAACTAGTTTAATTTTTATGAATCTTGTCTAGAACGTGTTATTTATAATGCCGAAGATAATTAAATTTTGGGTATAATCCGTCCAGTCAAAAGGGTCTTTAATTTACATAGATTTTCATATTCTTGGAATATTTACAATAACATTCATTTTACACATTTTTTCTTCAGGTAAAAGTTGTTTGTAATTAAATTATACATAACTGAAATATGATAATCACGTTACACTAATTGTTTTACCAAGATTTATTTGAAATTAAATCCGTCGAATTGTTAGTCTGCGGATGTTCATCAGTTGAACCTAAACTAGAAGTAAACGCAATACTTATTGGAAAATTCGTTTGATGAAAACTCGAATCCAAACTTGATTTTTTTCGTCAATGTCTATCATCTCGTATTTTGTTATTATATTGAATAATTCACTCTTAGCTCATCATCAACTGGCTGTAATGAAAAATACTTCTTGTTGCAGAGCGGTTTGACTGCTATCATGCCTCCGTTCGTATTTCTCTCTCCCAGTATTTTTTATACTGAGCATTTTCAAGCACGTCTGGTGGGTGGAATTTATAATATGACAGTCTGTCAGTTAGTGGAAGCTTTAGTTGCCTTCTTCTTTCAAAATGAGTTTTCGATGGTTTCTTGTAGCAACAACTCGACTTGAAATGCCATCATAAAGCCTATTGGCTTTGCATGTAAGGTACCATTTTGCAATCTGCGGTTAGACGCTGTTTTGTTAATATGGCTTAGGTTCAGGTTTTAGTATTATTATTTCTTTTTTTTATTATTATTTTATTATTATTATTATTATATTCAATGACCATCTTTATCGTGCCACAATAGTGTTAGAAAATGCATTTGATTTGCTTTGTCAAATATTTAGAGTTTTTTACACTGCTACTGAAATAGCGTCAGAAACATGTACCGATATGATATTAGTTGCCTGTTTGCATAACCTTTTACGACTAGATTTTTAAAACATGCTCAAGCACCCATACATCAATGGAACCAAGAAGAAATGTACCTCAAAATTTTATTCCTTTACATGGAAGGAGTGACTTTTTGAATTATTTATTTATTCGTATGGTACATCTTAAATATTGTATTGTGATGTAATTGTTATGTATGGTGCCCCAGATGATCAGTAAAACCTGTATAGTGTGATTGGTTTGTCTTGGCAAAGCATTTGCTTCAAGGTTTAGCAACACCACTAAAACCTATACATGCCAAGCTTTTCGAATAATGTAGGATTAAATTAACAAAATTAACTGAATATTTTGTAATAAAATCGCACAGACAGTTAGTTGCTAACAACAACAATGAGTGGAACGTATTAATTAGAACATTTATTATGATTTGGTACAGTCAAGTAGTAAGTAGTAATGTATTATTTATTGTATCAGCGTTTCTCAAATCGAACTCCACTCAATCAACCACAATTTATACCGTGTGTCCCACGGAAAAGTTGACATAGGTATTTACTATGTTAAATTAAAAATTAACGTCTATCTTTTTTTCTGGTACAATTGAACACAATATAATAATATATTATGTTGGATACATAAAACAAATTGATGTGATAATAATCAATATTCAAAACATATTTTACTAAAAAAATCAGTAAAATAAGTTATTTTTTTGTGAAATTTTATTTATTAACCGAATGAATTCTCATTTATTAAGCAGCCTCCGTGAACGAATTAGGTAATTTGTTGCCTAGTGATTTTTTTCGCTTTCTAACTAGGGTTCGATTCCGATTGCAGTATTTCTTTGAATTAATTTTATTATTATAATACAATTTTGTAAAGTGAATTTAACATTATGAAAAAATTAAACTTATTTTATAAAAATTGTATTAATAACAACATCAATAATAATTTTATTAATAAACAAAGTTACTACAATCGGGATCGAATTCGGATTTATTCGCGTCAATCACTATTAAATGTTACTGTTTTATATTAAAATACGCTTTAAACCACCTACATTACCACATAAATTTGTTCTCATTTATCTATGTAATAAAATGTGTTACTGTATCGTGCTCAAATTGTACCAGAAAAAGATATGCATTTGAATTTAACTTTTCCGTGGGACACACAGTATATGCTCTGGTAAACTCGACTATAAAAAAAGGATGAATAATTGGTGCCAATCTTATATTAATTTGTATTTTAAATTTTGTTACGACGCCACAGTGTCTCGCTTACGAAGTCAAATAATGTTGGTATAAAATATAGAGTGTTTCATTTAAAAATACATAACTATGGGGTCCATCATTTTCTGGAATACCCTGTATATTTAAAAACAATTTTTAAAAAAGCGTTTATTGACGTTAGTATGTTCTAATCAAAATATATTTCAATTTTTAACTATCTCTACTACAAGCCGTCTCAAATAACTTGTATGTACACATTTGACCGTTCCCCTAATAGATGAAGCTACAAGCGACATTCTCGCTATTTTGGTTTCTACCGGGGACTTGGGCTCATGTAGTGGAATTTCAATGTTTTACCATCCGTCCGATAGCAGGGGGCTTTCAACTAATTTAGAATTACGCACAGGCAGACGAATTTTTTTTAAATTATAATTTACTCAATCTAATTTGTCAAAATTAGTCAGCAACTCAGGCGCACATACGCGACTACTCGGTGATGCCAACACGGCGACGGTCAACAACGATGAACAACTCGGCGTTGGTAAACTTGGCAATGCCAAATCAGCGACAGCAAATAATAAATTTTTGTAAGACAACATGGAATAAATCTGATACTGTAGAAAATCTTAATTCTGATTAATCATGAAGAATTCATAATTATAAAACACAATCATATTACAAAATTTCATTCCATATTGTAATTGTAAGATATACTTCTAATGCATTCGGTGATATTTTGTCCATTGTAATTGGCGACCTTATTTAAAATTCTTTTATAGGCTTCTACATAGCGTCTTTATTTGATTGTTTCATTGGTTATGTGTGGTTATCGCTTTTTTCATAGTCAGCATCATATGCTGCTTAAACCTTCCCTAAATTTTGTATGAAGGTTCATAATGTAGGATCGGCAATTTCAAAGTGCGGAAGTAAATAGGCCAAATCGTCGATGGAAACGTAGCCGGTGCTCTGGTTCCATTATTTCTCAAGCGATCGATGTAAATTATTGGTAAACCATTCCAAAATTTGTTCAAATTTGACAATTGCAGTAATTACCTCCTTTTGTGGAATAAATGCCAGAGGAGTGATTATTTTGCTTGTAGTGCAAATTCTGGATCATAATTGTACCGCCCAAAGATTTTTACCAGGTGGAATAGACACCACCAAATTTCTGCTTCTGTGAATCATCATTTTGAACGTTTGTTGCACTAGTATTAGTATCATTACCAAATTATTAAATATTGGCATTGTTTTTTTCACCTTTATTCATTCTTGTCTTCCTACTTCCTTTAATCTACTTTAAAACAAAGAACAAATGATCAAAGTGGAATTACCGGAAATCTACGTCAGATAGGTGTAGGTAAACCTAATATAGATAGATAGTGTATAATGTATACTTCTAAAATAATAAATCATATACAGTGTTCCATTTAAAAAAAAGATAGTTATGTGGCTTTTAATATGACGACTTTACTCCCATTTCTAGAACCATGTATAGTAAATATAATAATTTAGCATTTACTAACGATACGGAGTCATGTAGCGTACAGTTTCTTAAATATGTTAGCTATTATCCAAATCTCATTAGAAAATAATCGACCTTTTCTACATAAGGAAAAAGTGAAGTTTAGATTAAGAAAAAATTATAACTCAGAAACTGTTCAAGATAGACATTCAGAAAATTAAAAAAATTACAGGGTATTCCATTTTAAATTTCGTATTTATAACATGACTCCTGTATAACCGAAAGTTGCAAGAGAATGCTAATATTTTCAATAAATAGTTCACCCTTCAAAACCCCTATATGTCAATTTTAGGTTACGTTTAGTTATCAAGATCCGTCTAACCAACGTTTTATCTGCTGCATCTTGTATTGACATACGAGATCGGCCTTTTTCTGGTAATATTTTTGTAGATTCTCTACTAGATCAAAGGAAATCGAAATGTCTCCGAAAAGTAATAGATTATCTGCAAAACCTAAATTACATTAACGTATTAATAATTATTTTAAAGAACATTACTTTGAAAAATTGTACCTTATACTTAATTAGTCAACCTTAGGATTGATACCCAGATTCACAAGACGCTGTATACCGGTGTGGTACCAGTCCATTGCTGTTCGCGGAACCATTTCAAAACTGCCTGCTTGACTTGAGCGTCCGACTGGAATCGCTGTCCCTTAGTGCCTTCTTCAATGGTCCGAAGATATGGAAGTCACAGGGTGAAAAGATCCGGCTGTAAAGGGGGTGCCCTTTAAAATCTCCACACCTCATCCGCTCCATCTGTGATTTGATGATGTTAGCTGTATGCGGCCTTGGCAAATCCGCTGTCGATTGTCGCCCATCTGTGAACTTCCGACACCATTCCACGACTGTGAGTTTTGAAGGACACTCTACCACCATAAACATTTTGCATTCCCCATAAATCTGAACTGGAGTGTTGCCCTCAGCATGTAGAAACTGTATGACTGCTCGGTAATCGGTTTTGGACGCTCCAACTATAAGACCTGCCATAATGAAACGCGCACAACAACTGTCTCCTAGTACGAATATCACGAGGGATGTGTCACAATAGACAGCTATAATAGCAGCCGCTGGCCTACGCAAAATTTGATACGATTATACTCCACTAACAATCGTTTCACAAGCGCCGAACGTGTATTTATTGACTAGCCTCGTATAACGAATGTTCAAATAAAAAAATGGCTTTGGAATTGAATTGATTTAATTATTTTTATAGTGTACACAAAAAGTACAGCAAAATAACGGGTGGTGGCATGAAATTGCATTAAAACGTGATATAAATATAACATAAAATTAACAAAAATGAATGTTTTTTACATAACTTGAATTCTAACCTAACATGTTATCATCTAACTACTTTGTTAAAAAAATTAGCAAATTTAAAATTTTTATTTGAACACTTGCTGCTCCTAATACATTTCATTTCAAATTCATTACATTATTAACACAAATATTAACGCATTACAAAGATGCAAAATTGTGTAAATCTTTGGGCGCCAAACTTGGAGAAAAATATAAACGATAAACTCAATCTTACAAACTATTATGAGATCTGTTTTGTGTAATATACACAGTAAAAGAAAATTATAAAAGTAATGACAATATAAATAGATTACTACTCAAAAGTCGTTTACGAATAAAAAACGAATTATATAATAGATAAATATTGCCCTTTATAGTAGTAGAAACGGCAGTAACCAGTTAACATCTGTGCCAGAAAGTAATTTGTTTTACCACTCTTCCATTTGAATCTCCTGTTAATGCAAGGAATTATCCCTTTAGCTTTTACCCTATTTTACTTTTCAGCAATCCCTTGAATGTATCACTACCAGTATTATCACTTTTTAAACGTTATTATGCAGGCTTTTAGATTCTTTTTCACTAATACCTCCAAATGCGACTGAACAATATTTACTAGAGAACTACAAACTTCTTCAAGTTTAAAAGTTTACATTAACACTCTTAACTCGAAGGGTTTGAGAAATCTATCCTGGCGCTTAAACAAAACGATGCTTGAGATAAAATCGATACTTTTATCACGAACAACTTTCCTTAATGGTGCTATTGTAAAATTCACAATGTAACTCCATGCCGTACCCTTTATTAGCAATTTGAAACTATTTTTAATTAATCTATTTTTAAACAAGGTAATTTAATTAATTAATGCTTTGTAAAGTAACGAACGTTTTCAATTGAAATTTAAATTCTATCGATTTTATTACAAAATAATTAAATTTTAATTAAGAGTTGATGGTTCGATATTTGAAATTACTAATTTTCTGTACATGTTCTCGATGTAACATTATTTGGATGAACTCTCCGGATAATTCATTAACATTATAGATATCCCAATGTTTGGGGCCTTCTAGTCTGAGTGGTAGTGGAGTGTATTATTTAGATCTAAGAAAACTACATGTATTTTCTCCGATCAACGTTTCGGCCAGGACAAGACTGAACTTAAAATTATTAGGAGTCAAATTGTTTTTTTTTCCACTAAAGGTATATAACTAAAATGTTTTTGTTTCACCATATTATATTATATTTACGAGTTGTTAATTTGAAATTACTCGTTTTTAATCATATATGGTGAAACCAGAGCTTTTGAATTATATATTTTTAGTGGAATAAAATAATTTGACTCCTAACAATTTTATGGTCTTGATAAAGGCCAGCCTTGTCCTGACCGAAGCGTTGACCGCAGAAATTACATGGAGTTTTATTAAATCTAAATAATACACTCCACTACCTCCTACTAGAAGGCCCTAAACATTGAATATCTATAATATTATTTGAATCCTATCGCATAAATTATTTTTCAACAACATATATATTTCAATTTAAAAAAAAATGTGTCTTGAGGTCGGTAGGACCAGCACGGACATGTAAATATCACACCATAAAATATTTATGGTTCTAATATTTAATAAAACTTGGTAATTAGTGTTTTTGTGTTTGTGGACATTTGATTTTGGGTAAAATAGCATTTTAGAGTAATTTTGTGTAGGTATTATAGATTGTTTTTAAATAAAAAATTCGTGATAGTCAGGTGAAACAAAAGTTATTTATTTCCAGAAGTCACTATCAATTTGATTATGCGTATAAAGAACAAATTCTTATTTAAATATAAAACAACAATTTCGTTAACAATATTGAACTTAAGTTTGAAACTAAAATTGATTCCGCACCATAAGAACATAAACTTTTAGTGCCTGAAGTCTGGATTTTACGGGGTTAATGGATAAAGGCAAATAAGAAAACAACTGGAATTTAGGGCAACGTTGAGAAAATTACGTAATACACCAAATCCCGTTTTCGAATGGTATCAACCAGTTAATTTAAAATGACATAATTGTACATTAACGGTTGAAAACTATTTGCGCATTCTGTTAAGTACAAAATGTAAGAAACTAACTATTAAGATCGTAACAAAGTTTGTTGTGGTGAATTCTAATCATGGTACTTACAACTTTTGTAAAGTATAGATGACCCGTATCCTTTATGATAAATTAATTATAGTTACATTTTCGATTAAGCATTTGTGGGTTTCATTTTAACAATTTAGTTTCATGTTTAGGTTAGTGCATTATAAGAAAATTATCAGTTATCAATGTAATAATAAATATATATCTTCCCAAAAGTTAGGAAAATTAATTTTATGTATTTGAGGATTATAATAACATAAGCCATATGTTTCGTAAGAAATTATAATACGGGATTCGTGTCTAACATAATTTGTAAGATTCCAAACTGAATCGTTGGATAAAAGTAAAATATTGCATTAACATAATAGATTTGAAGATAACTGACAATATAACACATTCTATTTCTACTCCTATTCTAGAATAGTAACATTCTGGGCCAATTTTCAGTTACAGAATACTTAGATTCTACAACATGGTGTTTTCTTGTTAGAATATTCTTGCACTTGTTACGGAATGAGCATAAGTAGAGCCATCTCGTGGATGTTAACATAATGTAGTGTTTGGTGATAATGGTTACAAAACAATTTATTAAAGATAGTTAATTGTTATAAAAAATGTTATAATTGAGACAATTTTATTTTAAGTTGTACTCATACAAACTTCAAATTAATCTCCAAATACATGAATGCTGTTTGAAACTGTTATGTCAATAGGTACTTTGCATAAGAGTTGTTCTAATCAATACAAAAATGCATTTCTCATATAATATTGTAACCGAACAATTACAAAATGTTTTGGTTATCTCCAGTGTTTTCATTCACTAATGTAAGTATCCCAATCTATATACTATGAACCTATATTTCATATGTGACGGAAGTTAAAAATTCACCATAATATTTATATGTATGAACAGAGAGTTTTTAACGTAAGAACTTTACTGCCTAAAATGGTTTTGTTTGTTAGGTCAAAAATAACTGGATATAAGGCGCCTAGGGGTAACTCGGCTTTGGGGTATCTGGGCCATAGGTAGGTTACGTTAAGGTGGTACACCTGAATCTAGTTAGTTTCTTTCTAAAATAACAGTTGTAATCAGTTTTGGAGCAACGTGGCGTGTTGTTATTTTCAAAAGTGGTTCAAAGTATTGAAAGTATTTATTTGTCTTTAAGCTTTTTCCAAACTTTCAATTTTTGAATGAGTGGCCCCCAAAATATTAAAGAAACGGAGTAATTGGACCATAAGACTGCGGTAATTGGGATTATCTGGGGCTAGTTATCCTACCTACACTAATATTGGTAGCGTTATAAAGAAATTGTGGTTTTGCTCTGTTTGGTAGGTGAAGACCTCCAGAAAGCCCTCAATAACATACAGAACGGAAGCAAGACCATTCGAGGTGCAGCTCTTGCTTACAATATACCTCGCAGTACCCTGAAGCATAGAATACATAGAGAGAAATGCTGTACAGCAAAAGAAGATAAAGGTGGAGGAGGTATACAATCTTACCTATCTGACCATGATGAGGAAGAACTGACCAGTTGCATAAGAATTATGGATATTAATGGGTTCGCGAAGAAGCATTAGATCTTGTCCACTGCTACATTATAAAAAATAAGCTAATAACTCGATTTAAAGGCTACCGCTCTGGATCTGAATGGTTTATTTCATTTAGACAAAGACACTGTTTCAATTAAGTTACCTCAAAATATTGAGCATGCTCGCACTAACCAGACCAATCCATGGATCATTTTTAATTACTTTGGGAAATTGACTTCTGTTATAAATGAACTTGAATTAGATAAAGAACTCCTAACGCAGACAGCTGTTTCCACGAGTAAAAGATATTGGATGGAAGGTCCACAAAGACTTGTTTTGATGATTTACAATAGGCACACAAACCATATTAACAGTTCTTTCCGAAGCTTGGCTCAACAAAATCATGTGACAATCATGAAATTACCACCACACACTACCGACGTTCTTCAACCACTTGAAATAGCCGTTACCAAGAATCTAAAATCAAAGTGTGCACATTAGTTACACTATTTTGCACGATAAATGCCATGGGAAATTCAATACCTCCTTTTTACGGTCTCAGATGGTGCAGCTTACCTATCTGGATGGATGACGGCAAGAATTTCGTGTTATAGCTCAAACATTTTGTGACATACGAGGTGTGACAATTAAATAATGAGACTAATTTTATTGCCGCGCTTGTGATAAACCTGCGACCTTGAAATTCCTTTCCCCTTCCCTGTCATCCTTCTCCTCCCCATTAATATATTTACCATCGCTATAGCTTGTTTTAGTTAGCTGCTGTGTCGTGTTGAGTAGACGTGTGTTGGTGGTGCTCGTCACGAAAATGGAGAAACAAAATCAAGAGCAACGATACCACGCTGCTTGATTGAATTATTACAGGCAATGAGAGCTAGTTTTTCCAATACAACCCAGAAACCAAACGCCAAAGCAAATAGCAAACAACAATGGTTGTCTCCGCACGCCCCCCTGCCCGAAAAAAGCTCGCATGAGCAAGTCGAAGGTGAAAACGATGATTGTTGCCTTTTTTGATAGTCGTGGAATCGTCCACAAAGAATTTGTTCCATCGGGGCAAACCGTAAATCAAGTCTACTATCGCCAAGTACTCGAAAAATTGCGTAAACGAGTCAACAGGGTGCGCCCAGACATCGCTCGTAACTGGATCCTTCATCACAACAACGCGTCGTGCAACACCGCCCTCAGCGTGTCCCAGTATTTGGTTTCTAAAGAGATCGCCGTGTTGCGACAGCCGCCTTATTCGCCCGATATGTCACCCTGTGACTTTTTTTGTTCCCTGGTACAAAATCGGGGTAAAAAATTTTGAGTCGATTACGGACATCCAAGCGGCCGTGACGAGGGTACTCGCGGACATCCCAGTCGAAGCGTTCCAGAAATGTTACAAAGCATGGAAAACGCGCTGGATCGTTGTATAGCTGCCCAAGGGAACCACTAAAGGGGATGGCAGAGTTTTAGAATAATTTTTAAATATACGGTTTTCATGGAATCAGTCTCATTACTTAATTGTCACACCTCGTATGTTAGCCATCGAAGGAATCACCTGTTCTTATTGTACTCGACAGTCACGAAAGCCACATATTGATAGAAGCTTTTAGACTCGTGCAAAGCAAACGGCATAGTGATGCTAACATTCCCTCCACACTGTAAATAAAAAACTACAACAGTTGAACTTAACAGTATTTGGACCACTAAAACGATACTATAACGTTGCTTTGACGGATTGGCTATCCATGAATGCTACAAAGACGTGCACAATTTATGAAATAGAAGAATCTATCTGCAATAGCAATACATAAATGCAGTGCAGCAAAGTAGAGACATAAACCTACTGATAATTTAAATCCGAATTGAGCAAACTTTCACCAACCATGTAACCACTGAATTCCATTGGTTCTGCCAATAACCTGTTTTTATCTCCGGAAACTGTACGACCATATCCAAAAGCAAAATCAAGAACGAATGTTTGTAAAAAAAGAAAGAAAATTAAATCAAGGATCATGACGGACACGCCAGAAATAGTTTTAATCGAAAAACAAGCATAGGAGAAGCAGCGTAAATAAACAAAAACTAAAGTTCCAAAATTATCAAAAGAACTTTGTGATAAACCTAAGTTAAAAAGGACCGATAAGCGGAAAGAAAGTGTTTCAAGTAAAAGTTGGGACGATGAACTGTTATCGTCAGGTTCTTTATCACAATTGAATGAATTTGAAAGGAATAAAGGGGAATTGGATGAGGACGAGGATGACGTCATTTGCCTTGACCGCAATTTTCAGATAGCTGAATATGTTTTGGTAAAATTTTTGACAAAGAAAACCACATTGCGTTATGTTGGTTAATTTGAGTTGAGGACTGATACATTATTCAAAAGCTCACATAACTCAAAAACACACATTTTGTTACTCTGAAACAAAGGATGTGTCAATAGTGATTAAAGGATGATATAATTACAAAATACCCCACACCTACTCTGTCCACAAGAAGAGGAAGCTCTAAGTGGCTTGTTCGACAAGCCACTGTGGGTCATACAAAATTTGAAATGAGTACCGACTGAGTAGGAAGTTTCAACGAACTAATAAGTAATTTACGTACCTTTAGTATATTTTTCAGGTGATGTATCTATACAATGTGTCCATTTGGGCTAAAAGAGTACTTGTCCGAAAAAAGTCTAAGCAGGCTTCTAAGTAGACTAAAAGTTTCACATTTTTAAAATTAGTTTTATATATACAGGTTCATTCAGAAAAACGTAGTCAGCCAAAGTTGATTTTGTTTAAATGGAACACCCTGCATATTTTTGCATCGTCGAATAATCGTAAAATTTTACGTACATTTGACGAGTAATTCATATCTCTAGCTTCAGCGGTTTTCAAATTATTCGCATTATTTAAAAATTTCTAATACAGTGTCAAAGAAATTAGTGTAACGTGGTAGTTATTAGAGATAAAAATTATTTTCTGAAGTGTTAAATTTTGAATACGGCCCGAATATGAATCATTGTCGATGTGCGAAAATATTATACAGGATGTCCAAAAAAATTTAGTTCAAACTTTGGAATCACAAATACATTTAAACTAATTTTTTTCAAATGGAAACCACAATTTCTTATTTATTCAATACAATCCATATTTTCTTTGTAAAGTAGACTACTAGGATTGGGATAACAAGTTTTCTTACGTCAATTTTTTCATTGACAACGTTGCCTAAAGACATTTTAGCCTCCGAAGAAGCCTCCATTTGTTAGGGGCGTAATGTCAGGCAATTCCATACTTAAAAGGCAGTGTTTTTTTAACGTCCACCTTGAAGATCCTTAAAAGAAGTAATATTATAAACAAATTGAAAGTTTCCGTAGGTAAGAAGGAATTGCCCCCTGCCGAGTTCATAATATAGAATAAAATTAGAAGAAACTAAAATAGTAAACCAGCCGTCCATTCTAAATTCATGATTAGATTCGTCACCACACTATACAGGTTTATACTGATCTTCTGGGGCACCATACATAACACTTACATCACAATACAATATTTAAAATGTACCATACGAATAAATAAATAGAATAAATATGCAATTTTATTACTAACACCATTAGAAAATTGTTACACCACGAAATTTGAAAATCAAATTTGTAGCAAACGAATGTGCCGGCTAGCTAACGGCGAGGGGTGAGTTAGGATTTGTCTCTCACTTACCTTTCGAAGACTAAAGGTCCTTACATTAGGTCACAGTCGGTGTTGTCAGGCGCCACCCTAATCTTTTAATTGTTAAGACAAATGTTCACTAAAGAAAAGGGAGAAATGCAAACACTTGAGATAATAAAAGAGAATAATCATTACTAACGGTTCTCTATTAAGTGTTAAAAAAATGTACACGGCTTTAACACGGTGTCCTAATTCTATGACGTATTTCGTCGCTTAATACAAAAAAAAACAAACAACAACAGACAAACATGCAAACGATAAGCTACCCCGGTGCCGGGCGAAGAAACAGAAATTTAACCGCGCTCCTAAAACTATTACATTATGTGGGTAAATCAACGAAACGAGTCTGTGGCCTAGTCAAATACGTAATTTTTACTGTAACATCAACTCGAACGTAACATGCCCTGGACTCGGTTCGATCATTTATTTACCATTGAACAAGATTTTAACGCTAACACTAATTTAAAATAAAACCAAACATAAAGAAAATAAAGATACCCTAAACGCTGTTTAATTTATTTCACCAAACGCGAACTCACACCCAAAAGCACGGAAGTTTCGGAAGTAAAAGAGTACTTACAGTTTTCTTTCTTCCAATCCAAAATACGAAAGATGATCCATTTATTGCAGAATAATCCACTCAGAACCATTTATTTCCAAAATCATCCACCAGGAACCATTGATTTTAATCCGAAGTCTCGTATAACATGCCCATAACTCGCATGTTTCTTAATTAAAATTTCGTGTGCACAAGAGATTGTTCACCATCCGCAGGGCGGTTATTTTGATTTCAACATTAATCAAACGTTATTCTCTTTCACGGCCACGAACGAGAGGTCCTTTTTGTGGATACACATCAAACGTAATTTTCACTCGCGCCCTCGAAAAGTTTGCGTTTAAACTTACATTTTTCGGCATTTAACGGTACTTAGGCGGTTGTTTTAATTTTAATTAAACAACATTAATCCGCACTATTAGCTACATGTCACTCGTCGTGAGTCTACTTAAAAACTGAAAACTTAAAACTATTAACAATCATTAGGTAAGGGAGTCTCCCCTCTTAACATTTCCTACACAAAGAACATTACAAAAAATTAACTCGCTAACATTTTCTCAGAAATAATAAACAAAAATGACTTTTCAGAAATTAGATCGTGGGTACGATTCGTTGTTATTCACTTAGTCAAAACAAGTCTTTAATTTAATTGATAAAGGCGACAACCACCGACTGTTTCCCTGGGATTAAACAAAGAAACCTTTGAAATAACAAAACAAACTGCGACATATATTGATTAAATTCGAAGAAATCAAGTGTGAAAATTATTGAAGTAAGCATTTCCTAAAAACTCTAATTGCCTGAACGTGACGAAAACGCGATTCTCTACACCAACTGATTTGAACACAAAAAAAAATATCAAATGACCAAAAACAACATCCCGACAGATATGACCACGAACACACGTGCATTGCAATGTAAATGAAATACTTTAAAACTATAGTCTAATCCAATTCAAAAGAGCTTTATGAACAAAATCATTCGCGCGTATAAAAAAAAACAATTTTTCACAAAAAGGAGGTGACAAAATCACAAAAGCAATTCAAACGTAAGAAACTTGTTATCCCAATGCTCATAATCTGCTTTAAAAAAAAATGAATTTTATCGTATTAATCAAAAACTGCTTATTTCAGGTAAAAGACATAGATACCTTTCCATTCATTTTCGAAGGAGAATTCAATAGTTACATAAAAAATGGTGGTTTTCATTTGAAAAGATTTAGTTTAGAGATATTTGTGATTCCAAAGTTTGAACCAAAATTTTCGGACCTCCTGTATAATATTTTCGGGCACCGAAAATGGTTCTTATTAGGGTCGTACTCAAACTTTAACAGTTCAGAAAATAATTTTTATCTCTATAACAACTTCCACGGTACAATAATTTCTTTGATATTGATATTGAAATAATTTGAAAACCGCTGAAGCTAGGGATATAAGTTAGGCGTCAAATGTACTCAAAATTTCACGAGCTATTCTACGGTGCAAAAATATACAAGTTGTTCCATTGAAATAAAATCAATTTTGGTTGACTACGTTTTTCTGAATCACTCTGTATATATGAAAATATTTTTAAAATATGCAACTATTAGTCTATTTGGGAAGCCATCTCACACTTTTTAGGACAAGTAGCCTGGCAGCCCATAATCGGACAATTACACACTCAATGGACACTCTGTACATTACAAAAAATACTAATAAAAATTCTTTAAAATAGTGTATTTAAATGTTGATTGATAAATGCCCAAAGCTCGCATCCTGGTAGGGAGCTTTTGTCACTTTTGAAGAGACTTATAAATGTTATGTTTTCTCAAAAAGCTAACAAAGTTTTTTCTCCAACGGATATACCACTTAAGATCAAGTGGTAAAGTAAGAGAACCCTTCAATCTAATATTTAATATTTCTGTACAGTATGCTACTGTACAGAAATACTTGGCTTTATCGACTCGAGTGTTATTGCATTCAAATTATCGCTTAGATAACGATGTACATTTAATACATTTATCCGTCGTTACAGTTAGCTGTTGACATTGCTTAGTTTGCTAATATTGAATGTATGTACGTTTGTTCGGAATTTAATTATTTTATGCAAATACGAAGCTGTTTTATTTACTATAATATTATGAAAAAGACAATAACTATGTAGAGTACGTCTTAGTTCCATATTCAGCCAATTTACTACTTTTAATTTATGCGATATTTTTTCATATTTTTTAATGCCAAATGTAAGACGTAAATAACCGTTTTGTAGCTTTTGAATTCTGTTAGAGTCAAATGCGGTCAAGAATGCGTCATAGACTACATCACAATGATCAAAAACAGATAATACTAATGAGTTGCATAAAATTATTTTAATTTTAGAAGATAACACGTTCTTATTTTGATAGATATTTTTTAGATTACAATAAGCTTTCTGAAGACATGTATTGTCAAACGTAGATCACTATCTAGATAAACCCCAAGATTCTTTATAGAATCATGAATAGGAACTACTTCGTTATTTAATTTTATAATCAGGTCCTTGCTTAGTGAAGTTAAGTAGCTTTGCTTTCCGAATAACATGGCGGCTGATTTTTTTGGATTTAGAACTGAACAGTGATAGTTAATACTCTTGGATTCAATGTACTCCAAAGTTTATTGCAGCAACAGCTTAATTAATCTCAGATGGATTAAAAGAGATGTTAGTGTCATCATCATAGAAATGATTAGGCCCGATTCAGCTAAGAGATGTAAATCTTAAATAATAATGGCCCCAGAATTGACCCCTGAGGAACACCTACTTTAACTAATTTAAATGTAGTATTTTATTATTTAAGGTGTCAAAATTTTCCTGACTTCTTAAGGACACTAATTTTTCAGCCAGTAGACCATTCTATCACTTGGCTTTGAAAATGAGAGACAGTAAGTCTAAAATAATGTACAATGCTGGAAGTATTTCCAAATCTCGTGAGCTATGACCTTCAAAAAACCTACCCACGTGAAGTTACCCACACTTTTAGCCACACAAATTATTTTGTATATATGGACGAATAAATGCATTTTAATTGATTTTAATGGAATGAACAATTATAAACAACATATTAAAAAACTAAATTCGGTTATTTTTTTAAAAAAATTTTTAAGACCGGGAAGTTATACCCGAGCGCTGTAATCGCAAGCTTCTCTTTGATGGCAAATTTGATATCGTTTGTCACATTTTTTTTGCGTGCAAATTTTTTTATAAATAGAATTGACAATTATAAACAACATATTAAGAAACTAAAATGCTATTATTTTTTTAAAAAAAGGTACAAGACCGGGTAGTTATACCCCAGCGACGTAATCGCAAGCTTCTTTGATGGCAATTTGACATCGTTTGTCACATTTTTTTTGCGTGCAAATTTTTATACATGGAATGAACAATTATAAACAACTTATTAAAAAACTAAAATGCTGTTATATTTTTAAAAAAAGTTACAAGACCGGGAAGTTATACCCGAGCGACGGAATCGCGAGCTTCTCTTTGATGGCAAATTTGACATCGTTTGTTACATTTTTTTTGCGTGCAAATTTTTTATACATGGAATGAACAATTATAAACAACATACTAAAAAACTAAAATGCTGTTATATTCTTAAAAAAAGTTACAAGACCGGGAAGTTATACCCGAGCGACGTAATCGCAAGCTTCTCTTTGATGGCAAATTTGACATCGTTTGTCACATATTTTTTTGCGTGCCAATTTTTTTATACATAGAATGAACAATTATAAACAACATACTAAAAAACTAAAATGCTGTTATATTCTTAAAAAAAGTTACAAGACCGGGAAGTTATACCTGAGCGACGTAATCGCAAGCTTCGGTTCTTTGATGGCAAATTTGACATCGTTTGTCACATTTTTTTGCGTGCAAATTTTTTATACATGGAATGAACAATTATAAACAACATACTAAAAAACTAAAATGCTGTTATATTCTTAAAAAAAGTTACAAGACCGGGAAGTTATACCCGAGCGACGTAATCGCAAGCTTCTCTTTGATGGCAAATTTGACATCGTTTGTCACATATTTTTTTGCGTGCAAATTTTTATACATAGAATTGAACAATTATAAACAACATATTAAAAAACTAAAATGCTGTTATTTTTTTAAAAAAAGTTACAAGACCGGGAAGTTATACCCGAGCGACGTAATCGCAAGCTTCTCTTTGATGGCAAATTTGACATCGTTTGTCACATTTTGTAAAAAATTTTTTTTTTTTTTAAAAAAAAAAAATTTTTGCGTGCAAATTTTTTATACATAGAATGAACAATTATAAACAACATATTAAAAAACTAAAATGCTGTTATTTTTTTAAAAAAAGTTTCAATACCGGGAAGTTATACCCGAGCGCCGTAATCGCAAAGCTTCTCTTTGATGGCAAATTTGACATCGTTTGTCACATTTTTTTTGCGTGCAAATTTTTTTACAAAAAGAATGGACAATTATAAACAACATATTAAAAAACTAAAAAGCTGTTATTTTTTTTTAAAGTTACAAGATCGGGAAGTTATACCCGAGCGACGTAATCGCAAGCTTCTCTTTGATGGCAAATTTGACATCGTTTGTCACATTTTTTTGCGTGCAAATTTTTTTATACATGGAATGAACAATTATAAACAACATATTAAAAAACCAAAAATTGTTTTAAAAAAATAACAGCAAATTTTACTGTAGTTAGTACGTGTAATCTACGATGCAATGACAAACTAGTGAATGTTTGATAGCAACATATTTTTGACAGTAACCGTCAAAACGGGTTAGAATTTTACCCATAAATATTGTAGCGTCATTACGTAGTGAAGAGAAAATAGAAATCGTCTTGATTGTAGGAGAAAATTATAAAACCCATAGAGAACCCGCAATTATTTTTCATAATACACATCCCAATAAACACAGGGTGTGTTTCGACGATAGCATGGTAGACAAATAATAGGAACGAAAAAACCGGTTCACCTGAAAACTCGACCCAATGGACATGATCTACTTACTAAAAATATTTTCATGGCGGTGTCACTTCCGGTTGTACCGGAAGTCGATACCAACTTTGTTATTTTAAATACAATGATCCAACTTTTATTTTATTTTTGGTTTCCGCTAAAATTTTACGTTTCCTACTACCAAGTTTGATGTACCTATCTCATACCATTATCAAGAAAAAAAAATAATTTCAGGTAAAAGCAACGAAAATTTGAATTTACTGAAAAATAATTATTTCATGAAACATAAAAGCCAGATAAGTGAAACTTGTACAACGGTTAGACATGGTATTGGACTATGTTTTCAGTATTATATATTTTTTAAATTTATTTCGAGGGAAGGTCCGGGAGTATGGGTAATTAAGAAAACTAAAATTGTCAAAGAGTCATTTTTCTTTAAATTGCAACTATGTTTTTTCACATTCTCATTCGATACCTAATTTAATTACCCATCTGCTGATATATCATGTTCCTCTACTGTTGTTAATTTAGAATAAGTTTAGATTTTGTTACATTTACATTTTACTATACAAACTTTAGGATAAGAATTTATTCTTTTGGACTAGCCCTAGTCCCCCCTTTCTGTTTAAGGTGGGATATACCACCCTTCGGTGTTTTTTGTAGGGTACATTCATTCTTGGTTTTGCAGTAAACCGTTACAGATGTGTACAATGTAATAGCAGTTTCAAATTCTTTTATACAATTTTAAATGGTTAAATCTCAAATTATAAAATATTCGTATGTGTTAATTATTACAATAAATAGTGCTCTACACAAAATATAGTTTTACACCTACGTTAGTAGAAAAAGAAAAGTTCAGCTCGAACCAGCGTCCAGAGCTATCGAAGCCCTTTATTTGGTTCAATCCTTTAAAAACAAACATATACCTAAACTGAATTAATTTTCGTGTTATCTGCTTTTTTTGTACTTTCTTTTCTTTTGTGTTATATGTTTTTTTTCTATTTTTCTGGAGATGATATAGTAAGTAGAATGTGTGTCTTACGACATCTCGTGTACAACAGAGACACGTGTACAGTTGTATACCGCACTTAAGTATACACCTCTGATGAGCTCATAATAAGAGCGAAATGCTGCATCAGGTGTTCTTTCGTTGCGTGTGTGCTTCTGTACAAGTTATTCTTCGCTTTATCGACACACGTGTGTTTTAAGCATTAAAGTTATCGCTTAGATAGCGCTTTGCACTTTAACACACACAAGTGGTTACAGTTAACTGT
Source organism: Abscondita cerata (assembly GCA_030710515.1). NCBI lineage: Eukaryota > Metazoa > Arthropoda > Insecta > Coleoptera > Lampyridae > Abscondita > Abscondita cerata. Next base: position 877,469 of record JALBCR010002310.1, read on the forward strand.
TGGCATTTTTCTTAGTTTATGATATAGTAAATTAATAGTATACTTTGCAATCTTTTTTGCTGTTTGTAGCATGATACCTTCAATCAGTTGGCTAAAACAGATTAGAACCACACTACATCATCTCCAAGAAAAGTAGAAAAATGTAAATAACACGAAAATCATTCAGTTTAGGTATAGGAACATGATATATCAGCGGATAGGTAATTAAATTCTACATCGAATGAGAATATAAAAAAATGTACTTACAGTTTAAAAAAGTTGACTCCTTGACAATTTTAATTTTCTTAACTACCGTTACTCCCGGACCTCCCTTAAAGGATGTCTCAATAGAAGTGCATTTTTTCATTTGTGTTTTTTTACAGTACATTGATTGTTTCATGCGCGGTGAGGCAGCTAGCGCCGCGCCGTCTTACTGGAACCACATGCTGTCCAGATCCATGCCGTCTAGTTGAGGCCACAAGAACTCCGTTATCATGTTCCTGTAACGAATTCCTTTCACATTCACTGCAATTCGGGTTTCATTTTCATAAAAGTAACAATGATAATGCGTTGTTCTTTTGTGAGACGTTTCATTTTTGATAATCGGAAAAATCACAGTTGACAGCTGTCAAATATAAGAATTGCCACTTGCACAAAAACAAAAGTACATCAAATTTAAAAAATGCACTCTTATTGAGACACCCTGTAGAAATAAATTTCAAAAATGTCTAATACTGAAAACATAGTCCAGTACCATGTCTAACTGTTGTACAAGTTTCACTTATCTGGCTTGTATGTTTCATGAAATATTAATTTTTCAGTAGGTTCAAATTTTCTAAGGCCTAAAATTTTTTTTTTTCTTATTAATGGTAAGAGATCGGTATGCCAAACCTAGTTATAGAAGACATAAAATTTTATGCAAAAACGGAAAATAAAATAAAAATTGTGGCATTGTATTTAAAATAATCCAAGTTAGTGGCACCGCCATGAAAATATTTTCAGTAAACAGACCATGTCCATTTGTATAATGTTACAAGTTTTCAGATGAATCGGTTTTTTTGTTCTCATTATTTGTCTAACATGCTGTCGTCAAGACACACTCTATATTACTCATTCAACGAAAATTAGGAACAAATTCAACAATACTGGAAGTATTAAGAATTAGTTTGACGTAAAACGCCGACAATTGGTTGCCGATCCAAAAATGTCATTACGCAAAAAGAAATCGTTGATGCAAAAAAATGTAAATAAAGATACAGTGGCAAGAATTTAAAACTGAATAAATACAGAGCATTCAAACCAAAAATAGTGCACACATTGAAAGAAAGATGTAGGAAGATGGCTCTTTTTTTATGAGACGTATTATTTTTTTTTTGATCAGGCAACATTTCGTCTAATGGAACTGTGACATCACAACATTGTCGCTGGTGGTGTGATGAAAATCCCAATTTTGTAATAGTGTCTCATGGCGAATATGGTGTGGCATTTATAAAAACAAATTAATAGGACCTTTTTTTTGCCAAACTATGAACGCAGAACGTTATTACAAACTCACTTTTATGACTACATAGACAAACTACCCTTATAAGAACGGAATGTATTTGGTACCAACAAAACGGTGCCTTATGACACAGTTCAGTGAATGTTAGAAAGTATCTTGAACATATGTTTCATGGGAGCGTTATCCACAGATATTCTGATCTTTTTTTGGCCTGCTAGTTTACCAGGAAGGGCCATTTCAAGATGTTGACCATTTAGAAATAATAATTTTATAAAAATGCCAAAGAATTTCTCCAGAAATGATTACGTGTATTACGTGAATTTGCCAATAGAACTAATACATGCATTGAAGGAGACGGTGGATATGTGGAATAAGTGAAAATTAAGTTTCTATTTATCTAATTATTTGTATTTGTCTTTTTATGTTTAAATTAAATTAAATAAATTCCCATGAATTCATTACGTGTTTAAATTGTAAAATTGTTTGATCGACAAAGTTATCATGACTTTCATAATCACAAGAGATAAATGTTCATTTAAAATAGAAACAATGTTAAAAAAGCACAAAACCTATTTTTTTAATTTAAATGGATATAACTGCATATTTGAACGTAGTTTTTAGTTCTGATCAACTTTTTTAATAAAATTTCGATATTGTCAATTTTAAAGGTTTCTGAAGAATGAATTGAAAATATAAGTACAAACAGATATCAGCAAAGTATTCCTACTTACAAATAAAAGATGTTTTTTCAAATACATCTGATGGCTTCAAAGATTTTAAATAAAATATTTATGGCAATGGAAGTTTAAACTGCAAAGCAGTTTTCTTTTGTTTTCGATTAGGCAAGGAATATAATTTTTTTGTAAAAACTAACCGAAAAACGGAAGTTTAGTTATTTGAATTCTCTTTTGCTTTATATGATTTTATTTTTATGAACCTTTACATCGTGCTAAGTAATTAATTAATTTGCCACTACGGTTAGAAATTCGTAAATGCCAGGACGTGTTAATATTACGAAAGAAAATAAAAAGTTACGATCTGTTTCCGCGTAAACATTTATTTATTTGAGCACCCTTTTAATATTATTAAAGTTGTAAATGAAATTACATTTTAAATGTTTTATGATGAGTAACTACTTTAATAAATTAAACAAAAGTAATATTAATATTCAAAATTAATAAATAATACTATTAGTATAGAAAGTAAGTCAATAATAGTATATTATTTAATAAACATTTAATTATTGCATTCAAATGAAATAATAACTATTTGCGACCATAATAATAAATAAAAAACACAAATTTTATAACAAAACTTTGGTAGCTAAAGTAATAAAAGTATAATTATGGGATTTTATAACACGATCTGATTAAAGTATTAGTACCTATTCATTAATGTGCTTTGTGTGTTTTATTATAGTGACGAGAAAAATCAGGCACATATTCGAAAAATACTTTTTTTTCGCGTATACAATGACGATTTTGTGACACTGTTTTGCAAAAAGTAGTTACATAAAATTTACACTAGCGTTATTACTTTTGGTGATTTCTTTTTTTGAGGTTGGTAATGGTTGAAAATGTAATGTTCACTGATCTCTATTTCTGTAATGTTATTTGTTTATGTCATTTGTGAAACACATGAAAATTTTTAAGGAATTAATTATTTACTTTAATTCTTTCTTCAAGGAAAATTATGCCGGAATAATTTTAGAGTGAGTATGTTTTATTTTAATGAATGAACAATATTCACAAAAATTATATTTTTTAGGCTAGTGGTAATTATAAACTTGACAACAAACAAAAAAACAGGTAAACTTAACAAAGAACAAGAACAGAAAAACTTAACACGCCTTAGTAACAAGCAAAGAACAAAAGTTAAAAAAAAATCAAGATCCTAACCTAATTTATCTGAACAACTGTGAATCCACTTATCCATAAATTTGTGACTTTTTTATAATAAATTCCATACTTTTGCACGCATCCTATTTATTTTCACTTATATGGCAGTGACTGTATATTTTGACAGTCACCGTTGAAGTTTCACTAGCCGAAATATAAATCGGTGGAAGTGATTGATCGGACACAATAATATTTTGTTGTTTGCTAACACCTGCTTCATCGACTCTTTCCACTTCAATTTTGTTACTGTTTTTAGAATTTGATTCTGAGAAAGCACCACACTATCATATTGATCCGTGTGTATGGATGTACACGCAGTGGACGTAGAAGCTTCAGATTCGTCTCGTATTGAAAACATGTTGGCAATGTCAATTTTCTTCTTTAAAGAAGCATCCACATATCCTCAGCTACAGCTGAAGACTTCCAGCCTCCATGCTTCTTTATTGTGAGTAAGTCTCCACCTTGGTTTGTTATATCTGATGCCGATGAACGGCGAAAGCAGTGTCCTGTATATTTTTCTGGACTAGGCAATTTTAAAAATGTTGCGATATTCTTAGAATTTCTCCTATTTTGTTGATCCCTATGGGAGATGTCGTGCATTTACCGGAACGATAATTTAAAAAAATCTGTTATTGGAAGCATGTGAAGGTCGCAGTTTAATGTATTTTTTAATGATATTAATCCAAGGTACTTCTGTGATTAGAAATACTCTGGTTACATTTGTTTTTGTTTTAGGTACAGTTACTACGATTATGTCTACTTTTAATTGTACATCGTTGATTGACATGTGGGTTAATTCATCCCTTCTGCAAGCCCCACAATAGCCTATAATTAATGTGACCTAAAATTATATGAATCTGTATTAACAAACAAAATTTTATAAACTGAAATATACCTTCATGGCCAAGAAAATATTGTCATCAGCTTCATTAATGAATCGGTTAATTTCTTCAGACTCAAGAATGCATGATTTTTGGGATGATAGTTTTGATTCTGCCTTTTAAAAATGCTATTAATTTTAAGTTTTTGAAATGTCAATGTTTTTGTAAATGGAAAGACATGTCTTCAGCATCGAATAACTCGACTACATTGTCGATGCCTTTTTGATCTGCCCATGATCTCGAAATAGGCCAACAATACGTTTCGGTTATTGAACCGACTTTATTTTCTTCACACCATTTAGAAAAACCTTTATATTCTTTGATATATTTAGTTTTAGATTTTTCCGGTAGTAAGTGGTCAATCGCACTTATCGCTACTTCTTTTAGTTCTGGCGGGGTACACGAAAAGTCATTTGCATCCATAATTTTAATTTAAATAGTTATTTATGATTAATTTTAACCAATTCAATACAAAAATTTAGCCGCTTAACTTTAAACTTTGAAAATTCAGTTAGTATTGCCAACCGTAAAAATTTCAAATTTACACGCACAGCAATTTTTTGCCCAGATAGGAGTAGTAAATATTAATTGAAGCGAAATAGAAAAAATAGTAAGTTATATTTGTTTTATAAGACAATTTGTCGCACTTATTTCTTTGAAGCACTCGTCGCTACGCTCCTCGTGCTTCAGACCCATGCGTGCGACAAAATACGTCTTGTAAAACTCGTGTAACAATATACTATTGTTTACCTTATTGTAATTTTTGCAGTTTTCCCTCTTATTAACAACCACTATTATTGATAATGAAATAAATTAATGACAATTCAGTACTTAACGTAAATTGCTACTCAAAAAAGTGTATAGAATACCGCCTCTGGAAAGATACCCTGCTGGGTGCTTATTATGCTGGTAAAACGGCGAGGAAAATCTTACATAAAAGTTATGTATTGAATCACACTTTCTATTCCCGCTCGTAAATTAAGCAGTGTTTAATAAATATTGGTTAGTCGATCTTGTAATGAAATACATAAAATATAATTATTACTTACTCGTGTTTAAAGCAGTAATTATTTCAACTGACGCGTTTGAATGTTGGAAACGAAACGGATGGTGTTATCAAAATTGTCGTTACCTTCAAAATGCTTAATCACTTAGCGGGAATAGAAAATTGGGGGATAAAAACATTCATAATGTAAGTATCTACCAGGCATTTCATAAAATATGTGCAAGGTTAACCGTAATACTTGTATGTTACTAAACATTACCGATGCAATTCTAGAAAATTAGCCTTGGATAAAGGGCTCAAAAGTTTTTGGAGTAAGCAATTAAAAATGCAATATCCTCCGCAGTCAAAAGTTTGTTGAACAAACGCCTCAATTTATCTCAAAGTTATGAATGCTCTTAACCTTCCAAAAACGATGTTGCGAATTAAAATAAGTAATTACTGTACTGACTTTAAGTACATTATTAACATTCTTTTAATTAATGTCTTAATTCACTCCTGCATTTAAACACCAACGTCTATAATTTTCGACGTAGACGTAATTATAAACATAAATTTTCTTGCTGTCTAATAAAGTTTCCCGTGGAAAATTAAATACTTATAATTAAATATTTATTTAATTTGAATTTATTGAGCAATTAGTTAGCACATTATTGAAGAAGTTACAAAAACCATATACAATTGTATATAACATAAGATTATTTTAAGAAGAAAAAAAATTATGATCTTGTTGAAATCAAGTCATTATTTAATTTAAATTTAACCAACCCCAATTTTAATTTCAACATTTTATCTGTGTTTTGTCTTTGCTTTTTTGCGATTGTTATTAGATGTGAATCATTTGCAACAGAACTAAATGGAGCGTTACTAACTTATGTATACACTTCGAAGAAAGTTTTTTGTGAGTTAGCAAATATGCAGTGAAATATTCATACGTTTATAAGACAGAAATGTCGTATAACCGCGCGAGAGGCAATTTCCTATGTGAGAATGGTTGGACATAAATAAATGAAATATACCCACAACTTATAAATCATATAAATATATCCTTTGAATTAAATATATGAGCATAATCGTTGCGTTCTAGGTTTTTTCTAGGTTTCTGATTTGAAATACAATTTTTCTGGGCGAAGCGTAAAATCTTAGGTGTCTTTATGCTGTATTATTTTTTCAAGATTTTCTTCCGATTTACTAAGGATTAACCGCTAGTGAAAAAGGGTACATCGTAATTCTACTTTGCGTCAGATATCACCAAAAAATTCAAAATATTCCTTTATAATTTTAAATAATTTAAGTATGGATCGGTTATTTTTTCACTTGTTTGTAATTATATTTCCAGTTGCCAACAATGTAAGCAGCTTCTGGACCCTTTGCAGTGGAAGGTTTCAGATTAATTGAACAAACAACCAGTTCTAATTTATTGGCAATGCTTCTTCGGGCTAGTGCCAACAATTTGATCTGGCACTGGTCCGAAGAAGTACCCGAAACACATGGGGCGCAACGTCGTCAATAAACCAGAACTAAAAATTGGCGTAAATACAATGAAACAGTTTAAAACAATTAAAAAAGACCATTAAAATCGCTCCAACGAAAAATGTCACTGTTAAAATGTATGTATTTTTTAGTTAATAACAGACTAACTGAACAATTAAATGTTCATTGTATTAATGATTGTAGTTGGTAAATGTTTAATCTCAAAGTTTATTAAGTTGATAACGTTAATACACTGTATTAATGTACCGGGTGACCCAATAAGACTGTTCCTCGGCCATATCTCGGGAACCGTTCGTCGTATGACTTTGTTGTAAAAAATATTAGGTAAATCGGCCATGAAGAATCGCGGGAAAATATTTTCAAGTTTTAAAAATGACCACCAGAAGGCGTAACTGCCATCTTAAATTTTTAAATTGCATTTTCTATGAATTTCGCATAATAAACATAAAAATTTTTTACATTTGTAAAGAGAACCAGTTTATCTATCATTTTCGTAAAACAAAAGTTCAGTTATTTCAAAAACAAAGATGGCGGGAGGTGTTCAATTGTTTTTGGAATTACCTGCTTTAACTTCTTAACGGTTTGACCGATTTTAACAAATTTGGTATCGTTGAAATGAACATTCCTTAAGCAATAAGAATCGACCAAAATATAGTTAATTTAGTTGAATCCTTCTCCGCCAGGGGGTTAGTTTTGACACCATGACCCAAAAAAAAAAACAAATTAAAATGATATGACTTTTTCTTTATGATAAAGTAGCCAAATAACATCCAAATAGGCCAGTGAAAACCATTTTTCAAAATCTCGTTCCTAACCTCAAATATTGGGAAAATGAGAATAATGGATGTTTGAAGATCGAGGACCGCGCGGTAAATTTTCTAAAACTATTAAAAATTTAGCACAAAATGAATAAGATGTTAAAGAGACAATTGTGAGTCTAAATAGAATTCATTTAGGTATTATTTAAAAAATATATATCATCAGAACATTCATGTTGCTCCAAAGGGACTAAACGCATTTTGAACTTATTGTCACTTTAATATTACTCTCGTAATTCTAACCTTTAATTTAAAAAGTAAGCCTAAAAACCTAAATAGGTATACTATATCCGAATTCGAATATGTTAGACCATCTATTTTGGAACCATTTACAAAGATTTTAGTAGGTATAATATAGTTACTTTACGGAATTCTTTTTATGAAATGGTCTGTGGTTCTAAAAAGAACCGTTTTTTAATAAAACCCATAAAAGAAAAAAAAGGGATCTAATGGCGACCCAGGTGTTTAAAATGGCCTCCGTTATTTTGGATGCACATCTGAAGACGCTGATGTTGAAAGAACAGCATTCTCAATTTCAGCTCTTGGGATGTTCAAGATGGCATTCCTGATTCTTGCAATCATATCCTCGCGGGAAGTTGGCCTTGTTGCTAAGACTATATCCTTAATTCTTCCCCAGAGATAAAAATCAAGGCAGGTTAAATCGGGAGACCTTGAAATATTTAATAAGTTTTAATATGTGCGCAATTATAAACAGAATCATTCCAAAATGCAACATCCAAAGATTCTTGTGTTAAATACTGAAGCAATTTTACGGCGAATAACATTACAAAAACTTGCCTTGGAGGCCAAGGGAACAGGCTTCCTCTTCCGATCCAACGGTCAGGAAGGTGGCATCTAAATACTGGCGAACAGCAAGGGCATAATGGGCGGGACAACCATCATGCTGGAAAAACATATTTTGGCGGACGTCCAGCGGAATATCATCCATTAAAATTGGAAGAACATTTTCTAAGAAATGTAGGTATGTTCGACCATTTAATGCTCCGTCCAAAATAAACGGACCAACAACCCGCCCTCCAATTATCCCACACCAAACATTTACACTATATCTCCCTTGATGCTGGACTTCTCCAAACCAGCGCGGATTATTTCGGGCCCAAAAGTGCGCATTATGTAAGTTCAATTGCCCATTACTACCGAAAGTGGCTTCGTCAGTCCACAACACATTTGACAGAAATTGAGAATTTTCTGCTACCATGTTTAATAGCCAGTGGCAAGAATCTATCCTTCGGTCGAAATCCGGAGGAGTAAGGCCTTGGTGTAAGTTGATATGGTAGGGGTGTAGCCTAAAATAGCAAAAATGTAAAAAACATGGGGTTTATAATTTGAGTGTAAAATAGATTAAACTTTATAAAAAGAGGTATACCTCTTACATACCTCTGGGTTTGAATAATGCGATGAACCGTACTTTGAGGAATACCCAAGTCTCGAGAAATTTCTCTAGTACTAATTTGGGGATTGATTTCTATAGATGCCAGGATATTAATAACATTTTGTTTGTTATTTTGCCTATTTCTCCGATTCATGACAGGTCTACGGATGCTACCCGTTGTTAACAGGCGCTGGGCTAAACGCACAAACACGCGGCGATGGTATCGCGGTCGATTCGAATAGCGCAAATAGAAGGTGCGAGCAGCGATAATCCCATTTTGAAAACATTCAAAATAGATCGCCAGCATATTAAATGCTTCTTGGTTAGAAATCGGCATTTTAAAAAGATTACAAATTCAAAAACTGCACTTTCTGAATGTAAACACAACAAAATAATTTACAAAATTACGACTGTCATTTTATAATGCATCGTGTTCCATTTGTTTAATTTTCCAAGGCCTAAAGTGTAGGGTGCTTTTACTTTACTTTAAAACCAAGCCAATTAAAAGTTATACCTTATACCTTTTAATTTTCAAATATATAATATTTTTTTGGCAAAGATGAACTGAACTACCTACCTATCTTTCTTCTTTCCAAGACCCCACACCATATTGCAAAAAAAACAGCTTAAAACTTTACGCAAAGTACTAGATTTGGGGCATCAAATTTTACAAAGAATCTTTGTAAATGGTTCCAAAATATATGGTCTAACATATTCAAATTCGGATATAGTATACCTATTTAGGTTTTTAGGCTTACTTTTTAAATTAAAGGTTAGAATTACGAGAGTAATATTAAAGTGACAAGTCTTATTGGGTCACCCGGTACATTGATTTAATTAACTTTGTCCGTACATTGTATAAACGATATTTATTGATTTCATTAAATATTTCTTAAGTCTAATGTACGTCATACCTACATTACTTTAATGAACATTATGCACTGTCTTGATCAAGTACCTAATACATGGAATTCATGTTCACCTTACATTGATTCAATTAATTGTATTAAACGTACCTGTACATGGTGTTCATTTAGTACTCAAAGGGCTACTTCCAATCACACAAGAATTAGAATAGTGATAGTGATCGGATTACATTATACGGTTATTGCGCTGCTAACTAAATGTCGTAATGTGTACAAAATGGACTAAGTTAAATCAGTTTTTGTGTTCTGGTTAAAGTAGTTTCAATAAACTTGAAGAACAAATGTACCTACCTAAATAAGAATAAGAAACTTCAACGTAAATTATATCTATAGCAATAACACTTGACTCTAAATGTTTACAATTTATGGTCAGAAACGACACTGTTACAAAATTTAGAACGTATTGACAGATAAAAAAAGGAACTCGATTATAGTGTTGTTAATTAAATGAACGCCACATAAAAATATTTTTCTAAATTCTAAATATAATTTTACAATTTAAGATTGTTTTACTAAATATAAGACTTTGAGGCAAGAAGATGACAAGTCCCAAAAGTTTAAATGCGAGAAAATCACTGTTAAAACTTTCATTCAAATGCTGAAAAAGAGACTGTATTATTATCGGGATGAATGTTAGTGAAATTGGATTTTAAACAGAAGTAAAAAGTCATGTCAGTTTGCATTTGTGTTAATGAAAAAATAATAAAAATTTGAAAAAAAAGTGGTTATACCCTTTTTCACACAAAAGCTTTTCAATGACTTTTATTTCAATTTGAAACTCAAATAAATTCATCACTGAACTCTTCGTTATCGCTGTAATCATCTAAATGGTGGAACTGTCTTCAGTTTCAGAATGATGTTCTTGTTCTTGACGGCTTTCATGCACAGCATACCTATACTCAATAGGCTTTGACAAATTTTTTGTAGTTTTTTTGGATTTAAAGCAACAGGAGCAGCAGACTTTTTCTTTAAATCTTTTGAAAATAATAGAGATTTTCTTAAACCTTTTTTTTCAATGTCAATGGCCTTGTACATAACGTTTGGATATTCAGAAGAAAATATGATGCAACGATCTTTATTGAAATTTAGTTTTTCTCTGTCGTCTGTGGTAGGCTTTTTAACAATTTGAGCTTGAATGTCTCTAAATGAGAATATATATTCTGTGATAATACAATGATCTTAAAGGGGTTCTTCCGTTTGCTTTTTCTACAGCTTTGTACGAATCTTCGGGAGTATAAACGTCTTTTAAGTACTTACTTTTATACTTTTCGATTACTTCTAAATCACTTGGCAGATGGGTATGCCAACAACCAAAAAAGTATGTTCTATGTTTTTGAACATTCCTGCCTCACCAGCTGTTGCCATAAGCACACAATAGACCAATTTTTATTTTGCCCACTGCAGTTGTCTGTAAAAGCTATAAAAAATTTATTAACAGTATCAGGCTTATTGTCTTTAAAATACTTACACAATATATTGGCAATTTCATCGCTGCCACGTTTCGCAAAAGTTTTATGCCACATATACACTTAACCATTGCCAGTAACCCAGTCGTGTTTTCAAAGATTATATACCCATGATTTTCTCAGATAAAATGCTGGCCCAACTGTCAAATTTCGTACTGGTAAGGCTTGCTGTAAGTCGAAACTTATTACAGCTGTATTGCTTGCAAGTTTGGCATTTTCAGTGTCACTTTTAAAAATTTTTTGCATGGCCTCTGTTCGCTTTTGATGCAGTTCTAACTTTGCCTGCAGTGACATTAGATTTGCAAAGATCTTTTCATTTGCAACTTTATTGTCCAAAGAATCACTGGTGTAACAATCCAATATTATATTCAGTGCATAATATACGTCTGTACTTATCCTCTTTAACAGGTTCAATGGCATGTTCTCTACACCAGTCTAAATAGTGATTTTTGTAAAGCGCAGAAATATTCACATCGTGATCGATATGTATTTCATCTGGGTTCTTTTGTCGGCAATAGTGGCTGGTTTACTTATGTATAGACATTGTTACGGTTTATTTGTAAACAAACTAAAATAAATATATAGCAGTGCTAGATGACCTACCGGCAGCTCTTCTTAGTCGGAAGTGGTCGTGGGTTGATTGAAAATCGTTCGTAATGAAGGCCTCTACACTGCTCGAAAAATGTCTAAGGCGCCACGTAAGATTACGTATAATATCTAGAGCCACTAGGAACTCGTAGATACAGAAATAAACCGTACGTGCATAGAAATATGTATATTGTTTTAGCGACTAGAGTTCAATTAACATATATAGACACACATAGACACAACAATAGATAATATCATTTAACATGAATAGCAAAATATCGTTATCAAATAGTAATAATTCACGAGAGCGAGTTATAACACGAATATAAATTCGAGGCACAAACGCCCCCAAATAGGTTAGCGTAACACCGATAACACCGATGAATTCCTGCAAGTGATTCACGTGACAAAATATTGTTCAAAATGTATTTAACAACAATTACGACGAGTACCGGACCGTGGCCGATTATTTAAATAGATTAAAAGCGCACAAAATTAATCGTACTTGAAAGATCCTTCGAGTTTACAAAGTTATTTATAAGCGCCCAAAAAGGTACGTTGTTAAACGCACGACCAGGATACATATACATAGAACGCGACACAATTTATGAATGACATGCATTAAAAATTAACTTAGCTTGTGTAACTCGGAAGTCTTCAGTGTTCGACAGTTAATCGGTAGAGATAACAACTCTTGTATCCAAATCTAATATTTGAGTATCCAACGAAGAAAAAGGAAAAGCCAAAATGGATTCCGATGATAATAGTTGCTGGCTGCTCACAAAGAACTAGATAAACGGCTTATCTTTACTTGACTCCTGACTCCACTTTAATAGTTTATAATTGCCGGATTAGTATCTTTGCTAGCATAACGATCATTAAATATCCATTGACTAATTAAAACGGAGTACGTCTGCAATGACCAGCAGAATAAGCCAAATGGTAAAACCCACAAACGAAAGACCAACAAAAAAAAGGTGCCTGCAATTAATAGAACCTGTAAGAACAAATATTTTATTAAAACAAAGGAAAGTAAAAAAAAGGTACTTATACCGGAACCGGAATCGAAGATTTATTCCCTAATTAGAATGGGATGATTTTACTTCAATCGATATTACAATGCACATGTCTAATTGTTCCATTTTTAGACAGCATTTTCACAACAGACAGTAAATCGGAAATGAAATGTAACTTCTGCGAGAGAGTGAGAACAAATCATCGGAACCGGCAACTCCAAACAACCGAAATCCCCGAAACTGTTCAATATAAGAATGCATATTTAGACGCGTTAGTGTAAACATGGCGGCCTATACTGTAGGGAGAAAATTGCTCAATAAATCAATTATTTGCGAAATAATCCCGTCACAACATATATACAAACCTCTTCAGTAATTTTATTTGCACGGTTGTCATGTTTGCTATGGTAGTCGGACTTTTGAGTTACGCTTCCCTCAGCTAATTGGCCATAAAGTAGTTCAATTCTTTTCTTAGAATTTTGCAAACGTGGATTACAAAAAATTGTTGTTTACAAATTTCAACCTCGAAACCATTCACTTTAACAAAGTATTTTAGAGAAAATCTGTAAGATGATTTTTTATTTTATGTAACAAGGAGATAAGTCACACTATTGTTTTATAGTTCCACTAGTCCTGGTCCCTACACTATCATCTGTGAAAAAGTTTCCTGATGGCTATCGCCACTACTTCCATCAATCTTAGACGCACGTTTTTATCGTCTATGTTACTAATAACTGTGAACGATTGTTGATTGATTGTGGCGTGAATTTTCTAAATTTTTTAAATACTTATTGATAGAATTCCGAGTACAATTCTAGTCAAACTGTAATTGCTTTGGCGACGTTTTTTTTGTTCACATAATATTATATGATATCCCTATTTTTATTTCTCGAATATTTATGCTACCTAAGCGGTGATGTCAAGCACTGTTTCTTTACCTAATCAGTACTGTTCATACATAAATAAATTGTTTATCAGGGTCATTGTTCCATTATCAAGCTTACTGAAGGTACATTTCATCTCAATTTTTCACGTAGGGCATTTTAAAATTTGGCCAACATTGGTTGCTCATATGAGATAAAGTTAAACGGAAACATTTGCGCTTCTGATGATCTATTTTCTCCTTTGTGAATTTCGTCTAATAAATTCATTTTCACTCCGTTCTATGCCTGGCGTATAGGCAATTTAACTTTACGAGATTGCAGTTCTATCTGTTAGGCCTATGTACACTGACGAATGCCGTAAGTTTAAAAGAAATTTCTTTATCAAAGCAAGCGCCTGTAACGCCCCTCTAACTGGATACATTATTTTCGCTCGAATGTTGTTCCATCGTATGTTACGCCACTGGAAGAGTTGGTAATTTTGCATAATGATATTTGGTAATATTGAAACTGACGCGATTTTATTCTGACATCTTTTGGCATCGTTTAAATTTTGTTTGAAATGTAACATTTTTATATTTCTCAAATCGAGATGCAGCACATTGTAGGTTATGATGCGTCTGCACATAATTAATCGTTTGCGATAAGATCGAAATAACTTGGCTTGTATTGAAAGACCGAGTGGCCTTTTGGTCCACTATCGTATAGCAATTTGTATAGTTGTTAGTTCAAGTGGAGATTGTCCGTTGATCCTATCGTTTGTTTGACACCCTAAGCTTTGACGGAAATTAGAGGTTTGGGAAATTGTTATGTGGAAGTAGCTGACAGATCGAATAATCATTTGGAAACAACTAAATATTTGCTTCGTTACGTAAGTCGCTTTCTCATTGTCTTTAATTTGTTTTCGTATAGTAAGTTGTATTTGTATCGTAAGTTAGCTTCGCATTGTTAGAAGCTGTTATATTGTTGTTGCTTGAAATTTTGGTCGCATTCAACAGAACTCAATATCTTCATTGAAAATTTGAAAGTTATTTTTGATATTCCGATTAAATTAATTATCGAAAATCGAAAGCATGTTTGTGTATATAGACATTATTGTAAAATTTGAAAATAATTTGTGAAATGTTATTTTGATGTTGTAAAGTTTATTTAGTTATAAGTTACATTAGATTGTATGTATATTTTTTGTTTCTTTTTTACACGCCATTTTGTCAATCGTTTTAGATTTACCACCTGGGGACAATTAAAAATTATCGAATTATAAAAAAATTAGCGAATTAGGAGGCAAAATTAGCGAAATTTACTTCAATTATTCATTGTGCTGGCGATACTCTTGGCATGTTATAACCCCTAAGGCTGGAACTGTCGTAATCTACTTGCACCGGATCAGCTTATAATTATTGATAAGCAGGCGTTCTTCGACCCTAATAGCAGCTTATCACCTTTGAATATCAGCCAGTCTTGTTCTTCGTTTCTTCCTCTTTCTTGCTCGTTGACGTCCAACAATTTGGAATATATGTGAAGGGTGTGACAAACAGTAACCTGACTCGACAGATAGTGGGATCTATTTTTAAGTTATTTCTTCACACGCGATTGTTATTGAGAACTTATTATAATTGCATGTATGTACAAAACCAATCGTTAGTGTCCATGATTATTTAGTATTTAGCGCAAGTTGTGATAATTTTTGTGCTCGAGGGATTCCCGGACAAATTGATCACATGTTTGTTTGCGGCTGAATTACATTCTTAAAGTAAATGATCAGTCTGTTTTTAAACATAATTAGGGAAGTAATCATGATACATTTAATACTAAATTCGAGTTCGAACTACAAATTCATTTATAATTATGTTGTTGTTATGCGGAAGAGTATCATATAAATGTGAGTTTACAGATTGTATTTCAGGCAAAACACTAACAGTACTATCAAAGTCACTATTTTCATTAAATTTATTCTCATTCAAAACATTGTGGCTTGGCGGTAAGTTATCAATTTGGAGTACGTTTATTGAATCACTAGTTTCATATGTATTAGACAAATGCTTCGAACAGCAAGGTTCTTCGGGATCCTTTTGTAACAGCTTTACCGAGTATTCTTTAGCTTCTTCTTGTATTTTTAAACGTTCTGGCATTTTGATTACTTAAGACTGTAGACGGAAACCACAGAAAAAAATTCACAAGAAAAAAATTTAAGATTAAAATGGTGCAATGCAGGCCACTTGTCGAAATAAAAACTTTACCGACTTTACATAAACTTTGTGTAAAAACTTACAACTAATTTAATAAAAATTTTACAACACTTGAAAACCTTAATAAACACTAAAAGTAAATTTTAGGATCAGGGCGAAACAAAAAAAAAGTTAAAGCGTGTTAAAGGAAAACAATTTGAATAATGAACCCAAATCAGAGAATATTAACCTCACAAAGTCGCAAACTGCAGTTCACGCTGAGGTAAAATGAATGAAGCATTGTTTACACTCACAGAATTAAGGTATACACAGGGTGTCCCACCGGGAACGCCATCGATAGATTATAGAAAAACTGTACATGGGAAAAATTTGAAAATTTAGTAGTATACTAACATCGACGGGGGCAGTTCCGTTAAAATATTTTCAAGATGGTGACACTTTCGGTTATACCGGAAGTAGGTGTCAAAATTTATATTTGGGTTAAATATGTTCGTTATCAACCAACTCCCCAATAGGTGTTAGTATTTCATAAAACAATAATATTAATAGCTCCTGGAGATTGTACTTATTGAAAATTTCACTTCCTCGGAAATAACGCTAACTTTTTTTTTAAATTTAGATGTGAATAAGCCCAATACAACAGAAACAGATTGTTAACTCCATTTATTAATTTGTTATAGTAGTTAGGCAGTAATTCTTTGCATTTTCATAAGAAATTTTAATATTTCGAAATATTAAACTGTATAATTATAAATTTTGTCTTTATCAAGATCAAAGAAAACTTCTAAAGTACTTTTTAAAAACTATTAAATTTCTTACAAGGTTTTGAAAGAATCGGCGTTTTCTAAAAACAAACTAGTTTTAGAAAGCTTTTTGGTAAAGCAATATCGTATATGATCCTAATTTGTTCTCGCTTGAGGAAAAATATCTCCGAAGATAGAGAATTGCTTACTGCTATACGACAGACAATATCTAGTTCTATAACATTTTCTCTTTGCGATTGCAGTAGGAATCACATGTCTTCCGGAAGTTTTATTTTCTTGACGTCCCACCCTTATTACATTACATTCATGAAACACATTTTATTAAAATCGAAACATTGTTTTTATTTTAAAACAAATACAACTAATTTAGTTGCTTTCAGATAAAATTTTTAATCAACACGTATTCATTTACTAATTTTCTATTATGAAAATGTACAGTTTATTTTGGAATCGAGCTCGACTTTGTACCTGCTGCGAAGCATTATGTCGAAATTGTCAAGATACGATAATCTAATTAGATACTAATTGCGAACTAAAGAGTATTTTTAAATCGTAGCAACTTTCAACAGTACGTAAACTTCAATTTATCTTTAAAATTTTTAAAGCAAATGCATGTTAATGATACACTTAATTTCTATGGCATATTCTTTTATATTCTCTTTTATAATGTTTTATTACAGCTGAGTTTTGCTCCCTAAATATAGTTGCTTCAGGAAACATACTTTGCGCCCCACGGAAAAGTTGACATAGGCTTGCTTTTACTTAGTTCAAATCAAAATTAACGGTAATCTTTTTTCTGCCTTAATTAATGTGATAATAATCAGTGGTTAAAGCGTATTTTAATAAAAATAAATAATAAAATAAGTTATTATTTACCGAGATAGAGGATTGCTGGAGTTGACTAAATCGTTGTGGGATAGTAATTTATGAAATACAAAATGCTCCATCCCGGTTAATAAATGAAAAATCCACCAAATAATATATAATAATTATATTTAAATACGCTTTAAACCCACATTGTTATCACATAAATTTATTTTTCCTCAACTGTCACAAAACTGACATTTTTTGACTGACAGGAGTCTCTAAGGTTGACATTTTCTTCAGTGAGAAAAAAGAGTATCTTAGCAACAAAAGTATTCACTTTTAATCCTAAGAGCTAAAATTGTCACTTTTATTCTTAAGATTAAAAGCGTTGATTTAAGATTTAATTTAACTAAAACTTGGTACTTTGAATTTGAAGTATTTACATTTATAGTTTGTGTCACATCGATCTTCCTTTTTAAAGAGTTTTCAATATATCTTTCAGCAACGGTAACACTCTTCCACCCCCCTTTGCTAAAAGTGTAGCCGAGGTTCGGCGAAAACAATGGCCTGTGTTTTCCTGCCAGTTGTCCAAGCCAAGGTAATTAGTTTTTTGGCTGGCATAGCCCCAATTGTATTAACACCAACAGGTGAGGTTAACACAGCGTCCATCGAGGGGTCAGTCACTGAAAAATCGTGTACACCATATTTCATATTTCACGAACTTCGTAAGTACTTCACAGACTTCACGAACACTTCATCCAATTCGCACAAATATTTCAATATTTTAAATAATTCTTCTTCCCACATACTTCATGAAAAATTTTTTTTAAAGTTTGATAATAAATTCCAAACAGAAACAAGAACACTACTAACAAATTAAAATAATAAGTGAATTCTCGACTGAGTTTATACTACAATTTCTAGAGTAGGGAAACCGGGGTTAAAACATTTTTAACATTTTCGTATATACCTAGAAAATACATTTATTTTACTTTACAGTAGTGGGTTCAAACATTATTTTTATTAGATAGTTCTGAATATATTAAACAAAGAGCTCTGGACATGATTTATAATTAATCCAATCTTTATAAATTTTTAGGCTTGGGTCTTCTGTTTCATGAAATAATCAAAAAATATAAATGGTTGTTAAAATAAGTTAATAAAGAGACAAAAATATCTTCTCAAAACTTTATTGTAACAAGTTGTTGAACTTTAAAATTCCTGAAATTTGCTTCAAAGTGAAGACTTTTTTTAACAAGTCATTGAACGTTGAAACTGCTGAAATTTATTTCAAAGCGAAGACGGGTTTTCATTCTTGAAGTTCCTGCAATTGTAATGGGCTGAGGTAATTTTAAAACAATATCTTCTCTCGTTACGAAGGATATGTCTAAAACTGGCAAAACGAATCCGTTCGTCTTAGTTTTTCTAAAGAAACTAATTTCAAATTCGTTGTGCAAAACGGAAGTAACTTGTCCAACATAATGTTTCTTCTCTTTTGGTAGGAAATTTCACCAAAACATAATCTCCAGGATTCAACACATCATCGTCGACAAAATACGGAGGAATAGCTTCTTCACCCTCTTCACAGTCGCCAATGCCAATATCTGAATCTGATGAGTAGGAGTCTTTAAACTTTTTTAAAAAATTTTCTTCTTCCAATTCCGACGCAGATGAATCTTCTTCTTCTTTGTTTTGTTTTCTCTTTAATTTCCTTTTGTTCTTTTATTTAAATCTTGTCCCTTGCTTCTTTTAACTGTTGCCTTATTTTCCACATTTTCTGATTTCACCTTTAACTGTTTTTTCAACATTATTTTTAATTTAATCCTGTTTCCACCTGACGATTCGTTTTCGAAGACTTTTCTTTAAACTGTTTTTCTGATTTCAGTTTTTCGTTTTTTTGTTTTTCTAACTTCTTTCTTTCTTTTTCTTCAAGTTTTGATTTTTCTAGAAGCACCTGGCTCAGATTTCCGGCTTCTTTTATTAGTTGGTAATATCTATAATATTTATTTGTTTTTTGCCGGTCAGTTTTTTGATAAATAGGAACTATGTTTTGAATACTTTTCTCTTTGCTCATCACATCAGGAGAATTTAGTTCTTTACTACAGTGTAATTTGATACCACAAAATCAGAGTCGGAATATATTTGGGAATTGAAAGGCCATATACCAGTTTTCTCAAAAGCTCTAATAATATTTAAGGGTGTGAAAGAATTGTAATAAGGTTCTGCCGACAATCTGGGAATTAAATCAATTTTTATTACGAATCCTGGATTAGATATCAAAAAATCGTCAAAAGAAGTTCTCAACCTTGACCAAAAATTCCGGTATCCAATGGCTGCATTCTATGGGTGCAATGGGGTGGAAATGTAACTAATGTGATACCATTTTCTCTACAATATAATACTATAGGAAGTGTGATATGGGATTCGTGATTATCGGCAATAATAATGATAGGGTTGTCCATAGAACAGTGGGTGTGCTTTTTAATGTGTTCTAGAACATTTAAGAAAATATCAGAATTACTCCATCCAGATTCTGATCCAAAACAAACTCATCCCGAGGGTGCTCCTAATAGGTATTCAAGCTTCATGCTCTTGGGAAAATATATACTGGTGGAATAGACCTGCCAGACGCACATAAAAATTCCGATAAATGTTACTAAGGTTCCACGCTCTCCACTTGTTATTTGTCCAACTTGTTTTTTTCCACGTTGAGCTATCACTTTTGGCGCCTGTAACACTATTGTAATACCAGACTCATCAACAGTTATGATTTGTTGTGCATAGTATTTAATAGTATCCCTGTTAAGAACGTCTTTAAAATTTTTAAAAAAACTTTCAACGTTTTCTTTGGTAAATGCATTGGTCCTTACCATGCTAGTGTTTTCTGGTTTCCTTAATGATAATTTGGGATGTCTTTCCATAAAATCGAACAACCAATCCTCACCAGCAATGCTGTTTTCATCCCAAATAGTGGGATACCTGACACCAAGTTCGCAAACTGAAATGCTAGTATTCTTGTGGCTTTGTACCCTAAACCATAATGATAGCTTGAACATTGAAGTAGGTAATTTTCCAATTCTGATTCCTGTTGGTTACTGAAAACTTTTCTTGTAGCGTATTTAGACTTGACATCTACATTTTCTTCATTTTCTATTAGACAGATATTATTTTTAACTCCTGAATCTATCTTAGTTGAATCTTCAGCATAGTTTTTGCGGTAGATTTTAATACGATCATGCAAAGTTGACTTCTTAACTCTATGGTTAATAGCAGCCTCTCATACAGATGATCCGTTTCTAAAATGTCTCTCATTGCACTGTGTATTACATTTTCAGGGTTAAACCCTTGTTTGACGTTCTTTGTTCTTGCTGAAAATAAAAAGAATGTTTAAGCTCGTTGAAGAACCTTCTACTGGGGCACCTTCGACACGAGTCTGGAGCACCTCCGGACACGTCCGAAGGTGCCCCAGAGTCGTGTCCAATGGTGCCCCAAGATGCATGTCGCGAATAAACTTCTTATAATTTATCTAACCTAACTTTTAGATTTGCCGCGTATTTTGTTAACATAAGAAAAAACCCATTTTTTATAGGTAATGTAAGACCCGGTTACAAATTTCAGTCAGAAAATAATTATACCCTTATGAAGATGTTCTCAAAATAAACAAATACAAACTTACCTTAATTATTTTCAAATTAATAGAGAACAGATACCGTATTCCACTCACACAAACATATCTACTATGGCACTAGCCTAAAGCGGAAGCTTATGTTTATATCTTCCCGCCAATCGTTTAAAAATTGAATGTCCGGAGGTGCCCCGTATCCGAAGGTGCCCCGGTCTCCCCAACACATATATATCTCTTAATTCAATTTTTTATGTTTTATAAACTTCATGGCCGTTTCACTTATGATAAATGGTCTGCTGCCTATTAATTCGATTATTATAAATTCCTTTGTAAATCTTCGATCCTGGACGAGAAAAAACATCCAATTTATCCATTAAAAATTGTGCACCTCGTTGTGCACTCTCTGAATATATTCCAATTATTCGTTCAATATACCATTGGTCGTCGTAATAAACTGCAAATACTTTTACTTTTCAAATGATATTTTTTCAATTGCTTTACGCTTTCAGGGTCTTTGACACCTGAGTTGTTAAATCTTAATAAACGACCAACATTTTCACGACCTTTTTCTTCCGAAATAAACCAAACCAACGTTTTTTTACAACCATTTTGTGTACGAACTTTCACAAAAGGACCCTTTTCCTATTCGAAATCATCATTTTGACATGAAAAATCTATTAAATTTAAGTCACATTCAGTAATTGTACACAAATCGCCTACCGACTCTGAAGAACTCGTTCCTTGATATACAGGGTGTCCTAGAGATCACTCCCCAGGCTTGTATTTCCGTTATTTTTTATCTTTCTATTATTATTTTTAAATTTTTGTAAATGAGATTAAATTCTCTATAAAATAAATAAATACAATTTTCAAATGCACTCGTATAATGGTAGCGATATTCAACTTTTTTTTCAAATAATATTGGATTGCTTAAAGTTAATTAATCAATAATTTATTAAAGAACCAATATATAAATATGGATCCCATATTCATCCATAATATTTTAATAGTAAGAAATTTAGATTTTGTGCTAGGGGTGTTCCCAAAAATGTAAAGTTTTAAAACTCAAACATTTTTAGTTCGCATTTTTCTTCTCTTTAATATTTACTAAAAGTATCCTACGCCTAAACTCTGTAGTTTTGAGTAATTTAATAATTAAAAAAACAATATATTGAACTTGTGCTGGAAACTTCCTATAAATAAACCATTGTTTGACAAATATTTCACCAGCACTTTACTATATTTCACAGATACTTCATTCATATTTGATGTACTGCACAACTACTTTGTATACTTCTGAAATATTTCTCGCCCTTCAACAATATTTCACGTATTTCAAAATATTTTACACACTTCACTAGTATTTCAGATACTTCATCTATAATTCATGTACTTCACTAGTACTTCAAGAGATGTGTACACCGTATTTCCTTAGCGATTGACCCCTTGGCGCCCATTAAGAATTTTAGCTGCCGATCGAATTTCTAAGTACTTCTGTATTAGGGCTACCCATTCATTGTCTGTTATATTTCGAGAGATGTTAGTTTTAGTTTGAGAAATTGTTATCAATATTCTTTAACAGACAATATCTTTGAGTTCAATTTTGTACAGTTCCTCTCTACGTATAGTACCTGATATACCTACGATTAAAGCAACCTGAAATTATGCAATTCTTCAGTGACTGAAGTAAGTATACGTATTATCATTAAAAAATCATTATCGGGTGCTTGAACAAGAAATAAATATGCTCTTCGTCAAAAACTTTACTTTTTTTAGGCCTCAAATTTATAGTTTGCTTTTTCAAGTAAGCAATAAGCTTTCAATATGTTCATATATCTTTGTTCTTGTTGATCATGATGCATGATTTTGAACATCGAATAATAAATCCATACAGATTTCTTATTCTGTGATGCTAGCTCTGCGAAATAGGCCAGGAGAACATTCTCAGAGTAATTTTGTACTTTTTGTTGATTGCACCATTTTCGAAAAGTGTGAAGCATCTTTCATATCGTAATCAGAATTTGTCCGGGAGTAACTTCAGCGAAACTTGGTTTACTTTTTGTCGTAATTCTGGTGGAGTACACATTAGACATCGCTATCTGACATTTTAGCTTTTATACAATTAATAAACTATTATTGTGATATTATTTACGGTTGAGTTTAAACAAAAATTGAAATACGATTGTTAACTTTTAAATTTAGGTTAAAAAACGACTAAGAGATGGCGCCATTAATATCAAATAAAATTTTTTTACTAATAATTCTACACTTTTCGACAATAGCAACTATATAAAAATGTGCTTTTGTATGTAGGTACTGTTTACTACTATAGTCAAAATTTTCTTCTTAATAGTTTTTATAACTTAATAAATTTTGAGTGCGGTAAAGTACTCTTGATGTATACAAAAACGTAAAAATTCATGGTTACTATGTTTACAAAGTCGAGGAGGCCAAAAAATTAATAATGCAACTGGAAAAATAGAACATTGTATACGTTGTATAAGTCAACTCATTCCATTGTGGACAAATTTTCTGCTCTTAACTAAATACTCAATTCGCGATTTTGAAATATCATCAAGAAAACCATTCCATGGTGTTTTGAAACCAAGTTGTTCTTGTTTATTATTAGTTTATTATGAGAAGGTTACATTTATAAACTTAACATGTACTTTCGTAATGGAGTCTGTGTAGTTCGGTGGTTGTACGATGGGGGGTGCTCGTAATTGCGCTTAAGGCCTCTTTACACTAAACGTAAAAGGTGTTTCCACTTAAACACCTTCCCCTCAGAGATCGAGTCTCATGGGTGTTACAACAATGCGACCGAAGCGAGAGCGATTGCGTTCGTGACTTAGGGTGACTACGTCTTCCGTAGGCCTATCTATTACATTGCTATTTCCGATTACATTGTTGCGCGTGCTATTATCTATGTTTTCACCTACATGCAACGTGTTGTTGTTAGGGTACAACTCAGGTTCATTGAGAGTTTGCAATTCTGACTTTGAAAAGGATAGTTTTATCTGGCTGGTGTTACGCCTGACAATTTTATTACTATTTTCTTTTCTAACCCAATAAGATCGCGGTTCTTTCGCCTTCTCTAAAATAATTGCCTTCCTCCAAATTTTGTCAGTGTTACTCTTAATTACTACTTTATCCCCTTTTTAAAAACGCGGGGTTTCTGCGAGCCGTTCTATCATAATGTGCTTTAACGATATTTTTTGTTGGCACAGAAACTTGTAAATGTTTGTATGTATTCTAGGTTCCAAGTTTTTACTTGTTGTTGGGATCTCTGACCTTAGGATTCTAATTTGGAGGATTTGTGAGGGGGGATGCCCTTAAGTTAATGATAGGGGTGTTATTGTATTCCATTATGAGTTCCCTAAAATCATTTTTTATCTTCTAGGCTTTTCTTTAGAATATGTTTCCCTATACTGACAGCTTTTTCTGCCAGACCGTTACTTTGATGGTAGTGCGGTGAGCATGTTTTATTGTAATGTCTTTGTTTTGGTAATATTTCTTACATTTAATAGAAATGAATGGTAGATTATCGGCGATTATATATTCTGGGTATCCAAATCTAACAAATATGTCCTGGAACGCGTTTATAATTGACTCAGATGTTTTATCTTTTAGTGGAATAATCTTAAGCCAGTGAGAAAAGTGGTCGATAACTACTAAGTAAGCTTTGCCAGCAAATTCCAAAATGTCGGTACCTATTTTATTAAATCGTAACTTTGGTGTCGAGTGTGGATACATTGGTTCTTTAAAATTTGTTGGCATGTACTTTTCGCATGTGCGACATTGTTTTATGTACGTTTTGACATCGTAAGCTAAGTTTGGCCAGTAGAATAAAGTTCTGGCCCTATTTATGGTCTTGTTAATGCCAATGTGACCTTTGTGCAATAATTTAATCATGTCAGTCTGTAAATTTGTTGGTACTATAATTTTGTTGTCACTATATTATACCGGCTTGTAGGGTTTGCATTCCGCCGGAATGTCACTAATTTTAGGCCACCCGTTGTAGTAATAATCATGAATTTTCATTAAGATTTTGTCCTTACTCGTTTCTAGTCTGAACTCGTTTCTTTTGGGTTTACTCATAGGTAAATGCTTTGTAACTAGATGAACCATCTCAAACATTTCTAAATCTGTTTTACCTGTCGATTTTAAACTTGATCGTGACAGCATGTCAGCGAATATTAAGTTTTTACCGGGGATGTATGTAACATTTAGTGTGTATTTTAATAGTTTGAGTCTGAGTCGTTGCAATCTAATTGAACCGATTTTGTGTATGGGTTTCTTTATGATTGCTAATATTGGTTTATGGTCTGTTTGTACCGTAATGTCCTGTCCGTATATAAAATCGTGAAATTTTTGTGTTCCAAAATATATCGATAACAATTCCTTTTCTGTTTGACTATAGTTAATTTCATGTTCATTCATAGTGCGTGAAACGCAAGCTACCAATTTAAGCGTATTGTTATCGTGCCTTTGGAACATGCAGCAACCTAACCCATTTTTAGATGCGTCACACTGTAGAATTGTTTAGTTTGTTATCAAATGGGACAAGGGCGGGTGACTGTGTAATAATTTTTTAATTTCTCAAAACTTTCCTGATGTTTAGGCAACCACTGCCATTCAACGTTGGTTTTAACAATTCGTATAGGGGTTGCATTATTTCTGCCATATTTACTATATAGCGCCTGACGTAGTTGAAAGAGCCTAACAATCTTTGTAATTGTATTTTATCTTTAGGACTGCGCCATGTTTGAAACCAAGTTGTTCTTGTTTATTATTAGTTTATTATGAGAAGGTTACATTTATAAACTTAATATGTACTTTCGTAATGGCGTCTGTGTAGTTCGGTGGTTGTACGATGGGGGTGCTCGTAATTGCGCTTAAGGCCTCTTTACACTAAACGTAAAAGGTGCGTTTCCACTTAAACACATGGCAATAGCAAGTATTAATTTGCTTTGCAAACAAATTTGCTTAGTAGAAACAACAAAAATTAATGGTGGTAACAATTACTTTATTTTTTAATTTAAATTTTTGATGAAACTTACTTTTAAGAGACAATAATTATTGTAAAATGCCGACACTTATGTACAAAGCACAATTACATTTTTAGGAAGCGGTTTCGTTCTTATACTTACCACAGGGCTACTAACAATAAACAATGAACCAATTTATTAAGAATAGAAATAAGAAAGCACACGTTTGAAAGTAAATTATTACATTTAAGCTTACGTATAATTAAAATTTATGAGTTGTGGTTGATATTAATGTGAAATAAAACTACATTTGAATTATTTTCGTTTAAGCTACTATCAAATGATGATTCAGAGTTCGGCCTCATTGGATAAACGCTATAGAAACGAAATCACATTTGAAACCCTTACGCTCGATTGTAAACTTATACCTGGCAATAATATTTATTCGACGTAAACTGGAGATCAAATCATACAATGTTACAGAAATATAATATCACAACCCATAAAAGTTTCATTTCATATTTTATTGCATGAATTTATTGAGCATTATTGGTTTTTTATTTATTTTAAAACGTTACATACATTATACACCTACAGCTTTGTTTAATGTAACTTACGTATTTTGTTATTCTAATTGGCATATATTTTTACATAAAAAATTAGAATATAATTAATTTTCACAAAAAATTCGTTGCATTTGGTTGATCTGTAGTTTTCTTTAAAATTGGAATTTTAGTTGTCAGAGAATTCATCGCCTGCCGCTCCGTGGCAAGGGATGAATTCGTTCAAAATTAGCTTCTAATATTTAGTAGATTTTGAAAGCGTACGTGGGGTAGCAAAATGCTTGACATGACAACACTAAAATCTTGTTTCATTGCTCTTTCGTTTGTGACCATGCAATATATTTTCACGTAATAGTATCTAATTTAAAGAAATTATTACTTTTGAGTAGAAAAATGAAATAATGTTTGCATATCTTGAGAGTTTGCATCAAAATATTGAGAAAATTTAGTTTAGGTACACTTTCTTTCATAAAGTTTATCGCCCTTTAACTTCTTTTGCAAATGTTATTACTATTTTAGTCACCCACTTTCAAATCGCAGTAAATTAAAAATTCGTTTTTAAAAAAAGAATAGCACACAGAAATAAATTAGTACTTCATTTAACTATACTTAATTACTTAAAAATATATACTTAAATAAAAAATATTTAAGTTCTTTTAACCAAATGCTATTTTTAAGTTAACGATACTATATATTTTGTATTGTTTCCTTAAAGGAACAATAAGATTGTTAAATTAATGGACGCAATGGTCCAGACCAACATATCGATTTATATGATTCAATTATTCCGAAAGTGTTCTTTTAACCATTTAGATTATATGAATTTACTATACTATTGTTGGAGTAACTATATTTCCGAATACGCGTCGCAATTAATCGTCACGAAAAAATGATGAACCAGCTGAAATCTGCAGCGTGATTAACCTTGTATCATCATCTTGTGCTTTATTTGCGTTAGCGTCGCCATCGATCGTATAGTACGACATATTTATTTGCTTTGTGTTGAGTTTTTCAAATTTCAAATGACAAGTGTTAAAGAAATGCTGGAATCATGGTCATTACCCGAAGAAGTTATCAATTCTTTTGTAGGTAAGTATTGTTGTTTGTATTGTACAATAGTTGCATGCTGTTTATTTTGCGAAATTGGTGTATAGTATATAATTAAAGAAAACTCCTAAGTGTTTGCATAACGTGAAAATGTTGGAAATGCATACATGAGTCACCATAATTAACATAAAGAAAAAAATGGTTCCTTCAAATAACACTCTGAAGTTATATACAAAAATCGTGCTAGTATTGTGTTAGCAGTGTGTTTCGGAAAATAAGTGTAAAACAATTCATGCTTATGGATAAACAGAAGAAATAGTTCTGCTCCCAAGAAATTTTTAAAAATAAGAAAATAAATCTTCAGCTGTTTGTTTGTAAACGTTCGACTTCGAAAGATTGCATGTGCATCAGAAAAGTAAATTATGATTCGGGAACAAAAAAAACAAGTCACCAATTCTTGAATACGTTGAAAATGATATTATTGTTGCTCATATGTTTACATAAAGCAAAAGTATTACTTGTGTACTTTTTTTGTAATGCCTGAACATAATTTTAGTTAACATTCAATTCAGGATATCGTATTAAGTATTACATCATCAGCCTCAAATGTGGGCGTTATAACAATAAAAGCGAAGCAAAATATTTTCCTAAAATAATTGCGTCGTTTTAAATCAATATAAGTAATGAAAACGAGAATAAAACTTCCTGTCTAATTCATGTTAAATCAAACTTACGTAAAAAACAAATCCAAGTGTATATAACATTATGAAATTTAGACACTGAATGAGTGTATACTACTAATAAAGGAAAATTTGCAAGTACTATATTTCTGATGTCCTTTTTTTAGAAAATGACATAGATACTATTGATGTTTTCACAAATTTAAACGACCAGGACCTAAAGGAATTAGTTCCTAATTCATTAGGCTTAAGAAAACTGCTTTCCATGAAAATTAACTTACTAAGAAGAGGTATGTTATTTTAAGAATTTTAGACTCTCTCTCTCCTAAACTTTATATTTCCTATTCAAACCATGAACGAAAATGTATTTTTAGGAAGCAGAAAGTAGCGACACTTTAATAAGTAGTGCCATACAAAGCACCTCAAGTGTATCAATCATATCAACTGATACAAATGGGACTGTGAATGAATCTCAGATTCAAGAAGGTGGAAATATTATATTGGAATATGTAGAAGTTGAGGATCAATTTACATTTCCTGATTTTGAGTTACATACACTCTTACAGACAAGCCCTATGGGAAAGGCTGTGCTAAAGTATTACGATACAAATAAAATTTTAGATAATACTAGAAGAACTAGACTGGTTGACATTATCGTAAGACACATTTATACTTACATAATTCAAAAGTAAGGTATTTCAGCATTTATGTAACGCAACTATTGGTATTATTTTTATTTAGGCGCCTTAGACATGAAGAATTTAATAAAATTTCAGCAAAAATTATAACATTATTTCCAACCGAATCTATGGGTATATATTATACTCCACCTATCAAGAAATGCGATTCCATAAAAAACAGATCAGTAATGGCCAAAGGAAAACTTGTAGATAAGGTTAGAAACATAATTCGCATGAGTGGGGAAGCTGTTCCTCTTAGAGTAAGAAATCATGGAAATCCATTATCAACTGCTTATGGGGATGATAGTGATGATGCACGCAATGAGAAGAGGGAAAATTGCAAACGGACGAGGATGTTTTATGGCTAAAATTCCACAACGAACCGTGGAACGAGGTTATTGAAAGATGGGAGCGAACATTTCAATTAAGAAGGCAAAATGACAAGTACACTGTGCAGGAATTATTTGAAGACTGGCCTATTCTAAAGAATTTAAAGAGTGATTGTTTGGTATGTTTTTGAATTGTTCTACCTCAGAAAGTAAATACGAGTTGCATCTCAAATATGCTCGGAACTATACATTTTTATAAAAAGTCTAATTTAAATATAAAATGTGAAGTTTTAGCCATTACGATTTTTAGGCAAATTAATCAATCTTTGCAAATCCTCAATATATTTCTCTAAATTGAATTTAAAAACAAATTTAAGGAATTTTGCCGTTTTAATTTTTTTTAATTTTTTTAATTCTAACTTTCAGCCCACATAATTTCCACTTAATCCGAGATTAAAGATAAAGGCTTACATATTTTTAAAAGGCCTAACACTCCAAATTTTAGTTACAAAAAACGCCAGTTTTCTCACTACACCAATACACATTTATGGTCTACATTTTGATTTAGTTTTATACAAATTCATTAGGTACTGGTTTTAAAAAATATATTTATCTTTTTTTCAGATAAATTCTGATTTCAAGAAACTTTATCCTGGAAAAGAGGTTAAACTCTTTTGTATGTGGGAAAAATTTTACAACACCGTAAAAACATTGAAATATAAAAATCTTGTGAACAGCCACATCACTGAATTGCTTGAACTACGTTCAAGTTGCAGTCAAGGTGAT
This sequence comes from Abscondita cerata, assembly GCA_030710515.1. Classification (NCBI taxonomy): domain Eukaryota; kingdom Metazoa; phylum Arthropoda; class Insecta; order Coleoptera; family Lampyridae; genus Abscondita; species Abscondita cerata. Next base: position 907,771 of record JALBCR010002310.1, read on the forward strand.
ACATACTTCAGGATTTATATTTTTAATTTCTGAATTTTTTATTTTAAAGATGCCAAATTCTTGATAGAATTGACAAGTCTGCCGTACCTTATACCCCCAAAAGGACGAATCGTAAAAAAAAACCAAAAACATTGGAAATTTTCGACACTTGAAGTTGTAGAAGGAATCCTTGTACAAGCTAAGGTATGGAGTTTTTTCATAATCTTACGTTATATACAACTAACTATATGTTCTGTTTCAAGACCCCTGGAGACATAGAAAGGACAATAGCAACAGAGAAAGAAAAAGCCCTAGCGAGGCATCAAACTGTACAGCCGTACTTACTCTATCAAGGAGTATTAGAAAATCCAGAAGCCTTTTATCTTGTAATTGATTCCATATATCTACAACTACCAAGTGCAGAAAAAGTTTTGACGTATTATTTAAACTATTACAGGTATTTAACGCAAAATATCCGGTACAATGTGATTATATTTATACTTTAATACAAAAAGGTGTATATAACATTAACCTTCCAACTGATAACGTTCCGCCTTATACGTTAGATATACTAACACAATTACAGCTGGATTAAATTATTAAACACATATAAAAATTATATTTTTTAAATATTGGAAAATTGCAAATATTATCATCTTTAAGATTTTTCTTATGTATAAAATGAAATGCATACAGTGTGCCATTAATTTCATGTCAATTGATAAATATATATTTCACTTAAAATATACCCATAACACTACAGACTATTTCGTATGTCCCCAAAATAATTGTTTTCGAGTTTATCATGCCAAAAGCGTGTTCAAAAGGCATATTTTAAAAGAACATCAAACAACATCAAATAATCGAATCGATAATGTCGACAATAATATTAATGTTGAAATTAATAGTAAGAAGCGCATTGAAGTACAAATCGATTCGGAACAGACAATAAATTCTAATTGTACTAATAATCGAGATGATATTTTCGACCTTACGATTTTGATGCAACAAAAACTAAAATTATTTCAGACAATAAAAATTGTTCCCTACAGAAATTTTTATCAAGCTTGTATAATAATGTATCAATACCAAGAAATGCCATACAAATATTTTTAGATTCCATTGAAAATTCATTTCTCCTTTAATTGATATTTTAAAGAATAGTTTCAAAACTGTATGTGAAGATAACTTGCCCTTAAAACAGTTTGAAGCGATTAATGGAATGATTAATACTTTGCAAAATCCTTTCATACCACTTAACACGGAATATAAAAGAATAAAATTTTTGAAAAATCAAATTTTCTTCTCAAACCTGAGCAATTTAAAGTCGGTACTTCAACGGAACCAAAAAATTAATGGTAAAACTTGTATGGTTTTAAAAGATAGATTGGTTTATTTTATATCAATGAAACGAACTTTAAAAACATTTTTAGAAATACCTAACGTATATAAAACAATTATTGATTATACAAATAAACTTATACACAATCCTAATGCACCTAATACATTGTCAAATGTAGTTCATGGATCAATATACCAAGACATAAGAAAAAATCAAAATAAAGTAATTATTCCATTAATACTATATTTTGACGACTTTGAATCGGGAAATCCTCTTGGTAGTAAGTCGGGTTGTTACAAAATCGGTGCAGTGTATTTTACTATTGCAACAATCCCTTCAGAATATCAAACAAGACTTGAAAACATTTTTCTTGCTTTAATATTTTACAGTAATGATAGGATTTGCTATGGAAATAAAATCACGTTTACTAAACTTATTAACGAATTGAAAATTCTCGAACAAGACGGTATTACTATTAAAACAAGTCTTGGGTCCGAAACTGTTCATTTTGTCGTTGTATCGATTTGTGGTGATAATTTAGGTTTGCACTCCATTTTCGGCTTCTTTGAAAGTTTTACTGCTACTCACTTTTGCCGTTTTTGTACATCACCAAAAATATTACAGAAACACAAATTTTTGAAAATTCAGAACTAATACGACAAGTAGACAGTTATGATACTTATCTGAATGACAAAATTGGTGTAAAAGAACAATGCGTATGGCATGAATTAAAACAGTTTCATGTATATCACAACTTATATTGTGATGTTATGCATGACCTCTATGAGGGGGTATTTAGATATGACATGGCTTTAGTAATTAACGACTTAATTAATCAAAACTTTTTACATTAGAAATAATAAACTCCAAAATCCGTTATTTTACTTATGAACATTTTGAAAACATCCCGCCAAATATAACTAAAGAACATTTAAATAATAAATGTATTATATTTTCAGCAGCAGAAATGCTTTGTTTAGTAAGAAACTTTAGATTTATTGTAGGAAACCTAGTACCGGAAAATAATAAAACTTGGAAATTTTACTTGAATTTATTAGAAATTACAGACATATTGACAAATACGGTAATAACGGTTTCTGCAATAGATTTACTTGAAAGTTTAATTCAGGAACATCACATATCATATATAAATTTGTTTAATTGTAGTTTGAAACCAAAACATCACTTTTTATTACACTATCCCAGAGTTATTAAAAAAATTGGACCTCCTGCTTTAATATCTTGTATGAGGTTTGAAGCAAAACATAAGGATTTAAAATCAGTAACAAACAATTTAAGATGCCGAAAAGATGTGCCATTCACTGTGGCGATGAGGATGCAATTAAAAAACTGTTACAGGTTCCTAGCCGAAAAAGGTTTTGACGACATTATTAATTACGGCACTACATATACGACTATAAAATTATTAAATGAAAATTGGAACATAAACTCAAACAATTATTTTGGTACCAGATGGTATGAAATAAATGGCACAAGGTATGACATAAATAGTGTTTTATTGTGTAGTAATGATTTCGTACCAAAATTTTGTTTAGTTAAAGAAATATTGATGACAAAAGAATGTTCTGAAATTATTTTTTATGTGAAGAACTTGAAACTGAAAGCTATAATGATCATTATAAAGCATATGTAGTACATCTGAAATACACCAACATTGTTATGCCATTATCTAACCTGTGTTCAGACTATCCATCAATACTTCGTTCATTTATCAATGGGAAATTTTAATTTCGTCGTCAACATATTAATTTAGTTTACTTAATAAAAAAATATTATTGGAAATTTTGTTTATAGGTAGGATAGATACTTTGTAGTATTATAGTACATTGTACTTCAGGTCTTATATTATTACATGTATGTATGCATTCATGTCCCTATTTTTTATTTTTTTCTATATTTGTGTATAATAAATATTGTATTTTAGGATTGCAAAAGTATCGTATAATAAACATTTAAGTTAAACATTGTCATAGTTTTGTTTAAACTTACTTACATATTTCCTTTTATCCCTGTACTGTTTTGTGACAAGCTAACTATATGATGTATATAAAAATATTATCCTATCTTTACAAAATTTAATGACGTTAATTCAATTGTGAGATTTCATAATTTCAAACGCATTCATAATCTTTACTTAAAGATATCATATTTTTGTATTTGAATAAAATAGTTTTCATTTGAGTATTGTCGTATTTTTAGTTAATGAGTCCGCTGTATTAATTCAATCGAATTACATAATAATTTGAACTATACATTTTATTTGTTTCATTTCAATGAATATTTGAATTAAAAAATAGTTATATTTATTTGAATTTTACAGAATTTGCAGTTCAATCGATGGTATCGTTAAATAAACTATATGTAATACTATTACTTTAACCATAAGCTGTTAATTAATTATGAAAATAATGTATAGTTATGTTAAGCATATCACATTTTCAATTTCTTATTGTAACGTATGTTTATAATAACCTAACTGTATAATTGCACATATATGAACTTACTTCATGTTTGATATAACTATTCTATGCTTAAGTGAAATATTTATTTTTATGTGTGCACGAGGTATTTCAGTTTATTGATAAAAATTATTTAATCAAAATATCACAGTTGTAATTATACAGGAGTTATTTGCTCATTCGTTCCTACTATTAAAAAATTAATAAATGTTTTGTTTAAAAACGAAAATCGGGGAATTTTTTAAACAAGTTACGTTAATTTGTAACCCCGGGATATCTGGGACACGCAGGTTATTTCTTACTTTATTAACCTTTACTGCAAGCAAGTCACCGTCATTTTGTTCTTCTGTAATTTGTGTAAATAATAGTCAAAATATACAGTGCATTTTATTTTAACTTACATACATACAAGTTACAAAATAGAAATTTTTAATGTTGGACCCGACCACAATATAATAATCTGCATTCTGAACCTGCTTACGTGATCACCAAAACAGAATCAACCGCTTCTTCCTCGATAAACCGCTACACATCTGGTCATCAATACCAGAAAATTGATCGCACACGTGGAATTTTATTTACTGGGTGTTTAAGAAATTTGGGTATAACGGATAATACGCTAGCGCCTACACTTTTTAATTTTAATTACATAGTTAGATTTAAGTACGAAGGTAAAATATAAAGCGTTCAAACCTACAGAAATACCATCTATGGAAAAAAATTTCTTCAAATCGCGTAAATTTCTCATAGGTGCAGAAGAAACTCGTTATAAAGTCATAAAAACATAGTATTGCTTACTTAATATTTTAAAAAATGTTTAAATTGTGAGGGACTTCATCACACATTGGTTCATCAAACCCTTCAGAAAATACCCACTACCGTTACCAACGATTCTTCTGATAACAAGGTATCGCAAACTTACCGTCTACTTCGTACCTTATTTATATTCAAACTAAAAATACGAAACTAGGAGTAACGTGCAAACTTTTCTCCAGGTGTTGCGATTTCTTCTAGTAGAATTCGAAAAATATGCCTGGCAGGCGTAGCGATTGACCATGAACAAATTCAGCACTGATGGTCTTCAAATCTTGCTTATAAGCTGAACGCATTCCTAGTAAAACTGCTGGTATGGCGTCGACCCAATACGTGGTGCTATGGCACGTAATTGCAATTTTTAATTGTCGAACACTCCATTCGCTTGAGGATGGTAACAGTGTTCTGAAACCATGAAACTAGAAAGGCTTGTGAATAACTCGCAATCAAACTGTCTCCAATGATCTGTAGTTATTTGTAGTTGTACTCGGTAACAAGCAATCCAATTGTATGCAAAAACCCTTGCGGCGTTCTTGACTTTGATATATTTTACTGGTGTAAATAACTTCTACTCATCTTGTTCGTTGTGTGACGGTCAATTCATGTTAGACAATAGGTGTAGCCTTAGCAATGGGGTAAGCACCAATTAAATCTCAGTGAACATGGTCGAAACCAGCCTCAGGCAATGAAAATATTCCTAATGTTGGCTGTGCGTGTCTCGTTGGCATGGCAAGTATTTTTTGGTCCATTTCTTAATGCCACTTTCCACTTTAGGCCAGGCAAAACGGTCATTCTTTAACTGTACACTGATTCTCGTACATGGTGTAACTCCTCAAATGCAAATTTTTGGACGGCAGTGTTAAACAAGCGTTTCGCGTAGAACTCCACATCGTTAGAAGAGTATCGAAACTTTAAGGCGACATAAAATATTTTGCTCGAAAAAATAAGATAAATAGAAAAAAAAAAACCTTTCACCGCGAAGGAATTTGTAAAATCGAATTATACATTTCAGTAACGGCAAAAATTGTTAAATGTATCTAACTGGTAAGCCATTAATACGCTTTCTGCTATCCACTACCATTCCTACGTCGGGACAAAACGAGGTATCGCGCGGATCTTCCTTTCGAGACGATTTAATTAGAAAAATGAAAATTGCGTTTAAGAAAGAAATAGTTCAAACAAACCTTATAGACAATAAAGTTTCCAACAACTTATCTCTCATAACTTTTGTTGTATAATTGATACGGGTAGAGATAATGTTAAAATAATTTGGGTCACGTGATTTCTATCTCAGTAATTACTTATTGGATCAAAAAATAGTTTAAACGGAGTGTATAAACCTCCATTTGAAGCAAAAATGTGTAAAATGAATATGTTCCTAAATTTTCATAAAAAATCTTGTTTACATATAGTAGTCGAACGACCGGAATGCCGCTCATCGGGCAGATTTTTTTTGCTTCATTTATAACACACTTTAATTCGTCGGAAAAAGTGAAAAAGGGGTGTTAAAATGTTTGGTTTGAAAACCGTCGCATAACTCCTCATCTTACTTATGATGTAGAGTAATAAGGACCTACTTTGATTGTCGAGGTATATCAATAATCTTCTGTCTTGTGGTTCAAATGAAAAAGTTATAATTTCATGTAGGTCTCTTTGGTCAGTAAGTTTTGAAGCTCGTCATTTTGACGAGGAGTTAATACAAATACATAGTTTTTGACCTTTGGTGTCAGAGCTGGACCTCTTTGAAGATGCTGTCTTTTTTTATATATATCTTCAGAACGCCGCTTTAAAAAATATGAAAATTGGCAGAGTTAGTTAACTTTACAAGTCAGTTTTCCTTATGCGTTTTCTGGTTTTTGTCGATAGGCAAATGTGAGTGGCGTATGACCCGTGTAGATAGTGAATTGTCAACCCTCAATGCCGTGTCTAAAACGCTTTACAGCAATAAAAAGTATTACGACATCTAGTGTCGACTCATGCTATCGTAACACGATCGAATATGAATTTGCATTAAAGCAACTTTGTCGACAGATGATTAAGCAGTTGTATAAATTGATTCTTCGATTATTATAGCCAACCAATTGTTCGCAAAAAATAATACCCGCTTTACTGTAAGATTATATCAACTTGCAGCGAGTAATTCACAGTAATAGGTACTATAGTTGCATTGCGCCGGGTTTAATTTCTTAATTGATGAAAAGCTGGGTTAACTGCCTAGTCAGCAACATCAACGCGGTGAAACAATCGGTGAAACACTAATTGTAGGTGTTTCAAATGTTGATTTTTATTAGCATAAAAGACAATAATATCATCTATGTAGGAGTTACCCCATCGACAAAGCTTTGCAACGTCTGTGCAGCATTCCTCAATCCAAAAGACATAAAAAGATACTCGAACAATTCAAAATGTGTAATCACAGCTGTTTTCTTAATATCTTCTGCAGTTACAAGGATCTGATTATGCTTTTTGTAAGTCTACGGTTGAAAATGTTGTTTTCCCATGTATCATTTTAGAAAAAACATTAATGTGACGTACTGGGTAATTATTTAGACGTTTAGCGACTATAGGTCCGCATGGTCTGAGCAATTGTGAACTCCATTCACGAGAAGATTGTCTAACAATTCTAACACTAAGTAAATCATCGTATTCCTTTTTTTTTGCTGCCTTGTATTTGTTGGGGGTTAACCTTCGAGGACGAATATAATGCACTGTTTTATGTATGGTGTCAACCGCCACAATAAGTAATTGAATCCAAAATTTATCAATTACATTTTCTTGTTTAGTTATTGACAATATAAAAATTCCAAACGTGACATTTAGTAAGCATACATTATAAAACTGACGAAATCAACATACTATTCGGAGGAGTTTACTTTTATAATTTGCTCGGATGTCAGCAAAGACATCTTGGTCCAGATCGATCCAGGGAACGGAGTTGGGTTACGTGGTTACTGGACAAAGTTTTCCATTGTTGTTTTTCAAAGAAGCTTTCGATTTTCAAAGATTTTGGGAAATGGAAAATGTTTGATCGAAAATCCACTTTCACATATGTTCCCATGTTTTTAATGGGAGTTCTGGGGTTTCTACCAATGACTGCCCAATATAGAGAGATTTGTTTGCATGAACTTTCGCAACCCCGGAGTAAGGGCGAATTGTAGCTTGCCTTTTCGGCATGAATCTTACTTTTTACTTCGCTAACATTACTGCAAGCAAGTCACCCTATTTTGTTCTTCTGTAATTTGTGTAATAGTAAAAACATACAGTCTATTTCTCCATTTTATATTTCGTCCTTAAGAACGAGCGATGCTTACATATAATACAAGTTACAAGACACAAATTCTTAACAAATATAATAATAATACATTTTTCAACTTTCTAATAGTGCATAGTGTACAATTGGGCAAAAGAAAAGGGAGGAACAATTTTTTCTTGTTACAAATTTTTCCACAGTTTTTTAGTTTATGATTTTACCATACACTTTACTAATGTAAAATTTGATCAATAAAGTAATAAATTTTGAAATTTAATTTATTGGTAATTGCTAATTTTCAATCATAATCATAATAAACAAAAATTATGATAATAAACCACTAATCGATAACAAATTGAACATCAACATATTATGTATAACAACTTTATTTCCGATTTAAAAATGTAATTCATTTTTTTGAACTCAATATTTTCTTAAAATCTGTATTACAAGTTGCACGATGTTTAGCGCTGACAGATTCGTGCTCTCCTTTGTTATCTTTATTTACTTTATGCCAGTATTAACAAAAATATTAAATTTATTGTGTTTCAGTATATACATTTTTCCCTCTTACTCTCTCTTTGTTTGGTGTTTGTTATTTGATATATTTCTTAGAGAATTTTTTCATTTAGATTGTGACAAAAGATTAAAATTCATTAATGTGTTGTGTTGTTTTTATGTCCTTTACACATATTGCAAGTTATGTCCTGTTTTAAAACAGATGATTCTACTAAATTCAGATAATATTATAAACACAGAATGAAATTGTAGGAATTATAATTATATATTTTATAATTAATTATTAAGTTTTCCACATTTATGAGCCTAAAAATAAATATTAAATTTTTATTTTAAAATACAAATTGTTTTCTCAGAGATAAAACAGTAAACAATACATTAACTTAAAAGCAGCGTTTCGTGCAGAACTCCACATCGTTATATACTAACAAACGTGTAAAAGAGTATCGAAAGGTGCGGCGATATAAAACATTTTTCTTGAAAAGTTAGGTGATTATAACAAATAATATGTAGAAATAAATTTCTTCACTAGGTTGCATCGATGCAACCAGTTATGTATTTTATTATTTAAAATGATTCTAATTACAAAAGCGACGTTTCGCAATACAAAGACTGCTTTATCAAGTTAAATAAACTAAAATAATCTAAAACATACATAAAGTTAGGTAATTGAAAAAATGATTTTTTTTCCTACGCACCTGTTCATGGTAATATTTTTTATTTAAAATTATAAAACTTAATAATTGACATTGATAGTTATTTATTGAGGTGGAATCTGTCAAATCTCATTAGTATCACACTCATTTTTTTTGGATTGATAGTTATCTAAACAATGAAGTTAGTATCAACTTCAGATGGTACATTTATTAGTTCTTTTCTCATTGTTAATTTAGTTTTATAATTAACAGTTTCTAGTTGATTTTTGTATAGGTATCATTTCTAAAAGAGCTCTTTTATGGTAATTTTTTTCTTTATCTAAAATTTTGGTTTTTTAAATCAAAATTATGTAGGTTATTAACAGCATGATCTGATAATGTTAGATTTTGTGGAAAATTTAATTTTGCTTTTATTCAATTTTTTGGGTTGGCTAATTCTTTTATATAAATATTGTTTTGTTTGTCCTATATATGATTTGTCACAATTTTGACAGTCTATTTTCTATATTACGTCGGGTTGTTGTTTATTTTCAGTTTTTTTTTTAAATTACTAAAAAATATTTTTTAATGTTATAAGTTTTCTAAAAGTTAATATATTAAATTTTTGAAGTTCTATTTCTAGTTTTTAGTTACTTTTGGAATGAATTGAATATTAATGTAATTTTTTTAGATATGGTTTTGTGTAATGTTATTATTGAATTCGATTCTTAAAAAAATTGGGTTGTAAAGGAGTAAAGTTAATTTTCATATTAAGCGTTTAAGATTTTGTACATTCTTTTTATTTATATGTTTATTGATATAATTTGTTGGGTAATTATTTTTCTTAAGCATTTTTTTTATTTTGTTTACGTTTGATTTATGTTGTTTAGGTTCTGATAAAAGCGTTGCTCTATCAATTAATGAGTTAATAACAATTTATAGTGGTCAGCGCATTTGAGGATAATGTTATATCCCCTCTCAGGTGCATGTAAGCATCTCGCTGTGGAACCTGTAGCAGAGTCGTGTGAGTATTTATGAGGACATCATCTTCTTGGGCGCTCGATAATAGGGACATCATCCGTAGTTACGTTGCCTATATATGGAGTTACATCCGAAGCATCCACTGCACCTAGGACGTTTCCTGGATTTCTCGGGCGAATACCCATAAGTCGTTGATGTAACAATACGTAAAATTTTGTATGACCCGTCACGTTTAGTCAACATTTTGGAAGTAACACTTTTTTCAATGTTACTCAAGTGGTGCACCTTTAATAAAACTTGGTATCCAGGTTCATAAAGGGAAGCAAGTCGGTTTTGATCGGCGTATCGCTTTTGACGATCTTGTTCTTTCTCGAAAGTTTCTTTTGCTTCTCGTAGCGCATGGTTAAGCTGTTTAAGGTAAGGCGTCATCAGCGGTACAAAATTTTCTGCGTCTGTGATAGGGGTTAGGTCCTCACAGACTTGAAAGGGTGTTCTCAACTCCCGTCCAAACATCAGATATGCAGCACTATACCAGTACTGCTACAAATACCAGAATTAATCGAAAATCGACAGTTTTTCGTCCCATGTCGATTGGTCACTTCTGGCTAATATGGCATGCTGTGGTTTTAAAACTCGCATCTTCCTCTGAGTCCTGTTTGCTTCAGGATTGTATGTAGCGATTAAGGAATATTATATGCCAAGAATGTGGGTGAGCTGTTGCATTACCATACTGACAAATTGCGTTCCATTGTCACTCAATAGGCGAAGACATAGTCTATAATGCATAAATACCTCTTTGTTCAGTATTCGCTGCCTCAAATGCGGTAGCATGCTTCATGGCAAATAACTCGACCCATCTTGTACAATAATCTTCGACTACTAAAATCCAACGGTTCTTGCTTTTAGTCTCTGGCAACAGTTCAAAAAAATCGATTGTAACGACGTCCATTCGTTTAGCTGGCGGTGTTGTCTATAGTAATCCTGAAAGGTTTCTGATTGGTTAGTTTATACTTCTAACAATCTGTATATTTTGTTACATAGTCGTGTTACATTATGTCCAGCAGTGAGTGCGTCATGCATCTCTTGGATCACCCGAACTCTCTCTTCAAGTGGTACGACTAACTGAGCGTCTTCATTGTCACTTCTTGGTCGTAACGGTAGAGTAATGACCATCTTGCAAAATTGTTGTCCTAGGAATTTTTTTTTGAAGGTGTTAATAATCTTTCGCAAATCTGGGTCAGATAGTTGGTCATTTCGTATTTCTTCAGGAGGGTGACCAAGTAGAACAGTCACTACCAAATTTAAATTAAGTTTAGGCTCGACATCGTTGGTACGAGAAGGCCGAGAGGTTTTGATTGTAAGTAACCAAAACGCAAGGGTTGATGGTCTGTCGCCAGTGTGATCTCGGAGCACTCCACATGTCCTCTAAATTTTTTCAAGTTCGGTTGTACTGTAATTGCGCTCAGCTGGCAGCATTGCGTTAAAACCGCCTCCAAAGTGTATGGCAGTTTTCCGTCAGCTTGCCTCAATCGGTTGCGGTAGTCAACGGTATCATTAAAGCTTCATACCCGCGATGCTCATTATTTACCCATGTCCAAGAGACTTTTGATTTCAGCAGACGAGACCATGGTCTCGTCATTCCATACCACTAAATGGTATTTCTCCCGTTTTGCACGTAGTCCGTAGTTTTTTAAATAGTAATTCTAAGTCCTTTAGGTGATTTAAAAACTGTCTGACATAATGACAAAGACATCTAGATACACTAGTATTCACATCGGGTAGTCGAGTCTGGCCCATTTTAGTCCGAACGGCATTTTTGAAAACGGTAAGTACTGAAAGAAGTGATAAATGAAGTTTTATCGCGATCACACTAGCGCACTGATATTTGCCAGTACCCTGTTCTTAAGTCTATATTGCTCATGTACGAGGTCCTCCTTTGCTTCCTGCAATACGTCATCGATGCGAAGTATAGGATATTTATCACTTTGAGTTACCGAATTAAGACGTCTTAGTCCACGCACACACGATAGGGTTCCGTCACTCTTAGATACTAAGACAACTGGCGCAGCCCAAGGCGAGTCACACTCCTCAATAACTCCCATGCTTAATATATTCTCATTTTCATTCCGTAGAATGTTCTTTTTTATCACTTGACATCCTATATGGAAGGACCGAGATAGGAATTTGTTCGGGAACAACATTAATGCTACGGTCGATGAACGTCGTGGCTCTGCCCCTACATTAAAATGTCGATCTATGTTCTTCTAACAGACCATTCATCATAGTCCTTTACTTTTTGGGTCAGTTAGGTGCCTTCGGCTGTTCTTAATGCGATGTTTCCGATTGTTACTGCGGTAAGAGTAAAGATTGTGGGTTTTCTTCCTCCAGCTGAACAAATAATTGTTCTTCCTTGGACGAAACTCTAAAATACCATATATTTTTGCTTACATCCAAAATTATTCCAAGGTAATTTTAGACATCTTCCCAAGCAACGTGTTGTTGTCCTCAACATGAGGTAAAACTATCATTTCCGTTAGCGTCGTCTTTCCTTTGATGGTTATGGGAATGGTTGCCGTGTGTACAACACTGACCTTCTTGATTCCATCAGCCATTGCCCATGAAACCCTTGAAAATTTAAATTCGCATTTACGTTCCAGCAGTTTCAATAGATTACAGCCCATGACACTTTTGGTTGCCCCTGTGTCGGCTGTGGCAACGCCTTCGTATTCATATATGGTTACTGGAAGTAACGGTCAATTGATTAGCTTTTGCGTTAGCGGGTTTGTAGTAGAGATCATATGGAAAGCAACGGTATTATTTGGGTTACATTTCGTGTAATTAGCGCGTATAATACCAGGGTTTCCGCAACCAAAACAAGCAATACCATCTTTTGAAGAGAGCGTTGCAGATGTCGGGTTGAGTTCCAAATTTTCGTCTTGTCTTTTCTTTTTCTTGGATAGGTTCGTTTTCAAATTCGTCTGTTTAAGAGGCCGTAAACCATATCAATTTGATTTTTTTCAGATAACACATCAGGTTTTTCTGACAAAAGCGCTTGACATTTGCTAACAAAAATATCAGTACTCACGCTTTCTGCCTGTTCGTTCTGGAATAACTTTTTATAGAGTTGAAACGCTGCTCTCTTGCTCGCTTACATTTCAATGTTGACTTAGGGCCGCATTTAGGGATAATTTATAAGTTATTATTTCAATAAATTCCTTTAGCGAATTTTGGTGTATTTTCGTTTTTTTCAATAAAAATGTATAGATTATATTGCAAGTTCCAAAAATATGTTGTTGTATTAAGATACGTCTAAAGAAAACAATTTATATATTTATATTGTTGTAATATTTTTTAGTATTACTATTGAACTATTATATGGTGCTAGAATTGATCTTTAATGATATGTTTGTTTTATGTACTTTGGTAGTCAAAATCTGAGAAAAGTTTCTTATGCGGAAATAAATGGTTTTTCTTTTTTCATATACTTTTGATTGACACTATATTTTATTAGAATTCTTTCTAACCAAATTCAATCGCCGGAAATATCAAATCACATTTTTCAAATCAATTTTCATATTACATGAAGTATATATATATTGTTGAATCACAACAATATGTGCATCTTGCAATTCAAACTTGAAATGAAAATGTTATTCGACGTGGCATTATGATTTTTGTAAATACAGGTACACAATAAATAACTTCCAAATTCTTTTTATACGTTTTTAGCAGAAATTGAAGTCCTAAACAACGTACAAAAGTTAACACACAATGCAAGGAATGAATAGTAATAAGACTTTAAAACAGAAACAATATGGCATATTAACATTTTTCAACCCAATTTATTTCCAAAAAAAATTTTAGTTTAGAAAATTGGCGTTCACCAACATTTTTGGATACTTAAAAATATATGTTAGAAAAATTTGAAATAGTTCAAAAGTTCTGAATTTTGAAACATTAAAAACTGAATAACAAACTATACCTACTACAGTTTAGGGAAGTTTTTTGAAGGTAATTATCTAGATAGGGTAATCACATAATGTTTATTTAATAATATCTTCACGGCTAACAATTGCATAATAAAACAAAAATTGTTGCAAATTTTATTTTCGACAACTATTATTGAAACTTTGTTTCCCTAAAAGATATTGGTAGCGATGTACCGATGAACTTGTTTTGAGGATCGTGCTTTCACTTTTATGAGATTAAAGAAACTTCTTGCAAATTGAAAGTAAAATCAAGTTAATAAAAGAAATAAAGTTAGAAAACCTTTCTCACAAGTTTCACTTCAGCTCATAAGTACCTCTAGTAGAAAGCATATTGACTTATCAAGATTTTACATGCAATCGTAAATATTTTTTGTTTTTGTTGAATTCATTTAATTAAATTAAGTAAAACCAGGTAAAAGCTTATTTTGTACTTAAACTCCGGAGTAAGAGTAGGTTTTCAAATGTTTTAAGATTTAGAACGTTCTCATACAACCAATAATTTCTATAGTAATTATATCGGTTATTGACATAAGTCAATTATTTCTTCAATAGCAGAAAGAATACGAAATGTAACAGTTACAAACGCCAGCGTCTTTATTTGAATGGATATAAGGAATAACACAAAAAGTTCGTATTCAACGAATCAATCATTTGCAAATACAGTCTACTCAGAAAATGGAAGTTTGATCAGTATTTGACTTTTAAATTAGCGTCTTTTACGTCTATGTCTTTTAAAGAAAAGTTAAGAAAATATTGACGTTAATAAAATGAATTTTCTAAATATTACATTTTGTTTTGGATCAATTTGTTATTGGTAGAATATTTAACACTAATCGATTAATGAAGGGTAAGGTAAGATTGATGCAACAGTCGTTGAAAGAAATGTAATTAATTTAATGCACTGCACTTAATTTTAATCAAATGAAAAGTGGATTATTTATTATAAAACAAAACAGTTTAGTTAGTTGGCATTCGTTAACAAGCACTTATTAAACTGTTGTTTCAATTGTAATTTTGTACATGAGCAAACAATAGATTAATTACTCAATCAATTTACTTACTAATCATGTATGAGTTTTATCTATTATTGTTTTAGTCATTTAATACTGGTTGTTGTTGAATATATTAATAATATGTTATTAGTTTTGAAAAACAAATAGGTACATAGTACAAAAATGACCCGCTTGGAACTACTTGCAACTCCTATAGTACTAATAGAATTGAATCAAAAACCAAAATAAAAAAAAATAGGGGAAGGTGGGTTCTCAATTAGTTACAAACCATAATCAAACAATACAGTTCAAATACAATCAGTGTAGTTCATAATATGGGTAAAATTATGGCTAATGGCTACCTTAAGACAGAGTAAAAACACAATCAAATACATTTATGATTAAAAAAACAATATTTCAGACAAATTAAATGTGGCCCCTTAATATAACATTCAACGAATTTCAACATTATCGAAATTGATACCAAATGATATGTATGATTGTAGCTTTTGGTGCCACCGCAGTTAATTGGTGGTGGCTAAACGCATTTAATATCGTCCGCTCCAACTAAAGAAATATCTTCGATCACGGGATATATGAAAGAGTTTTTGATTTTTGTACTGTGACGGAAAAAAATTACCTCGAATTCAGTCCCTTGAATGTTAATAATCTTGCCTGCATAAAATACAGCTTTTTTATCTTTAAATTAACCAACACGTAAGAGTTTATTTCAGACTCATCCTGATATTTTTCGAAGTCGAATTCGGTAAACGACTCTGCATCTGAAGAATCAGAAACAAATGATTCCTTGTCGCTATCATCTGAAGACGATGATTGCACTTGAGTCTTTTTCACTGAAATCAATTTTCTTTTTGTTTCTATAGATCGTTTAAGTAATGCTTTTCGCTTCTTCTCATTTTCTTTTTGCTCCAGTTCCAACTTTTCTGGCGTGTCAGTAGCAATTTTGCTTCTACCTTTTTTGCTTCTACCAGTTTTTCTGGATAAGGCTTTTGAAACACACATATTTTGTTCTTCGGTGGTATTATCTTTTTGTGAAAGCGTATAAGAACAAGTTGCTTCTCCAGAAACAGTGATACTTTCGTTTTTAGCGGTTTCTTTAGCAGCAGTGTCAGCATTATTTGCAATAGCTTCATCGGCCAAACTATCATTTTAATCTTGGATACATTTTTCTCTATCGGTAACGCTACTCATTAAAAAGTCACTTTCATTAAAAATATGCATTATTCCGCATTTTTTAAATTCCGATTTAATGTTAGATGGGGTCATTGACTTATCAAATGCAGAACCAACACATTCAGCAACTTGAAAAATTGTCACAGGTAATCCGGAATTCTTCATCATCAAGGAGTCAACTGCACTATTATAGTAAGTCTTGAATGGAGTAAATATTGAAACATCCAGAGGTTGCAATTTATTAGAGCAATGCGGCGGCAATGTTAGCATGATAACTCCATTGTCTTTTGCCAAGTTCAAAGTCTCTGCAGAAAAGTGACTCTCGTGGTTGTCTAAGATCATAAGGGTTGGACTTGCTTTTGAACTTCCAGAATAATAAATAAAATGCTTCATAACCGACACGAACAGTTCACTGGTCATCCATCCTGATGGATTTACGAGACCCAAAGTAGCTGCACGGGCGCCATTCAACATGTGCAATTTAAAATTCACTCTGGAGAAAACCATTACTGGCGGTAGAGTAGCTAGAGGTAGTTTTTGATAAACTGTATCCTTCGGGTTGGCGAATGCTAATTTCTGGATGCCTTTTAATAAAGCCTTGAAGCCAATCGACTCCGGCACCTTTGTTTCTTTTCCCAGGTTTCAGGCATATTAATATTGTTTTCAGCACAAAGTTCATAAGCCAGTTGTCTTACGTCTTTAGTCGATTTACCGTAACACATTTTGCTCCATTGTATAATGTAACTTGTCAATAATAGTTCTTGTTCATCGTTTAAAACTCTTCTGGTATCAAACTGCTGCTTAAAGGGAAACTCTTTGTCTAGATTTTCTTTGATTTTCTTGACATAACGTGCTAATGTTTGAAATTTCACACCATTATTTTCCGCTGCTTTTCTGAGGCTTAATCCTTTTTTTTGGACGTCTTTCACTGCGTTCTTCATGGATTCAGGAATAAATAACCGTTTTATCTTTCTGCCTCGTGACATCCTAAATAATTATATACAGGGTGGCCCATTAGTGCGAAGAAGGTGGATATCTCGGAAAATATTAAGTTAGAAAAAACTTTTGCAATAAAGTTGTGCAAATCAATGAGCTGCATATTTTAAAATTATTTTTGTTTATACAGGGTGTTTCATAAAAGTGCGACATACCAAAGTTATGTTTTTTAAATAAAACCACCCATTTTTTATTACAAATTTGGATTCCTTGGGGAAATTCTAATGTGACTTTATGCATTATACATAGTGTCTAAAATGGAGGATTTTCGCATTATTTATTTTTCTCCGAAAATTGATTGTTTCGAAAAATTAAATTACTCAGTTATCCTAGAATTTATCCAACTGATTACTGAAAGTTAATATGCATTACATGTGCTAATCTGTATTAGTTGTTCACCTTTCTAACTTCCAGTTGTTTTTGAGTAATCAATTATTTAAATTGAACTCCCTAAATTCGTGGATAACTTGATTTTTTAAATGGCACCACCTAAACCTTTTTTATTCTAATGATAAGGTTGTAGGTATCTAACTCTTACGGATTTTAGCGGATTTTTGAGTAAGAGTTAGATATCTACAATCTTATCATTAGAAAGCTTATGAGATTCTACGTTCAACGGCACATAAAAATTAGGTGGTATGTACCATTTGAAAAAATCAAGTTATCCATGAATTTAGGAAGTTCAATTTAAATAACTGATTACTCAAAACCAAGCGAGGTTGGAAAGGTGAACAACCAGCTGTAGCACATGTAATGCATATTAAAGCTGCGAAATCGCAGTTGGATAAATTCCAGGATAACTGAGTTATTTAATTTTTTCGAAAAGTCAATTTTTCCGGATATACCCTCAATTTTAGACACTATGTACGAGGTGCGTGAGAAAAGTAATGAGACTGGCAACACTGTGGGAGATCTGGCAACGTTGTGTCTACCGGCCTATGCTAAATCGGTTTGTTTATCCCTTCAACTTCTCAGTCCGAGTTACAACTCGGTACAGTTAAATCATTAGTTTTGACAGCGCCATTAGTAAAGTTGTGTTTTTATTGTGCGTTACAGAAATGGAGCATCAAAATTTAGAGCAACGTTGTGCAATAAAGTTTTGTGTTAAACTTGATGAATCCGCAAGTGACTTTTAAAAAGTTGAAACAAGCCTATGGGGGAACAGTGCGTTATCGAGAGCACAAGTTTTCCGCTGGCACAAATCATTTTTGGAAGGCCGAGAACGCGTTGAAGATGAATCTCGCTCAGGGAGACCTTCGACTTCAAAACTGACGAAAACATTGATCGTGTGAGGGTTCTTGTGAGATTAGACCGTCGTTTAACAGTAAGGATGATCAGTGAACAGTTAAATTTAAACACTTTACTGTGCAGACATTGCAACACAAGTGGATGCTTCAATCATGACAATGCTCCTGTGTCACACGGCCATTTCCATCCGGGAATTTTTGACCTCAAAACCTATTAATGTTGTTCCTCAACCCCTATTCACCTGATTTGAGTCCTTGTGACTTTTTCCCTTTTCCCAAAATTGAAAACATGTCCTAAAAGGACGTCATTTTGGAACTCTGGAGAACATTCAAAAGACTGTGACCGACCAAGTTAAAAGCAATATCAATTGAAGACTTCCAGGGCTGGGCTACCAAGAGTGGGAACGACGACCCACCTGATGTATAGCTACCCAAGGGAACTACTAGAAGGGGATAACATTGTTATTTGAAAATAATAAAAAACTTTGTTTAGTATGAAATCAGTCTCATTACTTTCTCTCACAATTTCATATACATGCATAAAGTCACATTAGAATATCCTATGAATCCAAATTTGTAATAAAAATGGGTGGTTCCATTAAAAACATACCTTGGTATGTCGCACTTTATGGAACACCCGTATAAACGAAAATAATTTTCAAATGTGCACTAATTTATTTGCACAACTTTCTCCAGGAAATTTTTTTGTAACCCCATTATTTTCGAGATATCCACCTTCCTCACACTAATGGTCCATTCTGTATATAAATAAATTACGAACAAAACATGATGGGCTACCTTGAGACATGGTCATTGTAGCCAATAAACAGCTGTCTCAAGGAGGCCCTAGAGTAATGTTATATTAAAGTTGGGTAAAATTCATAACACGGAAATATCATTTATGACCGGGAAAATTGTGAAATAATATATATTTAACATATTGCATCATATAAATATACAATATAGTAATGCTTTGCTTTGTGAATATTATGTCAAAGGAAAGTATTGAAAATACTTACCTGCCTTTGAAAACAATTACATTCTGACAAAAATGTGTTAACGCTAACAATCGCTGTCAGATGGACAACTGAGGAATGACTGGTCAAAGATTGCACGGTTTACCATAGAAGAAAGAACTGTATATGGCACGTAATTAAAGAATTATAACGACTGTGTCATGGTGGCACACCTTCCCCTAAAGCAAATTTTATTATAAGGCAAAATTCAGTAACGACCCATACAAATAATTTTTTAAAAGAGATTGTAGATATTTCTTAATAGTAAAATTGAAATTGGTGATTATTAAGAGTGAAGAATAGAGCAATCAACATACTTTCATAACTGATAAGTCTTAAATGTGACTGGTTTCAAAAAGAAAAACAGAAAAAACTGCTTAAAACGTATAACGAATGATATAGAGTAACAAATTATAAATGGTTTAATTACGAATAAGTGTTTTGGCCGTGAATTTGTAATGTTTATTACAGCATATCGAAAACTGGAAAATAAGTCAATAATAATAAGATTCTAGGCTAGTAGAGAAAAAAAATTATTCTGTTACACTGTTTACTGTCCTACAGTTTTTATCATATTTTAGTAAGTTGTCGTAATTATTATTATTATTGAAATAATTCAAGGGCAAATATTAAGGAAAAGTTTGAGTTTGTTATAATATCAAATAACAACCCTATAATATTAAATCAGTTCAGGTTTATTATTAATTCCTGTTTGATAGAAGCAATTATTCTCAATGTTTGAAAATAGCGCGTGTTTTATCACAAGAGAAAATTAATAATACTAATAATTTATAACAAATTACGTCCAATTAGTAATTTGTCCGTCGGTCTCAAAAAACTTTTGGAAAAAAATAATTACTCAGTCATTGCAGATGATAATTATCATTGCATATTCAACAATTATTTTCATCAACGCCCTAATAACAATCGGTACTAATATTCCATACGTACAGCAGGTCACATTCAAATTTAATATTTGTAATAGTATGTATCTAATGACGTATACGGAAGAAGAAACTTTACAATTATTCCACATTTATAATAATAATAATAATAATAATATTTATTTGAATTTGAATACATATATAAATATTAACATATACACATATACAACTTCAATTGTCAATTAAAATATCGGACAAAAGTCCTAAGCCTGTGTATAATAGGCGACACAAAATTAAAACTAGACACCACAAAGTTGTTAAAATACATAAATAACTAACTAAATCTATGACCGTCAACCACTTATGCAGCACGCTAGATAATATAAGCAGCTTCTATAAATTTTTAGATTACTGCAGTATAAATAAAATTCGTTAATAGAGTATGCAGCACACTCTATTAACAAACGTTTTACCTTTTTTTAAATAATAAATAGCTCTTAATTGTTTTCAAGTGTGTAGGTAAACAGTTGTATAATTTCATTCCAGTATACAGATAGCCTGATTCATAGAGTGATGAATTATGTTTGATGATGTTAAAATTATCTTTCTCACGCGTATTATGATCGTGATCTTTTTGTTGGTTGATCCTATATTATTATAATTCGTATAGACAAAACATAAAATTGTGTAAATATATATACTATAAAAGGTTAGCAATTTATGTTGCACAAATATAGGTTTGCATGTATCACCATGGTTCAATTTAAATATAACCCGAAGAGCCTTTTTTGTAATATAAAAATTCTGTTTGTTAAGTAACATGGTGCTCCTCCCCAGAACATTATACCATATTTTAAAATTGAATAAAAGTACCCATAGTACATAGAAAGAAGAATATCTTTACCACAATATTGTTTTGCTACGCGGAGTGCATAGCACTGCCTACTAAGTTTAGTGGAGAGAAGCTCAATATGGGTCTTGAATTTCATATTACTATCTAGATGAATACCCAGTATTTTAGTTGTTCTAGATTGCACTAAAGGAAAATCATTAAAATGATCGTTGAATGACGTTGTAGACCGATCTGTTTTAAAGATTACGAAGGTGGATTTGTCATTATTGATTTTTAAAAGATTAATTTTGCACCAGTTCAACACTGTAGTGTAAGTGTATTTTAACAATTGCAATGCATGAGCCGTGTCTCTGCCAGTAATAAGAAAATTCATGTCATCAGCATATGTCACAGTTGTAACATTATTGGACACACATCTAAGAGAATGATCAAGATCATTGGAAAAAATAAGAAATAACGTGGGACCCAAAACAGAGCCCTGAGGTATACCTTGCAGAATTGGGCAATCATCGGAGGCAGTAATTACAGAATTTCTATTACAGATCACCTTCTGGGTGCGGTTAGAAAGATATGATTTAAACCATTGAGCAGCAATGCCTCGCACACCATAGTTATGTAATTTAGACATCAACAGGCCATGATTGACAGAATCGAAAGCCTTAGACAGGTCAACAAACAGTCCAATAGCCACTCGTCGGTAGTCCAATGCCTCTAAAACCCGCTCACTGTAAACTGCCATAGCGCTGTCCACACTCCTACCTTTCCTGAAGCCATGATGTGCAGATGAAAACAAGTTAAAACGATCAAAAAAGATGTTAGTTTTACGTTCATAAGGTGTTCAATGACTTTAGCAATAGATGATAGAATGCTTATAGGACGATAGTTACTGATATCATTTTATCACCTTTTTGTATAGAGGAATAATATGTGCTCTTTTCAAATAGTTAGGAAATACACCGATTCAAAAGATAAATTAATGATGTATAAAAGGGGCCCCATAAGAGCGTCAATGCACTTTTTAGTAGAAAATTTGATATTCTGTCATCACCGCAACTATTACTATTTTTTAGTCCCATTACTGTGGATTTTATTTCAGTTGCTGATACACTACTTATATAAAAGGAGTTGGGTGCTGATGTTAAACCGAGGCACAAGTCAACAGGAGTGGTATTACTCGTTCCACCAACCTTTAGAAAATATTGGTTAAAACTGTTGCATAATTCTTTATCGGTAGAGTAAGTGTCACTAGGTAATTCAGGCAATGTGCACGATTTATTTTACCTTGCAATTGGTTTATAATGACCCAAATTGATTTACCTCTATTTAAAGAATTCGCGACCAACCTATCATTTGCCTCACTTCTTGCCTGTCTAAGCTGCGATTGATATGCATTGTTGAGTTTGATAAAGTCATTCTTGACTAAAGGGAAAAATAGACTTAGTTCATAAAGTTTATTTACCTGATGACGCATTTGTTTTAATTTAGGAGTTATCCGTTACTCGGTTTCTTATTATTGTGTATTTTTATTAGGAAAACACCATTCATGTAATTTATTGAAAGTTGTATAAAATTTATCAAAGCATCATCAACATTATCAGACGTGTATACTGAATACCAAGACTCACAAAGCAAAGCTCTGTTAAATTTATGTATGTTGTCGCTACTTAAATTTTTAGACAAGAAATATGATTCTTTTTGGGAAATTTTAAATGTAGAACCACATGCTGACCATAGTGATCAGATACGCTTCCACACTTTTCTATATTACAGCTCACTACACGTTGACATAGATCTGAGGGTATAAAAATGTTGTCAATACATGTACGACTAGTTTTATAGATTCTTGTAGGTCCTTTAAAGCATGGATTAAGATTGTAACTAGTGACCAAGTCGAAAGATAGACTTGCGGTTGTTATCAACTAGCAGATCAATATTTAGATCTCCAGCAAATATTATTTGCTTATTTTCCGACAAAACATATCGAAAATAAGAGATAACCTATTGCAAATAGTGTAGATATTAGTACCAGGTGGACAATAGAGTCCGATTAAAAACAAAACAGTGTGACAACGAAAGGCAAGAAAAAGCAACACTCAACTTCGGAAAAAAAGTGAGGGGTTCGTTATATCATTCCAAAAAAAAAAATCGATGCCT
Source organism: Abscondita cerata (assembly GCA_030710515.1). NCBI lineage: Eukaryota > Metazoa > Arthropoda > Insecta > Coleoptera > Lampyridae > Abscondita > Abscondita cerata. The sequence continues at coordinate 931,095 of JALBCR010002310.1, forward strand.
TCAAGAACAGAAATGGAACAACTGCCGTGTTTTCTTTCTGGTCTACAAAATACTGAGCCCATAACATAATTCGGTAGGTAAGTGCAGGTGATCTGCTCACTTGATAACCAATGTTCGCTTAATACAACGAAAGTGGCAGGATACTCGTCGAGTATAACAGATAAGTTCAATAATTTGTTGGTTAAGCATCGAATATTCAAATGGAAAATAGAGAGCTGATACTGTTGGTTGCTAATTACATTGTTATTTACGAAAGTCAAATTAGGTACAGTTGTTACTGTTTTGTGTTGGCCTCTGCTGTGTGTTGTCGAGGATTCTTCTTTTTCAATCGTTCCCTTAACTTGTCGAGATGGGAAAAACTTTCCAATTGTTACCCAATTGGCCAGATATTGCAGTCTTTATTAACTCCGATTTGTCACTATTCACAGTTACTTTAAAGCTACTGTAGAGTTGCGGATATTTTGAATTCATTTTAATGCAGGAAAAGTTTCCTAAATCAAAATTATTCAAAAATGTTGTTAACATTTCTTCATTAAGATCTGGTTGTAATCTCGTTATGTATAAGTGATCTAATTTAGGCACACCAGTGATCGTCATGTCAATTTTGCTGACCCCGAATCGGTGACGGTCTTCTTTTATTTGGCAATAACCTAGTTTTATTGTTGTTATCGTTTGAATGATTTAAGTTAGTATCGTTTAAATTTAAATTTGTATTTGCAGGTGCGTTTGTGTCATTTGATATTAAGTTCATAAAATTATCTTTATTCCTAACGACATCAGAATATGTGGTTTTATTAGTAGTAGCTACTGACATTTTTGCACTCAACACCTTTTTTCCTTCGCTTTATGAAGTGAGGTATTGGTTACTACAGAAGTCGCTGCTATAGAAGTAGTTGCTTTTTGTGATTCAATTTTCATATTTTTTAGATTTGATGTTACTACTTAGAGCTTCTTTTAATTTTTCTTCAACTGCAGAGCATTTTTTCTATTAAACTGACTTTATCCTCAAGTAGTTTGATTTTATCAGTTAACGCATTAATTAATTGGTTTTTGTCATTTATTATAGATCTTAAGTAATCTATTTCGTTACGTTTAAAACTTGAATCAATAACATTGTTACCTTGGGTAATGTCTTTGTCAATATCGAATTCGCAACAATTTATGTTATCATTATCTATTATGCGGATAAACTTTAATTTACTTTTCGCACAGCTGTCATGATAATAACTTCCACAACTAACGCACTTAACACGTTTTTTTGAGGTGTTTTTGGCACAAACTGCACATAAGTTATTTACAGAGAGTTCAGACACAACCGCATCGTTCGCCATATCTAAATCTGAAATGCGAAAGGAAATCGACTTAATTATGAAAATTACAGACCCTTAAGTCTTAATTCATCTTTTCTAAACTCTTTGAATATGCAATAATTGACAGACTTTAAGTTTTATTGCCAAAAACAACATCATTGACAATTGTCAACATGGTTTTCATCCAAAACATTTCACTATGACAGCTTTGTGTGACTTTATACAGAACTTATTTCAAATTTGAACACAGGAAAATGTCCTGTTGGAATTTTTTGACCTCAGTAAGGCATTCGACTTAGTCAATCACCAAATGCTCATCAACAAACTTTACTGCTATGGTATTAGGGGCGTTGCTTTGAAATGGTTGACCTCTTTTCTTAACGGTAGAACACAATATGTTACAATCTTTCAGAAGGAAAATAACACAATTTCTTGCCATTCATCTGATTCAGTTAGCATTAATATGGGTGTTCCGCAAGGTTCCATTTTGGGTCCCTTGCTTTTCCTGCTCTTTATTAATGACATGCCGTTATGCGCTACGGGAGCTAAAAAACTAGTAATGTATGCCGATGACACGTCTACTCTTGTTGCTGAAAATAACGTTTCTGATGTACACTTGAAAGTAAATGACATTATAGAACAACTGTCACATTGGTTTAACCAAAATTTACTTTTTCTAAATTTGAACAAGTCTAACTACATGTTCTTCCACACTCCTCAAAACAAAAAAGATCTATCGATTAAAGTGAAGGCTAACGGACTGACATTGCACCACAAAATTCTTATAAATTTCTTGTGATCTACCTTCAAGACACACTTCAGTGAGATATTCAATGTAATAAAATTGCAACAAAAATCAATACTGCTTGTTATATTTTTAAAAACTTAAAACATGTTTTTACGGTACAGCAATTAATACAATTTTATTACTCCGAGGTTGTATCTAAAATCACATATGGAATTAACAGCTGGGGTTCTTCCACTAAAAGTAATATATATGTTTTTAAAGCAAAACGAATTATTAGATGCATTATGGGGGTCAACAAAAACACCCTTGCAAAGAATTGTTTTCGACAATTGGGATTGTTATCGGTTCCTAGTATCTATATAGTTGAATTACTCACCAGCTTATTACAAGAAACAATATTCACAGTTATTCAACTAGATCAGTAACAATCTGCAATTGATTCAACCGAAACTTGAAATTGTCCGTAATGCACCAGTATACATGGGTCCGTATTTATTTAACAAATTCCTGGTAACATAAAATCTATAAATAATAATCTTAGACAATTTAAGAATTCGATAAAGAACTTACTTGTAAAACACGCATTCTATTCCATACAGGAACATATTTTGTATTATTCATGATTATATTAATATGTTCGTCTCTGTTTCTTACTCTGTGTTGTAACTATTAATTTATAACTTAAATGTTAATTTAAAACATCTTATTTATTATGACTTGCCATATATACATGCTGTATCCATGTGGTTAATAAAATATAATTATGATTATGATTATGCATCTGATTTAGGTGGAACATTCATTTTAACAGAGACAAACAGTGCACGATTTTCACAAGAATTAGTTAAGTGTGGAGTAGCACAAGGTTCCGTATTAAGATTCTTACTTTACTATATGCGGTAATAATATGATGTTGTTTGAACCATGTAGTGGCATATTTCTGTAGTGATGATACACAGTTATTTGACTATTTTTCTTCATATTTAAAAAAATCAATAACCTAGAAACAGTTATGCTTCAGTAGGTTTATGTGGGGTAAATGAAAACGATTTTTGCACTCTTTGATTAAAAATTTACATATTTTGTGTTTAGCAAAAAAATAATATCTTTAATAATGCCTCTATATCGTTTTACTTGTTTCAAGGACTGTTACTATTACCCTTATGAGAATTAGCCACTTCGAGAATATAGGAGTAAATGGAAACACGCCATTCAATGTCCTATTGATTTTATAATGAATTTTACAAGGAAATTTTAAACAAATGTAACGTACTTTAAAATGGTGTTTTACAATTACCCCCTAAATGTAGTTAGTTCCTACATCTAAACAAGTTATCATTTTGGTTCAATAAAACGATCGAACTTAGTTTTAAAATTTCCAGTGTATTTACAAAAAGGTAGAATGATTACAGCAATCCTCCTACACTGAAACTTTAAGCTAAGTTGTGTTTTATTCAACAATAAGGTTCCATAAAGTAGGCACAGAAAGTGTTGAACAAGCTACCAGAATGAAGAGGCACTTAAAACACAAACATATACATAATATTCCTACCTACCTACTTTATTTAAGTTTAATGACTACAAAAATAGTGTATTGTTGAAAAAAATAACTTTATTCGGATTTAATGCCTGCAAATATAAATTGGATCAGGGTTTATTTTTCAGATATACTAACAATTCCCGGAAAAATGTGAATTGTTTTTTTATCTCTTATTGAAATTTTGGGATCAGGCAGAAGTCCTCCATCATGCCACCACTTTCTTCTTGTACATCACATACGCGGCAAACATATTTATAGCATGTGCTGCTTTTTTCTGGATCCTCCAAGAAACATCGCTAACACATATACTTCTGGATTAATTAGAGGGCGGTCTGAAAAGTTTCCGACCTCAACGTGAAGATGGCAGCACTCGTCAATAAAAGTCAGGGAATGCATCTTTTGACAGCAACACATCAAAGTTTCAGCCATTTTGGACGCGCAGTTTTTATTTGACAGTCGTTTGAGTGAGTCGATGTGAGTATTTTTGTGAAAATGGAGAAAATCGAGTATCGAGCTGTCATAAAATATTTGTTTTTGAAAGGGAATACGCCTACGCAAATTAAAGATGAGTTAGACTCTGTGTACGGGGACTCTTCACCGTCATTTACCACTGTGAAATTTTGGGCAGCTGAATTTAAACGTGGCCGTAAGAGCTTGGGAGATGATGAACGTTCGGGACGTCCAAAAACTGTAACTACTGACGATAACATCGCTAAAGTTCACCAAATGGTGTTAGACGACCGCCGAATTAAAGTGAGAGAGATAGCAGAGGCAATGAAAATGTCCAAAGAACGTGTTTGTCACATATTAAATCAAGATCTAGGCATGAGAAAGCTGTCCGCGCGTTGGGTGCCGCGTTTGCTAACGTTAGACCAAAAACGTGTTTGAATGAACATTTCCAATGCTCTGTTGGCGCAGTTTAGGCGCAATAAATCCGAGTTTTGGCGCCGATTAATTACTGTAGATGAAACTTGGATACACCACTATACGCCTGAAACAAAAATACAGTCAAAACAGTGGACTGCAAAGAGGAACCGGCTCAAAAAAGCAAAATCTGTTTTTCGGCTGGGAAAGTGATGGCGACTGTTTTGGGATAGTCATGGAGTTATCCTAATCGATTATCTTCAAAAAGGGAAAACCATTACAGGAGCATACTACGCATCATTACTTGACAAGCTGAAGGCAGAAATTGCGGATAAACGGCCACATTTGCAGAAAAAGAAAATCCTGTTTCACCAAGACAACCTACACCTCAACAGTTGCCATAGCGAAAATCCATGAATTACGGTTTGAACTGCTTGACCATCCACCTTATTCACCAGATCTAGCCCCAAGCGACTTCTTTCTGTTCCCTCAACTAAAAACTGCGCTCGGAGGACAAAGATTTTTGTCAAATGAAGAGGCAATCACCTTCGTGAACAATTATTTTGCAGAGAAGAACGCCGAGTACTATTTGGACGGATTAAAGAGATGGGAGCATCGTTGGGAGAAGTGTATTGAGTCACAAGGAGACTATGTAGAAAAATAAAAATAAATTTTAAGATAGAAATTCTTGTAGCTATGTTAGGTCGGAAACTTTTCAGCCCACCCTCGTATTTCATTTATATCAAGTCTTCAGCTGAGTCGTCATGTTCTTCTTCGCTTGAACTGCCTTTCTTGTGTTTCCCTTTTAGTTTCTCTTCGAAGGACTTTTTTATGCGACGTTTTCGTGCAGGTTTCTTCTCTTTTTTTCGTTCTTGTTCTTTGAATCGTTCGGCAACTTCAGCAGTCATTAGAAACTCCTCCATATTGAGGCTGCTTCAACCTTGGTGTAATTGTTTTGGGTTCTGCAAAATTTCTATTTTTGTCGTTATGTAGTGTTTTAACAATTGCTAAAGTGAATGCAGTTCTGCCTCTGTGGGAATCCCTGCACTATTGTTTGCTTCAGCCTGACTTTATTATGCCAGAATTTAGGTCGACTTTCAGCTGGTATTCCTTAAACCTTTTCAAATCAATAGGAGATTTAATTATTCTTCTAGAAACTTTCACAGGGTTGACTGATATACTACCGTGTTTACAACTGTTTTTAATATTATTCTCATTGGAAGGTTCTGTCCACACTTGTCCTAAAAACTCAATGAATTCCTTTTATCTGCAGTCGTTTTGATTCCTGCCCCATATGTTTCTTTCCGTAAGCAATAAGTTTCTTCCAGCATGTTTTACCGGGCCGAAACACACTTATCCAGTGGCTGCAGTCTGTCTGTTAAATGACTGGGTAACTTGATTAATAAGGTTTTATTTTCCAGTGTGTACTCAATAATTCTTAAACTTATGTGACTATTATGAATAATCATATAACAATAACGCTTTCTGGTCAGGTAGATTTTTTGTTGGTCGTAAATCATTCACCCACTTTACGAAAATAGATTGGAACCAGTTGAAGAACTGAGGTTCTTCCATCCATCCATTTGTTGACACAAAATAAACTGTTCCTGGAAAGTCCTCTAGTGACGTACACCTAGCCCTGCACTGCACCCCCTTTCAAAACAATGAAGGGTGGCAGAAAAGATTCATCAGCCGCAATGCAAGTCAGAACACTTGTATTTCTCCCAGAACCACCGGAGACTCTTGAGAGGGTTTTCATCGTTCTCCAATAGTTTTTTATTCTCGATGGATCGTTGCCAAAGCCACTTTCCGTTAACGACCTTTTCCAAGCTTTTATAAAAATTATATATGACATCTGGTTTTCTTTTTCTAACAAAAGTTGCAATTAAGTCTCGTAGTTCTTGCTTACTACAGGAGTATCCCATTCGTGCTTGAGCCTTCAAACATTCTACTATTTGTTCTTCCACTTCGGCACTTAATACGCCTCCCATTTTGTTTTATGGAACATTTCAATTCTTGGTTCTATGGAAGATAAATCTAGAGAAACATTATATCGCTGTGAAGCCTGACGATAAGTACAATTTTTGTTTTTACGTCATTGACTGCCCGTAAAAGATCATCTTGAGAGTGTTTCTCCACAGTTTTCTCCTTAATATATTTTGTATAAATAAGTTGTTGTTTACAATAACCCCAAATTAGTGTTTACATATTTCCCACAGGTATATTTCATAGGGATAATTATAATCAATTGTAGATTAACAATAGTTATCTGTATACCAAGGCCGCGAAATACAAATGTATTGATCCGAGAGGAAAGTTATAGCCGAGGCAGCTTGCGGCCGAGGCGATATAACCTCGGGGACACTAAAGTATTTCGTAGCCGAGGTGTACATAAAATTTTTGTGCAACCATTACAAACGATATTTTAAAATTCAAAATACTTCAATATCAAGGTAGATTCAATAATTAACGTTTACTGTATTTGTTTTTACGATACACAAAAACTCCCTGTTTACCGATATAATTATACCACATTTTAAAATCTCTATTAATTTTTTTCGTATTTTTATATAGATGCGCGATTAGTACATTATTCAAGCGAAATGAACCGGGTGAAGTGTTCATTTCGCAGCCGAGTAGGTGTCCGCGAAACTAGGAACTTCTCGTACGGTTGCACAAAAAATACATTTATTTACATCTAAACATTATAATTACAAGCAATAAATATTTATTTACCTTTCAGTACCTCTGTTGTTCACAACCAGGTGGTGCGACCGAAATGAATCAATAACTTTAAAACACAGTTCAAAAACTTTTCATAACGGCGCGCGTCGGATCGGCAAATCACAATAAACTGCATGACTATGTAATCGGAAGTTGTGTGCCGATTAACATAAGCCCGCGAAACTTTCGTATTATGAATTTTTGATGAATTGGGACACTGTTTACAATTACCTCTACATTTACCCCACTTGATCCTGCATTTAGTTTTTCTGTTTAATATTTAATTGTTTTCATTTCAGTTTAAGATTTTTATAATTGAAATAAAATATGGTTGTAAAGTAAATTACTAAGCATTCTGATGGGGCACTATTATTGTGAAACCAAATTAAGAATATTAAACATACAGTGAATGAGGTTGCGAACTCCAAAAAAATTCAATTATCTTTTTAGTATTTGCGAAATGAACCCTACGCTTTTCTTATTGAATAAAGATTGAAATCGAAATACATATCAATTTACGTTGAAAGATATAATTCCTTGTTTTATTCATAACATGCAAATAGCACTAGAACTAACGTTGATTATAATCCAGTATATGACATCATATAGAAAATCCCTCGGATAAATTGTATTTAGAACTGTAACTGCTCTTTGTACGTTATTTATATAGGTAAATGTAAATTAGAAGATAAATAATTAGATACCTGTTTATTTATAATGTAGCTATAAATACCTACCTGCAATTATTGAAATGGTATGGTGGTGAATAGATCTAAAAGTAAAATATAAAAATATCTAAAATTGATTAGAATTTTTTACCTTTTCATTAAAAAGAAATTATTTAAGAAATGAAGCTTTAGATGAGCAATGATTATAGTTCACAGTTATTACGTAGTATTCTCACTTTCAATATTACGAACTTTACATTTCAGTAAATTAAACAAAGTACAAATCTAATCATATCACATAATAATAAGTGTTGAGGGCAGGGAGATCCTATCCGAATCTCTTTCCCTATCTAAAATAATGTGATCACCGAAGACTGACCAACTTAATCACGACAAAACGATTTATTTTGACAAGTTGACACGTCGAGTTATAAAACAACAGTCACGCTATTTTTTGGTAAACCAACAAAAATATGGAATCAAGAAGTTTCCTAATAATTATCTTGGTCTTGTCACGTAGTAACAAGACTATTCTCTCCAACATTCTCCCACCTTTTTGATTATCTAAATCAAAAACTAAACAACACATTCGGAAACCGAACAACTTTTCTAACTTGCCGTCCGGATCGAATTCTAACAGGTTCCTCTTCTTCACTGACATTAACAATGTTCTCCATAGGTGGATCCAACTTTTTCTTCAACTTGTTTTCTTCTCCTGATGAGACCTCCAAAGGAAAGATATGTTGAATAGGCCTCCAAATTTCCCCCGTTGTCGTTTTCACATTGGCCACTCGAACTATTCCATCCTTGCCAGGGAAAATTTCCAAAATTTTGCCAATTGGCCAATCTATCCGCTTTAGGTTGTCACTTCCAATTAGGACAACATCTCCCGCTTCCAAATCCCTTTTATCATTCCTCCTTGGGCGACGATCCATAAGTTGGCTCAAATATTCACTACGAAATCTCTTTCGTAAGTCTTCTTTTACTTTGTGACGATACAAGAACCTCCGTCCAATTAGTTTAGAATCAACATTATCCAAATCTGCTACTCCGACTTCACAGACGTCTTGAATAAACATGGAGGAAGTCAACGGTTGTAAGTCCGTCTCATCTTCTGACACATAAGTTAGCGGTCTTGAGTTGATGACCGCTTCACAACCACAAAGCACTGTAATTTAATGAAGTCTTTCCCAATACTTTTCTCAAAACAACTTTGACCATCCGAACAATCCGCTTCCACAATCTGTCCCACCAGGCTGCTGTTGGTGGATTGAATTTCCACTGGATCCTTTGAACAGTTGACACGGATTCAATTTCACTCCAATCGATTCTTTTAAACAAGTTGTATGAGCCGACAAAGTTGGTGCCATTGTCACTGTATACAATGGAAGGGAGTCCTCTCCTCGCTACAAATGTACGAAAACACTGAAGAAAAGAATCCGTAGACAATGAACTAACCAACTCCAAACTTTGTCACGATTTTTTAAAAACAGTGGTCCAGCCAAGTCCACACAGACTATTTCAAAAACTGAGGCATTCCTCACACGATCCTCAGGTAAAGAACACGGAATTACTTCCATTCTCTTTGAGTCAAACCTCCGACACTTCACACATTTAAAAATTACTGACGGGATGGTTTTCCTCCCTCTCAAGATCCAAAACTTCTTAATTTTGACAAAATGTAGTTGGGCACCTCCATGACACATTTTCAAATGTTTCTCTTTGATCAGTGCAACAACCACTGGATATGACACAGGTAACAAAATTGGACTCCTGAAACCTTCAAAATCTTCTCTCTTTTCAATTTTAGTTTTTACACGCAGAAGACCGGAATCATGCTTGGAAAACACTAAGTCTGCAGACTTCAGCTTGAAAAGCGTCAAATCACTTCTCTTGCCACGTTGGTTCTTCAGAAATCTCAAAATCCAACCAATCATATTCACCACCTTTGAGTACTTCGAAACATACTTCCCCAATGAAAACACATTCTTACTTTTACATAGGAGGGATGAAGTGAGTGTACTATAACCTACGTTACTTTTGTTTATGGTTATCATTAAAAACATAAATTAAAGAATGTATTTTATACAAACAAAAAAAATATTATGTTATTTAGTATCAAAACGAACGAGATATATACATTAAAAAAATTAATTCTGCGAGTCAAGCAGAAACAAAAAAAACGAAATTTAAATGACAATAAATTGAAGGTTGCTCTGTGTGGTCCCATAACAAAAACTTGAAATTTATAAGCTTAGATAACTAATAATAGTTTGAAGTACCCTCCAGTAGGGAATATAGTTGACAGCACGGATTTGTACAATAGTGAACTTACACTCGAGTTCTCTCACTCCTGAAGAGTCCCAAAAGGACGAAACAGCTGTCCAGTGATTCTCAGTGTTTGTTTGCTATTGTACAACCTCTTACGAATTTACAGCAGGCGATTCGAGATTTTTATTTTTGCTAACGCATATGTTGGCTATAATTGTCGAAGAATCGACTTATGAAACGGCTTTTACATACCTGTCGACAAAGTTGCTTAATGCGAACCATAGCGTACGTGATCGCTAACACAAGTCGACACTAGATGTCGCAAAACTTATAGTTTAAATTGTGATTAATCTTGTTACATTTCAAAAGTTTATTATTTTCTATACGCCTAATTGGGTACTTATCTAAATTTAACATGATTATGTACCAAACATCTTAATCTTCATTAGTAAAATTAATTATTCTAACATCATGTTCAACATCCATTGAAAGAATATCTGGTACTATATACAATTTGCCTTTTGGTGTTCTACTCTTTAAATTTATTTAACCATATTGAGAATAAAGGATCGGTATTTACATTAAATCGTGTACCTTCAACATAGGGCCTAAATTTTTTAATAGCAAAAATTACTGAAAGAAGCTCTTTTTTTATTACACTGAAATTGAGTTCATTTTAGTTAATCGACTTTCATAAGGAATAAGATTTTATCCTCATCAATTTTAGGTTAACACATATCTAGTCCACTATCGGAGGCATCTGATTGAACAATAAACGGTTTGCTGGAAATCAGGAGATGACAAAATAGGGAAACTTATAATATTAAAGCTTTTTTAATGTTGAAAAGAGGTTTCAGCGGCTTCGGTCCAAATAATACCTTGGCCTTTTTTCTACCTTGTAATAGGCTAATTAAAGGACCTACTATTTTGCCAAAATCTTTGATAAACCTACGATACTATGAAGCGATACCTAAAAATCTTTTTACTTCATCTTGTCCAGTAAATCAACTTACCGTGTACTCATTTGCGGCCGGTAAATGGAACATTACAGTATCAGAAGCTGTAATGTCTTTGGGCTAGACCATATTATGATTTCAGAATCTCATTTGCAATCTCCATAATTTCCGACACTCACACTATTAGGATTTTATTTATTTGATAGTGACACTCAAGTAACAATCATACTTAATTATGGGAGACCAAGATAACATGATTTAAAATTGATTTGTTTTTGTTTTTTAATAAACATATCTAGGTATATTTTTTTAGAAAGAGAAAGACAGAGTCAATAGAACAGGATGAAGTAAAATACCATACGTCACACGTCCGTTAGGGGTGATATTGCAGTACCCGTTTATATTCCAGACTTGTTCCACGTCGACTTGTTCGTAAAACAACTTTGTCACTGCAATAAGTTACATACCGGGACTTGTAACGTAAAAATACTATTACTTTAAGTCGTAGTTGTTGGACGAAAAATTGTTCAATGGCCTTAACTTTATCTGGATTAATCCATTTGAGTCGACAATGTAACCTAAGAATTTAAGAGAATTTTGACAAAGTTTATATTTATCGTATATGACAGTTCTCGCCTCTTCGAATTCGGTTTTTTCTTTAGAATTATTTGTCAATTCTATTTGCCAAAAACATGTCTAAGATCAATAGAAGATATGTGAGAGAATGACTTGAACAAAATCCTCGAACCTCCTTAGCAAAATTATCTCTGCAAGCTGGTTTACCATTGAGTACAGTTCACAAAATCACCGTGTAACGTACAAATTATACAGATAGACCGAGTTCGTGATTCTCGACGAATGTAAATTAAAATAGGAGAGAGAGAGAGAGAGAGAGAGAATAAAACAGATAAGCATTTCATTGAACCCGAGATATAAAATTCGTATTCGACGGTGCAATTCGTATCAACCGGCTAGGGCCACTAAAGTGCGGGAGGCATGTGTTCAAGATATTAGTAAAGATACTGAAAGAACCGTCTTAAATATTTGTTGTCAAAGCCCGGCGCCACTATCTTTTCATAAAGAGCGCATGCGAACACCACGACGTTTGTAAGCGGAACAGGACGGAAGTGACCAACAGACACCGTGAAAACGAACCAAAACCGCCCTCTATCGGCGCCCCGAATAACTCCACCAAGAATCACACCAACTTTGGCGCGATGTACAAAAAAATCATAAGTAAAATGTGTGTCATGTAACAACCGATACAAACTATTACCGCCAAATTTTCGACATCGTGTTGAATATTGTAATTGGTTCCAGAATAATCTAACGAGGATCGAATCGACATTCTTTGGCTATGAGGCTTATTTCCACATGTTGGGCTATGTCAATAACCAAAAATCTTAGATATTGGAGTACTGAAAATCTACACCAGTTTCAGGAAACCCTTTTACATCCACAAAAGATTTTTAAGGTTCCATTACTGGTCAACAATATAGACATGAATTGTTAGGACCTTTTATCGAGCAACTAGATGATGAAGAATTTCTAAAGGAATATTTTCAACAGGATAGGGCGACTGCATACACTGCAACAAACATTAGAATATCTGCGACAGTTTTATGGAGATAGAATTACAAACTTTGACTTAATCCTGAATTTCCAACTCGCTCTCCAGATCTAATAATTTAAAAGAGCTACATAACAAAATTACTTTTTTTCAACTTCTAGACTGTATATAAAAAACAAGGCATTTTTGGACACATGTTTATATAAACTTTTCGTCATAATAATCTTAAATCAGGAACACGCACTAGACAACAAGACATTCTCTAAAAATGTAGAACTTTATGAAAAAAAAAGTTATTGAAATAACGGCATTGCGGTAGAGTTTACCTTTTATAAAATTGAATTTGTTAAGAGTACTATATTGAAAGGTTGGTGGTATAACATAAAGTAATCAAATTGAATCTTACTCTATAACAAGGGTCCACAATGACAAGAACGTGTAAATCATGTATACTCACAATAAAGTTTAAGATATCGTCAAATATTAAATTCAGAAATTTATTATTTACATACTAGTCCGAACTAGCATTAATTAAACGTATAACATCGGCGTTGTACTTATCATTTCATTGTTGTTTACCAAACCTCGTAATTAATTTATGTTGTACAATATACGCAGAATTATAAATTAAACATACTTTTACTACATATTCAATACTGTATATTTTTCAGATTTCACGATACCAATTTTAGCTACTTAAATTGTTCAAACTTTTTCTTATTATCTGTCTCTAACTTTTTTATTCGCACAAAAAAATATTAATTTCAACTGAAAACTTATCAAAAAGAAATAAAAGTTGAAGTTATTGATACAAATCCGTACTGAAATCCAGTAGGATAAATGAAAAGTTTTGACTTTCAAGAATTTTTACAGTACTTCTCCAAATTAATATTCTCTTGTTTGATGCAAATAGCAATACGTAACCGAACTGAAGCAATGGGAAACG